>NW_004624733.1:2497425-2595975 GCF_000247695.1 Heterocephalus glaber | reverse complement strand
GACCTTGTATCCAGCTACTTTACTGAATTTGGTTATTAAGTCTAGAAGACTTTTGGTGGAGTTCTTGGGGTCTTCTATATACAGTATCATGTCATCTGCAAATGATGACAATTTTGACTTCATTTCCTATTTTTATTCCTTTTATTTCTTTCTCTTATCTAATTGCTGTGGCTAATGTTTCTAAAACTATTGAACAGGAGTGGTGATAGTTGACTTTCTTGTCTTGTTCCTGATTTTAGTGTGAGGGATTTCAGTTTTTGAGCATTTAGTATGATATTGGCTGTTGGTTTTTCATAGATGGCTTTTATCAAGTTGAGGTAGAGACTGTGTATTCCAGTTTTTTGTAGGTTTTTTTTTTTTATCATGAATGTGTGTTGGATTTTGTCGAATGATTTTTCTGCATCAATTGAGATGATCATATGGTTTTTGTCCTTGGCTCTATCAATATAGTGCATTACATTTATTGATTTGCATATGTTGAACCATTTCTGCATCCCTGGGATGAATCCCACTTGGTCAGGGTGTTTGATCTTCTCGATGATCTTCTGTATTCTGCTTGGCAGTCTCTTATTAAGGATTTTTGCATCTGTGTTCGTTAGTGAGATTGGCCTATAGTTCTCTTTTTCAGTTGGGTCTTTCTCTCCTTTGGGAAGCAAGGTGATGGTTGCTTCGAGGAATGAATTCAGGAGTATTGCTTCCCTTTCAATTTCATTGAAGAGTTTAAACAGTAGTGGCAATAGTTCTTCTCTAAATGTCTTGTAGAATTCAGTAATTCTACAAGAATCAGGGCCTGGGTCTTTCTTAGTTCATAAGTTTTTAATTATGTTTTCACTTACATTGATTGATATTGGGTTGTTTAGAATTTTTAGGTCTCCTTCATTCAACTTTGTATCTAGGAATCTGTCCATTTGTTCTGGGAAACATTTTTGTACAGTTGTATATGAAGGGGTATGGCATACCAGAAGCCAACTAACAGCAACAAACAAGCTGGGGTGACTAGTCCTAGCACATAAAACCAGCAGCTTAACTGTGCACAGTTCATTCCAAAATTGAAACTTCAGCCGTGCATAGACCCATCAGATTCCAGAGTGGCAGGAGCAAGGCTTTGAGTGCATTGTCTTTTCAGGACGATAGTCAAAGGAGTTGTCTTGTCCAGGTAGGTCTTCAGGAGTCGTCTGGGTGTTCTCTCTTGACTTGGGAATGATGGATCCAAGGCTGGATTTCTGAAATTTTAATGTCTGTGGGAGTTGTTAATAAGATCATATGGAGCACTTTCGAAATTGGCTGGAAGGGTTCCTTTTTCTAATCTTTTACCCATACCATATGCCCAGGATTATGTGTGTGTGTAGGTGTATCTGGGTATTACAGGTCTCTCAACTATAGTTTTCTGTAGCTGGGAGAATGTCTTTCCTAATTGTATGAGTTGTTCCTATAAGGATAGGTTACCTAATTGATGTAGGTCTCCTTGGAGCTCTCATGGGCAGTGGCCTCCCATATAAAACCTCAAAAGGTGTATACCCAGTGGGCCCTGGTGAGCTTTAGACCTTGAGGAGAGCCACAGGGAATAAATTTACCCATGGCGCCCAAGTTTTTTGATGATACTTGGTCAAAATTGACTTCAGGGTCCTATTTATTCTTTTAATCTTTCCAGAGCTTTGAGGCTTGTAGGCTGTGTGCAGTTTCCATTTGTTTTCTAATGTCTCTGCCAATTTCTGAATTATTTCTGCCACAAATGTAGGCCCACTGTCACTGCCTGTTTACAGGGCAGTCTGTATCTGGGGACAATTTCTCTTAGCAAGGCCCTGCAAACTTCAGTTGCCCTTTTTGTTCTAATGGGAAACACTTCTGTACACCCTGAGTATGTGCAGGCAAGCACCATGAAATATTTGTAGCCCCTACAGGGCTTTACTTCAATGAAAATCTATTTGTATGTGTCCAAAAGGGGAGAGTCCACTATGTTGGATGCCTGGTAAGGGTTGGGTGGGTTGGTTCAACTTTGGCACAAGTCTGGCATCACTGGCTGACTGACACACAAATAGAGGTTAGTTTAGATATATAATAATATAGACTTAAAAGTTGATTCATTTTAGTTTTTTTTTCCATGGGTGATGTAATGATGTTGTTTCATCCATGGGTGGGCAAGTTTTCCCAGGATGATGACTTGATTTTCTGGCAGGATCCATGAGCTCCTTGGCCCTAGGTGGGCTCCTTCCTGATGTGTCCATTTTTTGTTTGTTTGTTTGTTTTTTGGTGTAATGGAGGGGCCCACCCTGAAGGGTGAGGACCGAGTCGGGAATCTCCTGTAGAGCTTCTAGGTTGCCTTTTAAATCATTGATTAGACCATTGGTTTTCCAGGTGGAACTTTCAGCAGCTAGCTTTGCAGCTTCATCTGCATTGTGGTTTCCAAGAGTGATATCTTTTATTTTTTGATGTCCCTTACAGTGGATGTGAGCAACCTTTTAGGCTTCCAAATTGCAGTCTAGAGTTGAGAGATCACATCCTTGTTTTTAATTTGTTTTCCTTCCACCATGAGAAGTCCTCGTCCCTTGTATACCATTCCATGTACATGAACAGTGGCGAAAGCATACCATGAGTCAGTGTAAATGTTTACTTTCTTTTCTTTTGCCCAGTTTCGAGCTTGTATCAGGGCCCATAATTCAGCTCACTGAGCAGACCAGTTCTGGGGAAGAGGCCTGGCTAGGAGGAGCACCTCTTTGGTGATAACAACAGCACATGCAGCCTAATGTTTTCCATCTTTGACTAAGCTACTTCCATCCGTGATCAGGGTGTATTCAGTATCAGTCAAGGATCGAATCTGTAGGTCTCATCGAGTAGCAAAGAGTTCATTGGTCAGGGCTAGGCAGTCGTGGTCTGGAGGGCCAAGCTCGATGGGCAAAAAGGTAGCTGGGTTCAGTGGTTTAATCAATTGGAAGTGAGTCGGGGGTTTTTACAAAGCAGTCCTTGGTATTGTGTGACAGGGCTGTTCGAGAGCCAACAATGCCCCTGGCTGTTGAGTAGCTCCAGAACAGCATGTGGCACTTGAACAGTCAGGTTTTGTTCGAGGGTCAATTTGTCTGCCTCCTTGATCAGGAGGACAGTTGCCCCCAGTGCTGTCAGGCAGGGAGGCCAGCCCTTAGCTACAGGATCTAAATTCTTAGACAAATATGCGATAGGCCTCTCCCAAGGGCCAATCCTTTGGGTCAAGACTCCTGATGCTACATGTTTTTGTTCATTAAAGAACAGGTTGAAGGGTCTGGTTACATCAGGAATGCCCAGGGCTGGGGCTGTTGATACTGCCTGTTTTATAGTTTGGAAGGATTTGATTTGTTCTAGAGTCCAGTCTAATGTCTTTTTCTCCTCTTTATCTTCTGCTAGCTTGTCTTATAGGGGCTTGGCCTTTTCAGCAAATCCCGGTATCCATATCCAGCAGAGCCCTGAAGCCCCTAGGAACTCTTTTGTCTCTTATTATCTGGTCAGGGATAGAACATATCACTTCTTTTCTTTCTGGTCCTAGGCATCTTAGTTCTTTCTCTAGGTCAAAACCTAAGTAGCATGTTTTGGATTTACATATTTGGGTCTTTTTCCAGGAGACCTTATAGCCAGTGATCATTAGGTGGTTGAGGAGAGCCTGTGTCCCTTTTTAGCATTCTGATTTATTTGAGCTGCAAATCAGCAAATCATCTACGTACTGTAGCAAGGCGCAGTTGAAATCAGTATGTGGAAATTTGGCCAGATCAGTGGCTAATGCTTCTCCAAAGAGCATGCGGGAGTTCTTAAAACTTTGTGGAAGGCAGGTCCAGGTAAGTTGGCTTTTTCGTCCACTCTCTAGGTCTTCCCATTCGAAGGCAAAAATGAGCTGGCTGACAGGTGCGACTTGCAGGCAGCAGAAGGTGTCTTTTAGGTCAGGTAAACCAGGCCACATCAGGGGGAAGCAAACCTAGGAGGGTTTAAGGGTTGGGAACCACTGAGTCCAGAGTCGTGGTGAAAGAGTTGATGGTACGGAAGTCTTGCACCAGGCAGTAATCTCTGTTGGGCTTTTTTCCTGGGGAGGAGGGTAATGTTCCAAGGCAATTGGCAGCCTATCAGAATTCCAAACTGTTTCAGGTGGGAGGGGTACAGTTGAATACCATATGGGCCTCCCTGGACATAGGGTATTGTTTGACAGCGATAGGAGTCGCTGTTATGTGGAGCTCAGTTATAAAAGGGGCATGATTTTTGGCAAGTCCTGAGGGGTTGTCTTCAGCCCAGACTTCTGGAAAAAGTGTCTTTAAAATTTCAGGGTTCTGGCTGTCTGGTAATTCTGCCTGATGGAGGCACCATTCTTTTTCTCAGGGCACAGTCAGAATCAAAATTAGGTCTGAGGCCGAGGCTGCAGGTTCAAGCTTGAGTGTTGCTGGATGGTTTGGAGTTGTGACCCTCAGCTTAGAAAGGAGGTCATGTCCCAGGAGAGGAATGGGACATTCAGGCATGTATAGGAATTCATGTTTGGCTAAATGTCTCCCAATTTTACAAGACTGGCTTAAGGCAGAAGCTTTTCCTGGATGGAACGCCAGAGGCTTTGACCACTTGGACCCGTCCAGGTCCCAGAGGTGCAACAAGCTGAGTTACAACTGAATGTTCAGCTCCACCATCCACCATAAAAGTCACAGGTTTGCCCCCTATTTTTGCCATGACCGTGGGCTCTCAGGGACCCAATTGGATAGAGCCCGATCTGTCCTAGTTGTCCAGATTGGACAAGGCAAAGGGAGGTTCAGGTTGGGCTGGGCTGGGCTGGGCTGGCTTGTATCCTTTTTTTTTCTGTAGGAGAAGTGGGCACTTGTCCTTCCAGTGCCCATGGTGTTTACAGTAGGTGCATTGATCGGGTCCAGAGAGAATGGTATTCCAGTATTATTATTATTATTTATTTATTTATTGATTGATTGATAGTAGGGTCCCTGGGATCCTTTTGATTGTCGGTAGAGCTTTCTGATGTTTTGGGCCTCAAGAGGAGGTGCCTTACCTAAAGCTGCTTCAAGGAGGGAGGGCTTCTGATGATCTCTGTGGTCAGCCTCATGTTGTTGTTCCCTCATTTTTTCTTTCTCTGTTTACAAAAACCTTTTGGGCATTCTCAGTTAACTGAGTTGCATTCATGCCTGCAAAGCCCTCACTCTTTTGGATCTTTTTTTGAATATCATCAGCTGACTGAGCAAGGAAGGCTGAATTAACCATTTGTTGATGTCTTTGGGTTTCAGGATTGTAGGGTATATAGACTCGGTAGGATTCACACAATCTCATAGAATTCAGCTGGGCTTTCATCTGATTTTTGGATGATAGCTGTTACCTTTGACATGTTTACAGGCCTTTTTCCACCCTTTTTAAGACCTGCATTCTGATATCAGTTTAAGACTTCTACTCCTCCCCCTGTGTTATGGTTCCAGCCTGCTTGGCCTCTAGGCTTCAGCAACCCAGCTATCTGGGTCATCTAGCAGGAGGGGCTTGGGCCTTCATCCAGGCTTGGGCCCCATCCAGAATCTGGCGTTCCTCTGTGCTGAAGAGAGTCATAAGAAGTTGTGGACAGTCATCCCATGTAGGCTGGTGAGTTTGGAAGATGGCGGTTATGAGTTCTATGTGGCTTCTCAGTGTAAGAGGGATTGTGGTTTTTTTAGTTTAGAAGGTCACTGGTGCTGAAAGGCTAATGATATCTCAAAGGTTGTTGGCCAGGCGCTGGGAGGATTCCGGGATATTTACACAATGGCATTTGAAGATTAGCTGATAGTTCAGACTTTGTGGCCAATCAAAGTCAGTGTCTGAGGGGGATCTCTGCTGGCTCTAGTGGGAATGGTGACAATCCTGACTGCTTATCCGAAACCAAATGGAGTGGAGGAGGCGGAAAAACAGTGCCCGCCTGACTTGATGAATTGACAGAGACCAGGTTTGGTTGTGCTTGAGTCAGTGGAGAAACAGCATTGAATGGTGTCATTTAAGTAGGGACAGGTGTGGTTACAGGAGCGAGGTTAGAAATTGGTTGCTGTGGGTCCAGAGGAGCAGGTGGTGCCGGGGCAGAGACGGGAACTGGGACAGGCCCTAGCGAGGGGTGTGCCAGGGTGAAAATCTGGTCTGGGGCAGGCACCACTACTGGCATGGAGACAAGCCCTGGCACTGGGAGTGCTGGGGTGGAGGTGGAGTCAGGGAACATCACTGGAAGATGGGTGGGTATGGGTGTTGGTTGTGATGGCGGCAACTGGGAGGTAGAACAGGCAGCGCTTGCATAGGACTAGGGGCAGGCACTGGAGACGATGGAGGTCGTGGTGTTGTGGCCCGAGGTTGTGACATGTAAGGCAGTGTCGAGTCTGATTCTTCATGAGAAGGATCCTCAGAGGATCAGGATAAAGTCTCTTTGGTTGGGGTTGTTCAGGGAGGCTGCAGGGAGGCTTCTCTCACCAAGCCTACATTCTAACCTGTAGCCTTGGACTGACTCACACCCATTCTTGCTAGCTCGCTGGGTGTTTGTGGTGTACCCTTGATTGGAGTCTCAGACAGACAAAAGATGTGTGCCCCTCCTGAGGAGGTGACCAAGGCCTCGGGCCTCTCAGCCACTTTAAGGACAGTCCAGGCTTGAGGGGATATTTATCTCATTGTACGAGCCCCACTTGGCCTTTCTTAGACACATCCACAAAATCGTATATAACGATCTCAGTCAGACTCTTCAGGTCTGAGAGAGATCATCCCTCTCTTTTTTGTGGAGCCACATGGACCAGGTACAGAGGACAGTATTGGGTTGCATTCATTTGCACTCCCACTCTCCAGGCATTCAAAGATTAAACATTGGAAGCCCCCTCCCAGGGAGTCTCTCTTTTAGGGTAGCAGGCAGAACTGAAAATAAACCAAAACAAGTGAGAAACCACTTGTTCTCCTAGAGGGAGGGCCAAGCCCTCCTTCTGCCCAGGTGGGGCAGGATTAAACAAATTAACTAGGGTGCCCTGGGGGTCTTACCTTATCCAATGACTAGTTTGCACTAAACCAGATAAGCATCCTCACTCCTGGGTCCAGAAAACTGCAGGCAGTGAACAGTTAGTCCCCAGTCCTCTGAGGGTACGGCATCCTGCTGAGGGGCCAGGGAGGTTGCCTTTCTATTTGCAAGGGCTTCAACCGGTGATTTTAATCAGCACAGTTGATGTTTCCCGACCAGTGCACCAAATGTAATGGCAGACTTATAGTCCACAGTGTGGCAGCTGTTAGTGGTATACCAAGATCAGGCCAGAAAGAATTGAGAACACACCCAGAGATTGGAGGCAAGTTCTCTACAAAGTGATCAGCCCAGAGCTGGCAGTGAACAGGGTTTATATGGGTTAAGGGAAGGGGGTTGGGGATACAGAAGCAAGGCATTTATCATCAATTTAAGGCATTTATCATCAGTCCAAGGTTGAGGAAGTTACATTTAGTTTACATGATTTGATAGAAAAGCACACTGGATACAGACACTTCCTGAGAACAAAGGACAAAAAGAGAATTATGGTTGGAAGAGTTCTATTCGTAATTTTTTTGTTGTTGAAACAGGGTCTCTCTGTCTAGTTCAGGCTGACCTTGAACTCACTGTGTATCCTAGGCTGACCTCAAACTCATAGCAATCCTGCCTCAGCCTCCCAAGAACTGGGATTATAAGCATGTGCCACCACGCCCAGATATAAAATTTAAAAAGAGCATGTTTTTCAATAAGGAAAAATTATGTATCTTTTTGTTTGGTTGGTTGTGTGTCTGTTTTTGTGAAATTAAGTACTTGTTCTATAGGTATTTATAAAATTTCATTCCAAGCCCTTCATTTATCACAGGGTGGAGGTGGGCTAAAGTAGAGAACAAGATGTACCCTCAGTTCTTGTAATTTAATTTATAGAAATGGTAATGAATAGTAAATAAGACATTTACAAATCATGATATATGCTATGAAAACAATAAACAATAATGTGGTAGACAGTAAGAGAGAGATAATCAGGAACTGAGACCTGGTTGTTGAAAAGCTAGGTAGACAAAGACCAGTCAGATAAAGTGGGATAAGCCACTTTGAGTTGGAAAAAGAAATAGAAAGAAGGGCTTTGTAGGGACAGGAACCAGGTAAGGGAAGGAAAGAAGGAAAGAATATCCTGAGATGGATTTGTAAGACAAGCAGGGGTATTGACTGTGGTAATGAGTCGGGATTTAATTCCAAGTAGAGTGGGAAACTATTCAAGAGGTTTAAGTAATAGGAAGCTATTCAAGAGCTATTCAGGAATTCATTTTCACACTAAAATGATTTTTTAAATGGTTATTTAGGGATAAGAATAGAAGCAGTTGGAATATTAGCAATAGAACAGGAGAGAAATTATGGTGGTTTAGACAACAGTCACAACATTTGGTGGAAGTAAAGGAAATGGATGTAGCTGTATGTATTTTCCAGATAGGACTGACAGAATTTTCTGTTGGACTGTATATGGGAAGAAAGGGAGATAATTCCAAATAGTAGTTTTTGAAGAAAATATATAAAATAAGTCTGTTTAAGACATAATGTTTAATGCCAGTGTTCTATATGATAAATATTTTTCTCAGCACTTACCATTTTAATTTTATTTTATTTAGGCTTATGCATCTGGATGTGACATTGTAATACTAGGAAGTGATTTTGAAAGATTACAAATAATTCCAGGAGCTAAACATGGAAACATTCAAGTGGGATGTGTAGACTGTTCAATGCAACAAGGCAAGGTTTGTAATCCTGTGGTCATAATTTGTTTTGAATATGGTTTTTGTCAGAATAATCTCTAAAATATGGATTTCCTGTTGAAATTCTTTGTTTCAAGGATGAAAGGACTTGCTTTGTTTCAAGGACAAGGTGACTACATTTTTTTGGTTCTCTAAGACGTATTTTAGAGTGTCAGGAATTTTGTCTTTACATAATTATAAAAAGTAAAGAAATACAGTTACTCCTGTAGAACATGTCTCAAGCTTAGTTACTTATTTATAAATTAATTGGATTGAGGGACCAGAATGAGAAGAAGTCTTCAATCTGTTTACAGATTCTTTTTTTTGTCCAGAAGATAAATCATTTGCTAGAGTTGTATTTTGTAAGCAGGTAGTTATCGCCTTGTAACCTGTAGGTAAACATTTTATTGAAAGGATGATTAACTTCTAAAATTTATACTATTTTATTAATTTCCAAATCTATAAGAAAAATGAAAAATTTTCCTTGGACTTTTTTTGGATATGAAAAAGCAAAAAGATAACATTGAAGGTAAAATAGCAACAACAAAAACAAAAGAAACAGGAATATAATTTTCCTAGATTAGATTAAATATAGTTCTGTGTGGTACCAGAATGGGAGTCATACTAGTAGGAAGCATTCGATAGCTTAAAATAGCACTCTATAGGTGTAGATGATCATGTCTATTTATATTTGTAGCTATACTGGAATGAACTTTGCAAATTAATTTTTTCTCTATTTAAATGTATTGTTTGACTATGTGATTCCACTGGAACTCGTGTGTGTGTATGTGTGTTTGTGCGCACATGCTAGAGATTGAATACAGGGCTTCAAACATGCTGAGCATGCACTGTACCACTGAGCAACACCCCTGTCCCCAGCAGAACACTTTGTGAGTGGAATAAACATTGTCATGTAAGAGCTCATAGGCATAGTCTCTTTACAAATTTATCATAATTTCTGATGAATCTGGCAGTATGTAGTTACTGTTTGAGACTTACGGACACTCTTGATAAAAGGAGTTTCTAGTGTTGCAATCTAATATTTTCTACTACTAATACTTTCAACTTCTGTTCCTTTTGTTATCTTTATGTTCCTTCTCTTTACTGTAATTACAGGTATCTTATTTTTCGCCTATTTACATCTTTTATTCTCAAAGTACTACAAACATGATCTTTATTATGCTTTATTATTAAGCTAAAAATCTATTTCTTTCCTTATCTTCATGTTTGTTTGATGTTTTAGCTTTGAAAGTACCCATGATTTTTATCATTATATAAAAACTTGCTTACAGTACTGTGGATGTAGCTCAGTGGTTGAGTACTTACCTGGCATGTGCAAGGCCTTATGTTCAATCTCTAGCACTACAAAAGCAAAACCTTGCTTCTGTCATTCAGTCTCACATAGAACTAGTTAATGTTACAAATCTAATTTGATAATGTCCAAGGAGAGCTGTCTTTTTATAATAGACTAAATTACATGATACAGTCCACATTAGGATGTAGAAGTCATTTTGTTTTATGATCAGTATAATAAAGGGTGAGTTTCCTTATTTGCAGATATCACTATTATCAAAGGCTCCTTAAAATATCAGGAAGAAAATTTTCAGATTCTGGTACCTGGAGATTTTTGTTTGCCTTTAAGAAGGAAGTACTAGCTAGGCATGGTGGCACATGCCTGTAACCTCAGCAGTCTGGGAGGCTGAGGCAGGAAGACCACAAGTTCAAGCCCAGCCTGGGTAATTTAGCAACTTAGTGAGACCCTCTCTCTAAATAAAAAATATAAAAGCTGGGACTGTAGCTCAGTGTGAAGGCCCTGGGTGCAGTCCCAATTATGGAGAAGGGGGCAAGGGGGAGAGATAAAGATTCTTGATAACATTTTTGCTTTATAAAACCACAAAATTAATTTTTCTGAGAAAAATTATCTGCATTTATCTTGTTATTTCTCACCTTCAAAACATTCTTAGCTATCCTAACTCAAACCTGCTTTTGTAGTCTGATGTTCATTGTTCTGTTACAGGGAACACTTTCTTCTTGCCAAGCTGGTGGCTAGTCACTTCTAAATATGCATAATCTTTTTGCCTGTATTCATATGTGGCCCTGTGTCTAAAATTAAACACTCCCTGCCTTTTGAAATACAACTCATACCTAAAAGGCCCAGACTAAATACTCCTTCCTAGATAACTCAGTGCAGGTGATTTCCACATTCTAGGAGCTGAGAACTCAAAGTATCCACTGAAAATCTTTTTTTTCTCCCATATGTAATTAATTCATTTCATTCCCTTCCTTTATAAGATCATTTATTCTTTTCTGTCTCTGATTCTGAGTTTTTCGTGTTATATAATTTCTCATTTTGGTAGGTTCATTATATGGGACTCAGTTAAGCTATGATAGTAGCTACCTTATAAAACAGAGCCAGAAAAGCATATGTTCCACTGATTTAACAATAAATGTAAGTGATTAGGGGTGTAGCTCAGTGGTAGTGTATATATATAAGGTCCTGAGTTTAATCCCTCCTACCCTGTAAAAAAAAATACATTTAGAAGATAAACTAGAAATGTGCTCAGGGAATTCACAAAGGACTAGATCTAAGTTTTATTTTTAAGGAGATAAATATGTGCTGACTAAATTGTGAACTTTGATGATAATCTCAAAACTGATTTTTTAAATCATGTTACATTTCATATTTGGCAAGGATTACATTGATACGTTTTCTTCTGTGAGAAAAACAATGAACATTTATGTGTATGTTATATATGATTTAGTATAGGCTGAGTGTTTTACAGATGTGTGGCAGTCCTCAAAATAGGACTGTTGTTTAGGAGGACATTGTTATACATATTATAAACACTGGTAGGGAAATTAAGGTATGGAGAGATTAATTTGCTAGTTACATAGTAGGTGGCAGTACTAGGATTGTAATCCAGATGTGAGGGTCTTCAGAATTGACATTCTTGCTGGGCACAGTGGTGGATACCTATAATCCAGCTCCTCAGGGGGCTGAGGCAGAAGGATCACAGATTTGAGGCAAGCCTGAGAAATTTAGTAAGATCTGGTCTCAAGATAAATTAAAATGAGCTACACATACAGCTTGGTGATAGCATGCTTGCCTAGCATGTGTGAGACTCTGGTTTTAATCCCCAGTACCACAAAAGAAAAGTCTTACATTCTTAAGTACTGGTGAATGAAATTATGTGTGTGGATGTATTTTAAATTGTATCATTTATTTCTTTTGATCCATAAGTAAGTTAATATGCCCATAATAATTTTCTTTTTCTTTCTTTTTAAAAGATTGCAGCATCCTATGGAAACATTATCTCTATTTTTGAACCAGTTAATCTACCAAAACAAAAGAAAAATTTGGTCAGTAAATTTATAAATTTTCTTTGAGGAATTGATATGGTTTTAGAAGTCAAAGATATAAATCACAGTGACCATCATATAGACTAGTATAAGTTATACAGTATAATTGAAGATGTATGTTAAATCCCACTTTCATATTAAAAATGTTTAAATACTTCATTGGAATAAAATTGCACTAAATTGTGCTAGGAAATTGTCTTGAAATGCTTTACCTATTTTCTCTGACATTTTAAATTTTATAATACATATTTAAAGAGTTAAAAGTTAAAGTTGTTATTTACTTTATCTCTCACAGCAAACACTTGCACAGCCATATGTGGCAATTTATTGTTGGCTTTTAGGTCTACCTTTATATAGTTTTTCTGCTTTTTCATATGTATATTGCTAAATTATATGTTTCACTTTCAGAGTCTTAATACACTTCTAGGACTTAATTTCTTCTCTTATGTCATGTAATGTAATTGTTATCAGGTCAGTGAATTTTTTTTTATAAGGTAGCTATATTCAGAATAGTTGTGAAGGCTGATTAAACATTTATTCATAACTACTGTGATTATATAGTAGCTGTCATAAATGCTTTAATGCTTTTAAATACAACAAATGGACCACAATATTTTCCCTATTTCTATTAAAGGTTAAACTAATGATTTAAGCCACATGATGGGCTGGGGATTTAGCTTAGTGGTTCTGCTGCCTAACTCGCAAGTGCAAGGACCCGAGTTCGATCCCCCGTACCAAAAAACCCCCAAAACAAAACAAAAAAGATTTAAGCCACGTGAGAGAGGATCAGTGTAGTTGAAGAACAGTATGTTAGAAATTTTTGGACTGGTTTCTGTTTCTCCTGTATTGTAGTTATTTGATCCAAAGCAAGTCAGTCTGGTAAGTTTATTTGCCTAACTCTAGATTGACTAAGACCTATTCATTCTTTTTTTTTTTTTGGTACTGGGGATCGAACTCGGGTCCTTGCGCTTGTGCAGCAGGCAGCAAAACCACTGAGCTAAATCCCCGGCCCCAAGACCTATTCATTCTTGATAGCTTTATTGTAAGGATAACATTATATCAAAGATTATGTAGAACTGTATTGTAAAGAATTAAACAGTGTTTTAATAGAAATACCTGTAGTTTTTTGATCATTTTCATGTTTTTCACTTAATTTATTAGTATCTTACAAATTACCTCTAACCTAGTTTGGACAGGTATTATTTCTTTTCTTCCTTCTTTTCCTTTTCTTGTTCTCCTTCCTTTCCTTCTTTTCTTCCTTTCCTATCTTTTTTAAATGAGTAAGAGACCAGAAGCCCAAAAAGTGACTACTCATTTTGACTGTTGAGCCATGGAGCTGAACATAAAACCAACTGTATTAATTCTTAGGTGTGAGAATTCCTTCCTTAGCTTGTGTTAATGAAAAATATTTTCTATGGGATAGTTGATATCCATCTTTAAATTTCATGAGAGGAAAGTTCACAATTATTTATCATTTCTATTTGTGTTTGTACGTTATCTAGTGAATTCAATATTAAAAGCTCTTAGAGCCATATGAATTAGTAAGTGGCAGTACTAAAAAACAAATTTTAAAATGGTCAAGCCATGCAGAATAAAATACTTCAGGACTTGATACTATTCGTTGAATTAAAAAAGCTATCTTTAAAAATTCAGTGTTTTATATTAAAATGCCCTTATTAGTAAGTGTACAATAGAAATGTTCAGTTTTTGCTCCTTTTCTCTTTTACTAATTATTATTGATGACTATAATAGTGTAAAATACTGTACAAGAGGAGGCTAGTTTATTAGTATTGCCAACAGGGTAGAAAATGTACTTAAAAGTGGATCAAATAGAAAAAACATAGATTTGGAAGATGTACAAAATCTGTAATTCTAAAATATAGTTTTATAGGTATTTATGTCCTTATAAAAAGATATTATTATTTTTCTCTACGTATTCTAGAATATTTTTTTGAGATAGTAAATTATTCTCATGAGAACATTACTATGAGAAGTATACTTCAGAATTACGGGTGGACACGTGTCCAGATCCTGTCCAGGGAATTTCTAAATATCTAAATGTGAGGGGTGCCTATATAATTATGATTAGTTCTAGAGAAGGTTTTAATGTTCACAGTGATTGAGATCTGCTCCTGGAAAGTCAGCATTTCATAAAAGCGTATTTGTAGGGCACCTAGGGTATCAATCACCTAGGGTCTTGGTTTAAGGTACATATTCCTGTGCTGCAAACTAGACCCTTGAACCTGAATTTTTGGGCATGGACATTGGAAGTCTGAACTTTTAATAAACAATTTAGCCTCATCTTTGTTGTACTACTTTGTTGTAGTTTAAGAGCCACTACGTTAGGAGAGGATTTATGGATCTCACTCTTTTAGTGGGCAGTTAAATCAGTTTAAAGATGAATTTAAAAAGAAAATGAAATAGAGTAGAAAAATGTCAGGACATCTCACGTGTCCTAGGCTAACCATAGGTTTCATTTATGTATATATGTTAATGTGTCCTGAATCACAGTGCAAAATGTATTTCTTATTGAGATAGGCCAAAAAAAAGCCAAACTCGGTGGTGGTACAAACCTGAAATTCCACCCCTTGGGAAGCTGATACAGGAGGATCACGAGTTCAAGGCCAGTCTGCATTTCATAGCAAGACTTTGTCTGAAAATATTTTTTTAAAAAGCAAAAATGCTTGAAAAATACTGCTTTAATAAATGGAGGACTTATATAATATTATGGAAGTGTTATTTCTGAATTATTCTCATTCCGAATTTTCCCCCATATCATCATGATCTTGGATGGGGATAGAACATTAAGAGGACATATCAAATAACAGAGCCATTAATACACCTTTAAAGTTAAACTTTTGACTAACTATAATAAAAATAGTAATTTATTCTGAGGTTAATAAAACTTACTTAAGGTGGAATATGGTTATTAGTTGTTTACACTAAAAACAGATTTTTGGACAGTCCAGCAGTGGATATTCTCTCAGTGGTTTGCTTCATATAGTCCCTGGTTTGTTTGTTTTTTACTTAAATGGAACATTTTTTTCCCTTGCAAATGACCAACTGTATTATTATAAGAATAATAAACATGAACATATACATTTAACAGAGACTAGGTGCTAATCATAACTGCCTAAATGATGGTTTTTCTAATTTTAGGAATTGGATAGTCAGTGGCAGAAAACTGGCCAGTTTTTTCTGGACTCAATAACACACAATATAACTTGGGATCCTACAGGTAAGAAAATAAGTGAGATTAACTAAATGAAATATTCTTTGTGTTGTTTTCATTTATGTATTTTATATGTGAGATTGTAGGTAATACAAAGTAAGTAATATAGATTGTGCTCTTTTAGAGTTTATGATGAAATGAAAACTATGCACTGTAATTAGTAATAGAATATTATAAATACTAAAATATGAATGCCTGTTGTTTTTGAAAGTAATCATTAATTATAGGGAATCAAGGTTTCATTGAAGAGGTGCCTTTTGACCTGACTAATAGAGAAATTTAAAAAATGAGAATGGGGTAGGTGGAGTAGGAAAAATAAGTGAATTCTAAGGAGAGATCATGACTATATATTCAGTTATCTTATTTCTGCATTTTAAAAAACATCCCAAAATTTAGTCGCTTAAAACTTCAGTCATTTTAGTGCTTATGACTCTACAGGTCAGGAATTACTATAGGGTTCTGTGGGAATGGCTTATCTTTTGTTGCATGTGGTGTTACCTGAAGTGACTTGTCTATGACTAGGGGCTTTAAGAAGGGCTTTAATTCACATATATAGGCCTTGGTCTCTAGTGGGGTAGCCTAAATTTTAGTTTGATGTGGTAGCTGGATTGTGAAATTGAAAGCATAGCTGCAGTAATTCCTAAATCATGGGTTTAGAAGTCCTAGAATGTCACTCATATTTCATTATGTGGTCAGAGCAAGTTATAAATAGTATTGGTCACCTTTTCTTTGTTTTTTGTTTGTTTGGTACCAGGGATCGATCTCAGGACCTTGTGCTTGCAAGGCAGGCGCAGTGCCACTGAGCTAAATCCCTGGCCCATCGGTCAGCTTTTCTATTGAGAAAAAATACCTGACATCCACAATTGAAAGAAGTTTATTTGGCTCACAGTTTCAAAGGTTTCAGTCCATGGTCAGCTGGCTCCAAGGCAGAAACTTTATGGTGGAAAGCAATTGGCAGAGGAATGTTACCTCATGGTGGCTGGAAGCAGTGCCCAGGGGAAGAGCCCTGTCAACCAAGACACCTTCCAAAACACCCCCAGTGGCCCTCCTCCAGCTGGCCTCACTCTCTTAGCTGTACGCTCAGCTATGAACATCAGTGGATTAATACACTGAGGAGTCAGCACCACCATGATCCAGTCACCTCTCCAAGAGTCTCTTCATCCAGTCAAGTCAACAATTAAGATGAACTGGCACACAAGTTTAGCCCATATTCAAGAGATAGGAGAAATAAACTATAATTTTTGATGAAAGATGTAGCAAAATCTTACTGCGAGGGTATGGACAGAGGGAAACATGATTTTGGGAGTCATTTTTACCATTCTACCGCAGTGAGCAAAGACACAGAAAAACACCATAAGTTATATTCTAATATTAGTACTTCATTGGAGCAAAATTAGGTCCCAGTGAATGGTGGTGAGACAGAAATGCTATAGCATATTATGGAATACTTTAAAAATCATGCTAAGGAATTGGACAGTACTGTGTGCGTGTGTGTGTGTGTATGTATTTGCATGTTCCAGAATTGAACCCATGGCCTCATGTATATTAAGCACATTTTCTACCATTTAGCTACATCCTAGCCCTAAATCTTTTTAATTGTCTAAAAACTACAGTATTATAGGGTTGTTGTTGTTTGTCAGTTTAATTTTGAAGTGCTGGTGATTGAACCCAGGGCTTTGTGCATGATAGGCACACATTCTGCCACTGACAAACACCCTAGCGCTCAAAACAATGAAAGGTTTTGAAAGAAGCTTGTGTTGTGCTAAGAATATTGTTTTGTCAGATTGGTTTGCTAGCAGTGTGGTAGCAGGACTAAAGGCGCAGGATGTACCAGAAGCATAGTGACCCTTGAGTTGCATTCTTAGTAGTTTGAATGAGAAATAACTTGTTTCAGTGCTTTTACTATAGTAGGAACTCAGTATCATTTGAATTAATGAATGCATGGTTATGAAATACATGTAAGCAATAGAATTGACATTGTGTGACAGCCGGATGAGATTACTTTGAGAATATCTATGACTACAAGAGTGAAAATATTTTGGTTCTGATTAAATACTTATGTGCTACATATAATATGCCAGGTATTAGGATATCAATTTATTCAAATTGTGTTAGTAAACTAATTATAGTGCTTTGTAGTGCTCCAAATGCCCTTTTCCATCTTTCCCATCATAGTTTTCTATTTTAGACTTATAATTCTTTTTGTTACTTTAATATACATTTGTCTTTCATATTCTGAATCATTTAATGTTCCACACTCTATCATATGTTGTTTTGTTCCATTCTATACCTGGAATTAATTATTTTGTATTAATGTTTTTCTTTTTTTAATGAAGTAGAGCTTCGCTATGTTGCCCAGGCTAACTTTGAATCCCTGGACTCTATCAATCTTGCTTCAGCCTCTCTAATAACTAGAACTATAAGTGTGCAATATTATGCTTGGCTCCATGTTAAATTCTTAATCTTTCATATGATATCATAATTTCATCTTCAGTTTATGTTAACTGAGTATAGTGGTACATGTTTATAATCCAGCACTATGGGTGGGACCAGCCTGAGCATCTTGGTAACTTAGTGAGACCCTGTCTCAAAATAAAAAATACAAAAAGGACTCAGGCAAAAGGTCCTGGATTCAATTCCCAGTACCACAACACACACACAGAGACTTTGTCTGTTGGTAAGCTCAATAATAAATGTATTTAAATGAACTATGTTGATAGGGCTTTCTATATTTTTTTTTCTTTCTATGAAACTTTGCACTTGCTTAAGCTGCTACATATTGAGCTTCTGCTAAGTACCTGGCCTGTGCTAGCGACACAGCTAATCTTTACAGCAACTGTATACAGACCTCTAATTTTACTGAGGCTCACCAATTGCCTTACTAGATCCAATTCATATTGCTAATTAAGTTGTATATTTGTGATTTAGATGCAGGGATTTCTGATCTAAAATTTATGCTTTTGGGCCAGGGATTTAGCTCAGTGGTTTTGCTGCCTGCTGCGCAAGCGCAAGGACCCGAGTTCAATCCCTGGTACCAAAAATTAAAAAAATAAAAATAAATAAAATAAAACTTATGCTTTGGTCACAGACCTGCCATTCTTTTGAAATAAGAAAATAATCATTCCAGACACATACACGTCCCTAATTGCCAATGTGAATGATTTATTTTTGCCAGTTTGTGTTGGCTAAAATTGCTAATTCTTCATCTTCTTTGTATGCATGGTAACATAACCTTCTACTCAATCTCAAATCATAAAGTTGAAACCTGTCTTTGAACCTCTTGGTTTTTCATTTTTTAGTTGTTGAAAAGGCTTGACAGTTTCTTATTATTTCACTTTTTAAAAAATTGTGAGAGACTACACAAATTTTATCATCTTAAGCACATTAAGTATACATTTCAAGAGTATTAAACACTTTCATAATGTTGTGCAACCATTATCCCACATATCTCTATAATTCTTTTCACCTTATAAAAGTGAAACTCTGTAAGTAGCAACTCCCTATTTCTTTACCTATCCAGCCCTGGAAACCTCTGATCTACTCTCTTATCACTCTGATTTTGACTACCCTAAGTACCTCATATAAGTACATAGAGCATATGTCTTTGTAACTGACTTATTTCAATTATAATGTCCACAAGGTTTATCTATGCTGTCGTTCTTCAGTTGATTTTTTTGAAGTGAAATATTTAAAATTCTCATTTCCTTTTTTTCTGTACTCAGTACCTGTTTCCTTTTGCTTACTTTCGGGATTAAATGTGTCATCTGTAGAGTTATAACACTTAATTTGTATCAATATCAGCCTAACTTCAATAAAACACTCTACTCCTTTACAGCTCTGCCCCAGTGTTTCGTTATTGAAGTCATAAAATTGCATCTTTATACACATAATTCTACTTTTTTTTTTTGGTGCTGGGGATTGAACTCGGGTCCTTGTGCTTGCGCAGCAGGCACCAAAACCACTGAGCTAAATCCTCGGCCCGGCAGTTCTACTTTTTGAAATGTCTTTTAAATCTTTGGTTTTTTTTAATATGGTTCAGATCCTCATGATTTACTATATGAAGTATTATAGTTAATAAATCAGATTTCTGTGGTTCTTATGTTTTCTTTCCTTTTATCTGTAGTTCTTTTCTTTTTTTTTTTTTTTTTGTACCCCGGGGATCCCACTTGGGACCTTGCGCTTGCAAGGCAGGTGGCGGAACCACTGAGCTAAATCCCTGGCCCAAGAGTTATTTTCTAAAAAGGATTTTTAATTTTCTTTGTATACTAAAGTCTTTAAAAGATGAAAGTATGATGAAAGTTATGGATTATCTCTAGAAAAATGTACATATTACAATACAGCTTTTGTGTATTACCTCAGTGGAGGGAAGGTCATAGGCTTCTTCAAGTCTGTTGGTGGCGCCTTCTGTTAATAACCTTGTTCTGAAGTATGGATCCAGTTATGTAAACCTATCCCCTCTTCCTTCAAAATCTTTTGACTTCTGACTACCTATAACAAAGCCCAAACTCCTGATAAACCCGAAAAATGCTTCAAAATCCCATCCTGGCATTTTTTGCAACCTTGTTTCTTTTTCTAGTCTTATTATGTTACCTAGTCCTTAATTAAGAGGCAATTTTGGAAAATGAAGTTGCATGCCTTCATGCCTTTGTGTTAGGTCCCATTTCTGAAATCCTGTCACCTCTCCTTTCCTCCTCTTCATTCCCTAAGGACCAGGTTGCATGTCATTGCTTCCCCTGATACTTTTACTACAAACACACATAATTTCTCCTCCCTGGGACTTTGCACACATTTCTATCATGTTTGTAACACTTTTACAGTGGATTGTAATTTTTTCATGTCTTTCTCTCTACTGGAATGTGAACTCATGAAAAAGGGCAGTGTTTTATTTGTCAGTATATCCCCAGTGCTTACTGCAGTGTGTGGTACAAAGAAGATAGTCATTAAATGTTTGTTGAATTGAGAGGTCATAAGATCTATTCCCCTCTTTTCCAAGCTGTTTCAACAAAATTAAAGTACACCCTTCTTCCCCTTCCCCAAATATTTTTTGTTAGTCTTTTTATAAATTGTATTATCTTTATAGTATTATATGAAACTCTTGAACTTGTATTTTAACTCACTGTTAAATACCTAAATAACAAGTAGTGAATTTTTTTTTTTTTTTTTAGGTAGTCGTCTTTTAACGGGTTCCAGCTGTTTGCAACTCTGGTCTAATACTAATTTAAAGAAGCTAAATGAAGATGAAGATGCAGATAAAACAGATCTTAACTTTGGGGATTGGAGATGCATTTGGCATTGCAAGTAAGCAACTAATTAGGGGATTAAACTGATAAATCTGTTATTTGTGATTTTATTATACTATAAATGCATTTTAACTTGTGTAAAACCACACTAACATTGATTTCTTTTTGTGTGTAACATGCCTTTTTTGCACATCAAGAATTCACCATTTTCCAGGTTCCAAATCTCCATGTTTTTTAAAATGTGAAAATATCTAGAAAGAAACATAAATATAAAAGGCCTACATGAAGATCATTAAATGGAAATTGCTAAATTATACAAAAAAGATATTCTTTTTATGCTTTTGAATGAAAGGCTTTGTATTATGGGGAAGTTTGTTTTTCCCATATTAATTTATATATTGACCATAATCAGAATTTCATTGGAATTCCTACTTTTGAGCATAATTCTAAATTTCTTTGCAAGAACAAGATGGGAAAACCAGGGAAATTGTGAAAGAAAAGAAAAATGAAAGTAGTATAGTAAAGCTATAGCTGATTTAGCAGTTTGTTGTTAATATAGGAACAGACATATGAGGATCTAGGTGTAGACTCAACCATGAATAGATACTCAGTGTATAAAGGAGCATTTCATAGTGGAGCAATAATTAGCCGCTCTATGGAAGGGAAAGTGAGTTAGAATCACTTTTGTAGCTGGTATCAAAGTGTCAGATGGAGGAAAATACTGAATTTCTGTACAGTGAAACAAAAATATTAGAGAAAATATAGGTAAATTTCTCTATTTTAGAGCTACAATGTTCAATATTGTGGGCACTGACCACATTTTGCTTTAGCCCTTGAGATGTGGTTAGTCCCAGTTGGATGTGCTGAAAGATAAACAGTGGATTTCCAAAACTCAGCACAAACACAAAAAAGAATGTAAAATATCTTATTACGTATATATGTGTATAAAGTAAACACTAGATTTCAAAAGCTTGGCATAAAATAATGTAAACTATCTCTAACAGTTTTTTAATTGATTATGTGTTGAAATGATAGTATTTTTTGGCATATTAGGTTAAATAACATATACTTAATTTCACATGTTTCTGTTTTCCTTTTTCATGTGGCTAATAGGTTTTTTTTTTCTCCCTGTAGTGAAAATCAAACCAGGGGTTTTCACATGCTAGGCAGGTGCTGTACCACAGAGGTACATCCCCAGCCTTTCTATCATTTTATTTTTGTACTAGAGTCTTAAGTTGTCCAGGCTATCCTCAAACTTGGGATCCTGTCCCAGCATCCCAAGCAGCTGGAATTACAGCATGTGCCACCACATCTAGCGCACTAGTAGGAGATTTCAAATGCTATATTTGACTTATATGTGTCACTTTTGTTGTATTGTTGGACAAAATATGCTGCTTTAGAGTTAGGGAAAGACTTCTAAGTATGACACGAATACTAGAAACTGAAAGGAAGGGAAAAATTAATAGTTTTGACTAACCAGGTATCGTTGCACACATCTGTAGTCCCAGCTATTTGGGAGACTTGAGTCAGTAGATCACTTAGCTCAGGAGTTCAAGACCAATCTTGGCAACATGGTGAAATACTGTATTTATCAATTCAATATTTCTAATAAGCCAGAAAACAGAAAGGAACAAAAAACTGAAGGAAATATGGAATTTAGGGGTTAATGCCTTTTTAAAGGCCAGTCTTAAAAATTACTTAGAAAAGTGTAGGTAAAATAATAGTAATAGTGGGCAGAGAAGAGAATGATATAATTATTTTTTTGCAATGCTTGAGCACAAAATTTAAAAAGGTGTATGTATAACATAATTATTTTAAGGGTTGATTGCACTTGAAATAGAAATGTGAAATGTGCGAAAAGAAGATAATGAATATTCTCTATTAAACAGTGAATATTTGGAAAAACAGGTATCTCATGGGCTGTCACGTGAATGAAATTGATATTTCATTTCTAGGGTACAATTTGGAAGTATGAATCAGTAGGCTTAATTTTTTTCACATCCTTCAGATAATAATTCCTGGTTATGTTCATTCACCAGATATTTATTGAGTGCTTATCATGTCCCAGGATGCTTCAGAAATGCTTGTAATATTATATTGAGTAGATAGAAAGATAATAAGCCAGTAAACTGGTATATCAGGATGTTAGATGGAATTTTTCCTGACTCAATTTTATTTGAAGTAGTAGTAGTTACCAGATACCAAAATGAGAGCCAGCAGACTTTCTATAGTTAAAATTTACAGAGCAGATTTCAAAGGAGCTGGTTCCGTATATTTTTCTCCCCATCTAGGTCATAGGCATAAAAAAGGTTAATATATATACAGAGAATTGGATTTGCATAAATAATTCTTTAGAAAGAGTTACAGCCTTGCCTCTGAGTCATTGAGGTTGCGAGGAGGAACAGTGAAGTGTTAGATTGTGTTTTCTGGAGGTCTGTTTAGGAGCTTTCATGTGATGAACTGAGAGCTTGAAGTATACTTTTTGCAGTTGTGAGAGAGGAGAATGTAGAATTAAGAGTTTCCAGTAGTACCATGGAACAGAAATACTGATTATTTGAGCTGTATTTAAGCAAGCAGAAAAGACATAATCTAGAAACCATGCAGGTTTTGATTTAGGATCAATAGATTACATTCACTGGAATACATTTAAAAGTTGAATTTTGATCATATCCCATTTGTTTTATTTATTTATTATTACTGGGTTTTTTTCCCACTTGTGATAGATTTAAGACACTGGTTGCACATGTTGAACAAAGGTGTGTTAGTGCCATGGAGACAAAGTACATAGGGTAAGGGGAAAGGAAATAGAGGTGATCTTTGCGCATAGATGTGAAGTGAGAGAGCAGGCCACAAGTACCTGTCATGAAGTGCAGAGACCCGTAGTTAAAATGTTCTAACTTCTGACTGAAGTGAAGAGAGCAGAATGAGTGATGGAGTGGATATGTTCGGAGTGAGGAGACAGTGTATAGTCAGTATGTAGCCTTTGCCTTTTTTTTTTTTGGAACCGGAGATTGAACTCAGGACCTTGCACTTGTGAGGCAGGTGCTGGAACCTCTGAGCTAAATCCGTGGCCCTCCTTTTTTTTTTTTGACATGCTCACAAGTTGCCCATGGTGATCTCCAACTCATGGGTTCAAATAATTCTCCTTATATATGCAAGGCCCTGGGTTCAACTCTGAGCTCAAAAAAAAAAAACCAAAAAATAATTTTACTTTTAAACCAGCATGGTTTAATTCCAGCTTTTTGAGAGACTAGGGCAGAGAGATCACCTCTGGAATTTAGAACAGACTGGACAACATAGTGAGATAACATAGTTTTTCCTTTTCAAAAAAGAAAGAATGAAAGAAAAAGGAAGGAGAGAGAGAAGAGGAAAGGAAAGAAAAGTAAAAAGAAAAGGCTGAGGCAGTAGCTCAGTTTGAAAGTCTAGGTTTGGTCCCCAGTACTGTAGTCAGTCAATCAATTGTGTGAATATATATTATTAAAACATTTTCTATCTGAAGAGGTTGTGGGAGAATAATTTTGAGACTATTTTATTTTTTCTTAGTTTTTTTGCAAATTATATCTTACCTCTTTACAGAACTGCTTCTGAAGTTCATTTGATGAAATTTTCACCAGATGGAGAATTTTTTGCCACTGCTGGGAAGGTAAATTCTGGACATGCTATTGTCAGATTGCGTATTCACACTTTATTTTGAAGCTTTATGGACATTGGCTGGCATTATTCTATTTTTTATCTTGGAAATCTCCCCCCTCCCCATATCAAGGATCAAACTCAGGACCTTGAGCTTGCAGGGCAAGTGCAGTGCTACTAAAATAAATCCCCAGCCCTTGAAAATCTTATTTTCTATTAAAATATTAAGTAACAAAAAAGTTGGTATATATTATGATGTTAAAAGACAATATGGTATAATTGGAATACCTTAGCCTTAGTGATAGATCTAGGTACATAAATCTACCATTTACCAGCCTTTTCATCTTAAACAAGTCAATCCCTTTGAGCCTTCCTTTTTTCTTATGTAAAATGAGAATAATACCACCTACTTCACAAGTCATTAATCATAGGGTTAATTTAGAGAATGTATATAAAGTGACTAGCCCAGTGCCTTGCATGCAGTGGATGATAAACTATAGCTTCTACTTATATTATCTTTTAGCTGATATTTGTATTACACTGTGTTTAAAATATAAGACTTATAGGTTTTTTTAAAGGGACATTTGTGACTATTCCTTTGGTGTACATACTGTACCTTGTTACTATCTGTTGATTTCAGAAAAGTGTATTTTCTTGAATTATTTTATTTTTAATCATTGGTACACTGAATAGTTTGTGAAACACTAGTGGTTTGAAATTATTGTTTTCATGACTCAGCCTTCTGCAAACGGAGTGTGAGATACCCCTAAACCACAGTGAGGTGTCTTTTTTTTTTTTCTTTTAAAGGAGAGAAATGAAACTGTTCATTCTGATTGATTTTACAGTAGAAATTCTGTTATAGATTAAAAGCAGCACTCAATACATTCTAGTCTCCCTCTCCTTATTTCCCAAATTAGGTACAAATTTCATTATATATAGAATACTTTATGTAATACAAGATACTAGTTATCATTGATAACATTTTCTTTGAAAAGTTATATAATCCGTGAAATAAGTGTGTCCTTTTGTTCAGTGAGTAGTAGTCTCTGTATTTTTGCTGGTGGTATTGCTTTCTTTTTTGATATTTCGTTTTATAGAGGAGAAGCCCTTAATTTCATCTTTCAGTCTTCCCTGACTGACTCCATTTCCTATAGTATATAGTAATTAGTAGCATTTTTCTTGAATACAATATACACATTCACATGTTTTATTTCTCAAAAGCATAATTAAGGAATGCTGATTGAAAAGTAATGAGAATCAGAGAACTTCTCATTTCCTCGGTGCCAACCCCTCCTGCTATCTCCGTTTATGCCAGTTGAGAGAAGAATCTTAATTTTGCTGTTTAAATTAACTTTCAATTTAATTTGGTTCTGTATTTTTCTACTTTTTTTTTTTTTTAGGATGACTGTCTTTTAAAGGTATGGTATAATGTAGAAAACTGGCGGACAGCTGTTACCTCTCCTGATATAAGTTCAGACAAACAGTCCCAAGGAGAAATTGACTTTTCCTTTGTATATTTGGCCCATCCTCGAGCTGTAAATGGATTTTCCTGGCGTAAAACAAGCAAGTATATGCCTAGGTCAGTAGATTGGTTATTTTTTCCCATGTGTTAAGAGAACATCATTAATGTGACTTTGACTGCTTTTCTAACTTTGTGAGACCATAGCTATAGGACTTTGGATCCTATAAAGATTACAGCAATATTAGAGTCCCTGGCCTTCACATTTGTCTGTAAATCAAGTATGATTGACGGTCATTGTGTGGGACATATGAAACGAGTTTAAGCTGAGATAATTTGCCTCCATATCAGATGTCTTTAAGTTACAAAGTTGTGTGCATTTTCTCTACTTTCTGTTTTGTGTCTTAATTTTTCTCTCTTATTCTACAGATTGCTGTTGGTGTGGACTTTTTCACATTTCACTTTGTCATTTTGTACCTTCTAGTATAAGTCTCCTCTGGTTTCCTTTTTTTTTTTTAAGAAAAAGAGCTTAATCAAGAGGCTATGAGACCTCAATCAAGCATTTACATAACTTTGTTGAACATCTTTGAGGAGAGTGAAGTGTGTGCACACCTCAGATTATCCTGCTGTGAATTAGATATTAGTGTAATCCATCCAGACACACAGATATGTTCTTTCTTTCCTATAGTCTTGAAAGACTTGATAGCCCACTGAATATTTACCTATACTATGTTAATGTGGAAACATATTACTCAAATATAGTTAGAAGTCATTTTTGGTGCTACATGGCAGTTGTCAATTTGGCTATACTGTGTAAGTTTTTCTCTTATTCTTTCACTATGCTATGAATGTTATCACCTGAAACATCCTAATGTGATTTGTGCTAGTGTACATAGATAATTTGTTGACTTGGCTTTTGCTCTTCCCAGCCAATGGATTATACCTAGACATTTGAACTACAGAGCAGTACTTGCAGTTCCTGCGCCAGCCCTCTGGTCTAAAAAAGTGTAGCTGTAGGAGGAACACTCTAGGAAAAGTAATGGTTCTGCTGTGAGGGAGATGTGTCAGTCGTTGAGTTAAGGAGCATAGTCTGGACAATCTATAATTGTTAGTAACCCTACCCGACCTTACCTAACTGCTATTGCTCTAGTTAAGAATCTTAGGTGTTTGAAACAAGAACTACTGATTCTGGGCAGAAAAATACATTGCCGTTTACTATGATGAAATCTCTATATAATAACATTGTCTTCATTGTTAACTTATTTGTGTACATTTAAATATGTATAGAAACATTGCAGAATGTCTGTGATACTGTGTAAAATTTGTATTCTTTCCTCTAAAATCCCTTTATTCCTTAGAGCGTCTGTATGTAATGTACTACTGACTTGCTGTAAAGATAATGTATGTCGTCTTTGGGTAGAGACATTTTTACCAAATGACTTTTTGCTATATGGAGGTGACTGCAACCATTGGTCTGAACCAATTAATTTAACAAATAACTTCAAGAGAAATGCTTCCAGTAAAGAACGTGTTCAAAATGCTCTTGAGGTTAGTGTTTTTGTTAAATGTTATTTCTTTCAGGGTTAGTACATTGTCTTTTTTGTAACATAGTAATATAAGAAACCTGTCTTAGGAATTCTCAAATTTTTAAGTTTTATCTTGTTAAAAAATATATTCTTAAGGATTTTGTTTAGAGCATATAACTACCTATAAATAATTATGAAATTAATCTTAGCTTAACTGATAATATCAAAAGGATGATTATATTTAAGTTACAAAGCAAATTAAAATATGAGAATGCAAAGATTAGACTATATAAATTTTCTCAGAGCTTGGAATAGAGTGGTTTTTCATATTCTGTTCTATATCAGTCATTTTTAGACCCACCAGAACTTGGAGTCTTTATTTTACTAATTAATGTTAATTTACTTATTTTTTATTTTTTTTTTTATTTTGGTTCTTTGAGGCAGGGTCTCGCTATGTAGGTCAGGCTGGCCTTGAACTCAAGGGGATCCTCCTGCCTCAGCCTCCCGAGCACTGGGATTGCAGGCATGCACCCCCATGCCCAGCTTTAGATTCATTATTTTCTTAATATTCAGAACTGAAAATAATTTTAAAATGATTTATCTTTGAATCCTTTGCATGATTACAGAGCAACTATTTTTCACATTTGAGTAGTGTCCCAACGGCTTAGAACATAATTAAATATATGTTGCATTGTATATTCAATAACAGAATAGTTAGGTGTAATAATAGCTGAAAGAAATCTTAGACTAGGAATCTAAAGACTTGTTCTACTTTTAGCTCTTCCTCTTATTAACAAGGTGACCTTGGGTTTCATATGAACTATTTTATCCTATGAAAGATGAGAGTAATATTTGCACTGTCTGCCTCAGGGGATCAAATGAGATGATCTCTGTGAAAGTGATCTGTAAATCATGAAATATCCTAATGTGTGGTGCCAGGATTATTAAATGCTTTGTCATGACAGGGAATCAACTATGGGCAAAGAGAGCAATATACATAGAGACATCATTGTTCACATACACATTATTAGTGTCTTAGTTACTTTCTCATTGGTGATAAAAAATACCTAACACCCACAAGTTAAAGTTGGAAAGGTTTATTTTAAGTCACAGTTTGTAGACGTTTCCTTCCGTAGTTGGGTGATTCCAAGGCAGGACAGCAGGGCAGAGGGCATCAAGGTAGGAGCCAGTAAGACTTCCTCTTTTTTTTTTTTTTTTTTGGTATGGGGATTGAACTCGGGTCCTTGCACTTGGGAGACAGGCAGGAGAACCACTGAGCTAAATTCCCGGCCCAACATTTTTTAAAAAATTTTTTCGTACCGGAGATCGAACTCAGGACCTTTCGCTTGTGAGGCAGGCGGCACCACTGAGCTAAATCCCTGGCCCAAGACTTCCTCTTTATTTTCCTTTTTATTCCATCCAGGCTACAAACCTATTGATTGGTGCCACTCACACCCAGGGTGGGTCTTCCCTCTTCACCAAGTCCACCACCTACACTCAGAACTGTGATAAACCACTCAGTGGAGTAATCCAGTATCACATACCCATGATGCAGCCACTCCCAAAGTGAGCACATGAGGCTTTGGGGAGGCATCATATATAAACCATAACAATTAGAAAAAATGTAAACAATTATTAATTTAAAGAAAATATTAAAGGTATTTATGGTAAGGAATTAATGTTGATTTTAAGAATGTTAAATTTTAAATTTTAAATATTACTAATTTTAAGATATTGATTTTAGGATATTAATTTTAAGAAAGTAAACCAGATAAAAATTGCAAAGTACTGTGTGAAGTTTAAGAGAGGAGCTCAGACACGTTAAGTTCTAACCTTATTCTTCAGAATTTGAATTCGCTATACAAAAGTGTTGAAAGGCATTTTACATATATGTAATGAACAATAATCATTATGTAGACTATGCACATGTGACAATATAGGCATTAGCTTTACTTTGTTTTTATTCACACAGGTAAACCTTAGACATTTTCGCAGAGGCCGGAGGAGGTCACTGGCACTTGTAGCACATACCGGCTACCTGCCTCATCAGCAGGACCCACACCATGTCCACAGGAGCACTCCACTGCACGCCAATGCCCTCTGCCACTTCCATATTGCAGCCAGTATTAACCCAGCCACAGGTAAGAAAGGAGCCCTCAAAATGGAGTTTTGAAATTGAGTGGGTTAATTCTACAATAAATAAACTATTCTTTTAGTTTTTGAATATGTCAAATTTGGAGGTGACTTTGCCAGTTTTCCTTGCATCCAGATCACTTGTTTCCATTTTTTGTTGTTATTTTGGTTGTTTTTTGCATTTTAAGGCCATGAATTGGTTTATGCATAAGATCCTGATAAGTTATTGAGACTTACTATTAGTTTATTCAAAAATTGAAATTTAAGCTATTACCTAGTAGAGGTTAATGTCACAGAAGTAGTATTTTATGATTATTTCATAGTTATTAATATAACATCAGTGTTTGACACTTGATCTTTGGACTCAGAGAGATAAGAAATTTATAAAAGTTGTAACTGGAAAAATTAAGAAACTTATTTCTGTAGTCAAATATGTATTAGTAGACTGAAAGTTCTAAATATCTGAGTCTCTGAATTTGGAGATTGAAGTCTTTATCACTTTAGTAAATATTTTCTGTGAGTATAAAACCCAGTGATCACAATTGAGACATTCAAAATAGAACCTTGTAATATTTCTTGAAAAAAATTTTAAAATATTTACACATAAATGCTATCTGTAAAGAAGTGACAGGAATTAAGATGAGCTAGAGGTCAAATTTCATGCAGTGTTTCTGTTGGTAGACAACAGTAGAAAGACTACCATAGTAAGTAAATGGTCAAAGAAAAGATAAAAGAATCTTCCTCTTTTCCTTTCTGTTAGAGCAAGTTCTAATACATCCAGTCCAAGAGCTTCTGTGTATTACCTATACATACCCTAGTTTATTCTGTCTCACTTTAGTCCCTCTCACTAGAAGATAATCACTATTGATGAGTTTTTGCATCCTGTGGAATATTCTTAACTTTCAGTTAAGCATAAACTATTTCTATATAGCTGGAAATTACAGTATTGCATCCTTCAAAGTAGTAGCAGTAAGTATAGTCCAGTAGTTACTTGAGTAGAATTTTATTCATCAAAATGAGAAGTGCCCTGCAAAGTGGAAGTATAGAGGTTATTATGGTAGGAATGAAAAGTGTTTTTGATCTTTGTAGTTTTTATTTGATTGACAACAATCATAGCTCTATAAGAATTCATGGGGCCAGGGATTTAGCTCAGTGGTGCCACCACCTGCCTCACAAGCGCAAGGTCCTGAGTTCAATCCCCAGTACCAAAAAAAAAAAACAATTCATGAATCAAAATATGTAAATGGGACAATATTTAATTATCTTTATTAAAAATTATATAAACCTGCTCTTCCTCAGACAAAGGTCTACTATCTCAAATCTATAAAGAACTTAAAAAGATCAGACCTCCCAAATTTAAAGACCCAATCTTAAAATGGGCATCTGAAATGAACAGACATTTCTCAGACAAGGAAGTAGAAACAGCAAATAAATACATGAAAAAATGTTCAACATCACTGGTCATTTGAGAGATGCAAATGAAAACAACACTGAGATTCCACTTCACTCCAGAAAGAATGGCTGCTATCATGAAATCAACCAATAACAAATGCTGGTGGGGCTGTGGGGAAAGAAGAACCCTGCTCCACTGCTGGTGGGAGTGTAAACTGATGCAACCACTGTGGAGATCAGTATGGAGATACCTCAAAGAACTAGGACTGGAAGTCCCGTTTGACCCCGCTATTCCACTGCTGGAGATCTTCCCCAAAGAATTAAAAGAATCATACCACAGTGATATATGTGCGCCCATGTTCATAGCAGCACAGTTTGTAATAGCTAAAACTTGGAAACAGCCCAAATGCCCATCAACTGGAGACTGGATCAAGAAAATGTGGTTTTTTTTATAAAATGGAGTACTACTCAGCCATGAAAAATGAGAAATTAGAGACATTTATAGCTAAGTGGATGCACATTGAGGCAATACTCTTAAGTAAAATAAATAGGACACACATGAATAAATTCCGAATAGTTTCTCTGGTGTGAGAAACAAAGTGTAAATAAGGACTAGATGTATAATAGGTAATTTGAAATAGGAAGCAAAGGGGCAAAGGGGAAGGAAGTGGGAGAGCTAGGGGAAAGGATAGAAGAGAATGGGATTAATATGAGAAAATGGAAAAATAGGAACAAAATATTTGTAAATAGGGAGGAATGGAGGGGTTGAAGAGAGTGCTGGACAAGGGTGAAAAATAAGAACCAAGAGAGACTATGTAAAGGTGCAAATTTCCAATGATGAATGTCATTATATTGTATATCTAAAATGTACCAATGATTAGAATGAATAATCGATAATGTAAAATAGGAAGAAAAGGTCCAAAGGGGTAGGGGTAGTGGGAGGGGCAAGGGAAAGGAAAGAAGGGAAAGGAAAAAATGCTGAGAAATGGAAAAAATGGAAATAAAGTCTTTGTAAATAGGGAAGGGTGGAGGATGTGAAGGGAGGGCTAGGAATGGGGAAAAAATAAGAACCAAGATGCATTATATAAAGGTACAATTCCCAATGAGAAATGTAATTGTGTTGTATACCTACAATGTACCAATAAAAGAATTTAATTTAAAAAATTATATAAGCTTGGGAAAGATCATCACCTTTATCAAAAACATGTATCAACAGTAATTACAGTACAACTTACCTGTAAGACCAGTGGAATAATTTTGAAGGTTCCTGCTGAGTAATGACAGTATTGGAATGGAAGTAGCTCATTGTTAGAACAGTTGCCTTGCAAGTGTGAGGAACCAGGTTGAACCCTCAGCATCACAAAATATAAAAGAAAAAAAATAAAGGACAGCATTATGAGAATAAACAAAGCTTGAAGTACATTAATGTAAAAAGGTTAGGGATTACTGAGAAAGGAGCCCTAAATTCCAGTGTGGCTTCTCCTTGACTAGTTTCCCATATGAAAAACTCTAAAACTTTTCTTTGAAGAATAGCCCACTAAAGAAAATGCAGAGCGAATCAAAATGAAATAATGTTAGCATCTAGAATGGCCTCTATGAGGAATTCTTTCTCCTTCATTTGATCTGTTGGAATGATGTTTTTAGATATCTATCTTTTTTTCTGTGTGTTTGTGTGTGTGTGTGTGTGTGTGTGTGTGTGTCTGTCTGTCTGTCTGTCTTTGAGTCAGGATCTCATTATGCAGTTCAGGTTGGTCTTGAATTCACCCAGGCAAGATTTGAACTTAAGGCATTCCTCCTGCCTCAGCCTCCTAAGTGCTGGGATTACAGACAGGCTCCACCATGCCTGGCCCTAGATGATGTATTTCTTAAGCACAGCTCTTAGATATATTTTCGTTTATTTCTCTGTCAGTGGGAATAGCCATTGGAGAGGAGCTCCTAAGAACATGCTCTTTCAGTTCTAGTTTCTGGATTATTCCCATGCAAATGTCATTGTACATGTACCATCTCCACACAAGGAGTGTAAACAGTATGTACTACAAATATGTACTAATAAATTTTTTAAATGGCATTAATCAAATTCTTTGAGTGAGGTTGGACACAAAAGAGTTTTTAGTTTCCTTTTAGTTAGAATGCTTCTGGCAAAAGCCATACTCCTTCTTGTGTACTTAACAGTCAGGCTGTGGTCTTCTGAAAGAATTGCTGATTTCATCTGCGTTGATCATAAGTCAAATATGAGAAAATCTTACCCATGGCTTCTTGAAGTATCCTCTCAAACCCTGGCACTGCTTTGTATCCATCCAGAAACAGTAAGATTGGCAGTTCAACCTTTCAAGGTTCTTATTAAATGTTTGATCTATGCCAGTGTAGGAACTAGAGGTACAGTAGCAATCAATAAGGTATCAGCTTGCTCTTGTGAAATACGTAATCAGGTAGTGGATAAATAAACATTTATCAAATAATTGTTCTAAGAAATATACAGGTAATAGATAGCAGCTATTAGATTAGATATATTAGAACTTGCTTCTAGTAGAAGAGACAGGAGAAAGATTCTTTTATCTTCTTTACTATTTATCTCATAGTATTCTTTCAATTGGTGTCTAAAAATAGGCACATTGTATGAACTGATAATTTATAATACTCTTAAAAAGTAGAATTATTTTGGAATAAATTGTTTATATTCCTTGAATTCACTCCAGCCTTTGCACTTCAGCATATATCAACATGGTTGAGTTTTGATCTAATATGATAGAGTTGAACTTTTCTTTACCTCTAGTAGTTAGGGATTATCATTTGTAATAGCTGACTAGATATGTACCTCACTATCCTTAATTTAGCAGTTTTATCAAGTATGATACTAAGGAACGATTTCTTTTTAGCTGTGATCTCTCTTGATTTTTTTCCATGTACATGAAAAGGGAACCTCAATTTCTTACCTTCTAACATCAATCTTGATGCTAATAAATATGCAGTAACCTATCTTAGATGGGTAGATCATTAAAGAAGTTAATATGTCAGTCTGTTAAGTTAAAAAATTGTTGCTATAGAGAGGTATATGTCACTAGTTCCTTTGACTTTAATGATGATGGTATTTTCCACTGTATGTTTTTATTTTTACCAAAATATGTTAAGACATTCCTTTTAGCATATCTAGGATTATAGAAATGTTTCTTCATGAGAAGTTTTTCAGGATTAAAGAAAACATATACAGTGGCACCTCAGTTCACAAACTTTAATTCTCTCCATGATTCTGGCTGCAGATTTCATCCCATGATTCTGGGTGCAACATGGAACAAATTTTGTGACCAGAATCGTGGAAAGACTTAAGTTAGTGAACTGAGGTACCACTGTATAGTTAAATTACACTGATGACTCAAAATGTATAATTTTAACTCCTCTGTAATAAGTAGGTTAAATTTAATACTTAAATCTCTTACTATTAATAATAGTGGCAAACATCTTATTGGAAATTTATTTGCAGGTAAAATAAAATATGTATTTTAGAAGTTTAAAGATAAATGTAGTATGTATAAATTTATCCATACCCATAGAACATAAACTGTAAGCTAAACCTTGGACTCTGGATGGTAGTGATGAGTGAGTGTAGGCTTATCAGTTGTGACAGTATATTGCTGATGGGTGTACTTTTTAAAATCTGTTTATTTTTGAGACAGGGTCTCACTTTAAAGTCATGGCTGGCCTTGAACTCACTATGTACCCTAGGCTGGTGTTAAATATGTGGTGATCCTCTTCTGTCAGCCTCCTGAGTGCTGGGATCACAGGCATGCACCACCATGCCCAGTTAAAATCTACTTTTTAAAAGAAAAGATAAATCCCCTGAATTATCTGTTCATACAATGTACCTGTTGTTTGACACGAGTAGAAAAAATTCCATGAGATAGATAGTAAAGGAGAAGATTCAAAAATACCTTTCTTCTGTCCCTTCTATTAGAGGCAAGTTCTAATGTATCCAATCTAAGAGCTGCTGTTTATTATGTGTGTGTTCCTTAGTATAATTATTTGATGAATGTTTATCCCCTGCCCAATTATATATTTCACAAGCACAAGCTGATTGCCTCTGTGGAGGTGGGATGTCACAGTGGGGAGGTGTGGCACATGAGCGGGAACAGAGTGTGTGATTGTTGCTTACCTTTCAGTTGTTCTGTGAACTTAAATCTACTCTAAAAACTAATGTTGAAAAACTCAAAATATTTAGTTAAATTAAAAAGTAGGAAAATTCTTTCCCCGACAAAAGATAATTATGTAATAGATAATAATGAAAATAGTATGCTAGAATGGTGAAAATTTAAATTTTATAATCTTTTCTTTGTAGATATTCCACTTCTTCCATCTATTTCATCTCTGAGTTTAAGTGAAAATGAAGACAAGAGTGGGCCTTTTGTGGTACATTGGTTAAACAACAAAGAGCTGCACTTTACTTTGTCCATGGAAGTCTTTATACAGCAACTTAGAAAAAGTTTTGAACAACCATCTTCTGAAACCAGTGCAGAAGACTCTAATCAAGCAGATGTAAAATCTGATGAAGGTAAACCTTTAAAAAGAATAAAAGTTCGGAGGTTTTGTTCAAATATCAGCAGTTTTTATGTTAGGATAAAACTTTTCAGAACAAAAAATTGCAATGAGATAATGCAAATATGAATTAGCTCATTTAATAATCTGATATAGCCGGCCAGGGATTTAGCTCAATGGTTCTGCCACCTTCCTCGCAAGCACAAGGACCCGAGTTTGATCCCCAGTCCCCCCCAAAAAGTCTGATAAAGTTATTCCTGTTCCAAGTAGATTTTTTCCATATGGAGATTCAAGAACTCAGGGCTCTCCTTCCTTATGGTTTTATAAGCTCCAGGACCTTGTTCTTTTTATTTATTATTTTTTTTTGGTACCAGGATTGAACTCAGGATCTCTCATTTGCCAGGCAGGCAAGAAGACATTGGGCTGCATCCCCGCCCCAGGATCTTCTTCTTAAATGACTTTCTGTTGATTTGCAATATTCGCATTTCCTGGGAGCTCTTTAGAAATGTGTAATTGCAGGCTCCACACAGATCTACTCAGCAGGTCTACTCAGTATTACAATATAATAGATTTTCTAGGTGATATCTATGTACATTGAAGGACCTTAAACTCATCTGCATTCAGCTTTGCCTTTGGTGTAGAGAGAGGAGGAGGAGTAACTGTTTCTAAGCCTTGACTCAGAACTGATATGTATCCTTCCATTCACATTGCATTGGTACCAAATAGTCACAGAGCCCTATATGGTCCTCATCTAGATAGCCTCTCTGAGGTAAAGACTCGGAAATATCAAGCTGCGGTGTGTGGGTGATCATCTCTGTTAAAGTGTGTGACTCATAGATGAGTTGGATTTTTAAAAGTCTTGTTTTAATTGCAAGAGTTTGTTATCATTAAATAAGAGCTATACAGAAAGGGGTAAACTTTCTATGTGGTTATGTTTGGTGAGTGTTCTTCCAGATTGCTTTCTTTTCTGTGAACATGAGTATACAGAAGTTATAGTATAGGTATTCATTTTTATACAAAAGTAATGTCCTACAACTTGTTTAAATCAAATAGTGGGGAGTTTTCCATCTTATAATCTTTAATATTCCATGTCCAAGAGAAACCTTCAATTCCTCTATTGATAGACATTTAAGTTGATTTAAAATAGCCTTTTCATTATACTAATATTGGTACCATGACACATCTTTTCATCTTTGTGTGATGTTTTCTGTAGCATACCTAGCATACATGAAATTACCAGTGAGTATATAGGTTTTAAATATCAACAAGTGACAAATCGCCCACCAGTAAGTTTTTACTTTCTCCAAGTTTAAATACTCTTTTTAACACTAAATCTTTTCCTTATATAACTTTCTTGCCAGTTGACAAGGAGAAAATGGCATCTGTTTTACTTTGTATTTTCTTGACACAAATTGAACAGAATGAGTGGATATCTTTTAATTAATATCTTCTGTGGCTGGCTCTTCATATCCTCCTTTGACTTATTTTTCTGTTTTTCTTTTTTCTTATAGATTTGAGTGTCTTGACTTGCTGTTTTTTAATCTGATGAGCAGTCAAAACATTTTTTAAATGTCTCTTTTAAGAAAGGCTTTATATTCCTAAACAAGAGTTGAGGGAAAGGTATAAAGATTGGGATTTTTTTTTTTTTTTTGTACTGGGGATTGAACTCGGGACATTGCGCTTCTGAGCCAGGTGGCGGAACCACTGAGCTAAATCCCTGGCCCCAAGATGGGGATTTTTTTAAAGAGGTGTGATAATATATTTTTACCTAGATTAATAAATCATTATATAAATTTTTAAAAATTTTATAAAGCTATTTCTTAGTTTGTAGTAATAGCTTGATTGTATTTATTTGTATTCATTCTTTTCCTTATAGAAATGGATGACAGTGTTGATGATTTGAACATAAATCATGAAAAGAAGGAATTGGGTGGAGATAAAATGGTACCAAACTCAAGTTTTGCACCATTACCATCAGCTGCCATTGATCATCAGATCGAAGTGCTCCTGTCTGAATGGAGTAAAAATGCAGACATGCTTTTCAGTATTCATCCCATGGATGGTTCTTTACTAGTTTGGCATGTAGATTGGCTGGATGAATACCAGCCTAGTATGTTTCGTCAAGTACAGGTACTATTATTATGATCTTTATAGAGTTACTTCCTGTTTGGGTACTGTTTGTAATATCTCGGTATAATTCATATATTCTAATACTCAGTTTCTTAATTTTAGGTGTCCTTTGTTTCCAGAATTCCTGTAGCTTTCCCTACAGGTGATGCAAACTCTCTCTGTAAAAGCATTGTAATGTATGCCTGTACCAAGAATGTTGACTTGGCTATTCAGCAAGGGAAACAAAAACCTTCTGGTCTCACTCGTTCTACATCAATGCTTATCTCTTCTGGACACAGTAAATCATCTAATAGTTTAAAATTAAGTATTTTTACTCCTAATGTTATGATGATTTCAAAGCATGCTGATGGTTCTCTGAATCAGTGGCTGGTCAGTTTTGCTGAGGAATCTGCTTTTTCTACAGTTCTTAGTATTTCTCACAAATCCAGATATTGTGGTCATCGTTTTCATCTGAATGATTTAGCTTGCCACTCAGTATTACCATTATTACTGACAACATCACACCATAACGCATTAAGGACACCAGATGATGATAACCAAAAGCAACCTCATGATATTATAAATATTGAAGAATGTTCTTTGACACAACAAAGTAAAAGTACCATTGATATGGCATTTCAGGATCCCAATGCAGTTTATAGTGAGCTTATTCTTTGGAGGGTTGACCCTGTCGGGCCACTGTCTTTTTCTGGAGGAGTGTCTGAGCTTGCCCGGATTAATTCTCTTCACGTTTCTGCCTTTTCCAATGTGGCATGGCTCCCTGCTCTTATACCCAGTTACTGTCTAGGTAAGCATTCTGATTTTTAGTTTAGTAATTTCAATTTTCTGACATTATTACTAAAAGGTTATATTTTAAATGTTTGAAAATTCATTATAGGTGCATACTGCAACTCTCCTAGTGCGTGCTTTGTAGCTAGTGATGGACAATATCTGAGGTTATATGAAGCAGTTATTGATGCCAAAAAACTTTTATATGAGCTTTCAAACCCTGAAATTTCTGTAAGTATTGGCTTTTAAAATGGTTGAAGTATTTATTCGGTATTTTTAGGTATAGTACTTAATCTATACTTACTTGGCATTTACTAGAATCACGATACATAATTTGTAATAAACATGTTTCTTATTTTTTCGTATTTGTATTGTACCTTTACAGTTATTTTAAGCTAAAGAAACCATTTCATTTATTGAAAAAGTAGAGCCTAGGGAGGGGACATGGCTTATGGTCAAGCACGTGCCTAGCATGTGTGAGGGTCTTGGTTCAGTCCTTGGCACCCCTCAGAAAAATAGTCTGTTCTTTTATATGTTCCTGTGATACTTCTTGGCTAATAAATAAATAAGAACTACTGCTAGAGTAGTATGGAAGTTATGTTGGTTCATCTGTACTTTTTTTTTCTAGGTATGGGTGGTTGAAGTAACAGGAACAAAGTTTGAATCTTAAACCAAAACAAAAAAAATTCCTCAACTTGGGTGTTCAGGCAGAGCTCCTATTAATACTATTGTAAAGCTTTTGCCTTATGAGGGGCATACTTCTTCAAAGCCTAATAGAAGCCTACTACCTACATTGTCTCTGCACTTCCAGCAAACAAACATTTCTGCCGTTTTTGCCTTTGATGTGTATTCTGAGGTAGCCTTTAGCTCTATTTGATCTTCCTGTTTAGGAGATTCTAGCCATCTTCTCAGTTTTCAATTAATATTTTTATTAAGTCTCAGCTTACAGAGTTGGATAGATTCAGTGGTCTGTTTTAATCCTATTTTCTTCCTCAGCTATTTTTAATGCGTGATTTTGCAGAACACAAAGTTTCCCAAAATACACATAATGTATTGTAGTAGAAGTACATATTTTTATCAAGGGGTCTTCTTTTTATCAGGCATTATTATAACTGTTAAGAATTTAGATGTGAACAAAACAGACAGAAATCAGTACCATAGATTTCTGTGGAGGGGAGATATGGTGGTAAAAGACAGTTAAAACATATTAAGAAATACTACAGAGAGGGCTGGGGATTTTGCTCAGTGGTTTTGCCACCTGCTGTGCAAGCTCAAGGACCCAAGTTCGATCCCTGGTACCAAAAAAAAAAAAAAAAAGAAATACTACTGAAAAACAGTGTTGCAAAAGAAGTAGGGTGTGCCAAGCAAACTATGAATCACAGAAAACATCACAGAAAAGGGAACATTTGAGTAAACACTGGAAGGAGGGGAGGGATTTAGATGTGTAGGTAAACGAAGAGTCATCTAGGAGTAGGGATAGCCATTTAAAGACTCTGAAGCCACTGTATGTTGATTGCATAAAGGGAAAACAAGATCATTACAGATCCCTGTAGTAACTTTGGCTCTTACTCTGAATAATGTGGAAAGCATTAAAGAAAATGATAGTATGATATAATTTGACTGAGTTATGTTTTTATTGGGTAATTCTGGAGGTTACATAGATTATAAATGGGAAGTGTAACCAGAGAGACCAATTGAAGAGGCCAGTGTAGTAGTCCAAGAGAGAGACAAAGGTATTAAGAGGTAATAAGAGATAATTGGCCAAATTCTGAGTATGTTTTGAGCATTGAATAGTCATGATTGAACTGGATATGGAATGTGTATGGGAAAAAAGAGGATTGCTCTTATGGATTGTGGGTAGGTATTAGGTAAAGTAGAATTACCATGAGCCGAAATGAAAAAGATTGTAAAATTAGTAGGTTTTGAGGGCTAGGTGAACTGAAGAGGTTGTTTGGATAGGTTAATTTAGAGAGATGCCTGTTTGACATCCAAGACACCCCGTAGGTTAGTCTCTGAAGTTTAGAAGGAACTGTGGTTTAAAGATGTAAAATAGGGAGTTGTCAACAGATAAATTTAAATTTGCAAAGAGGATATTGTGGAGGGAGTATAATTAGAAAACAAAAGTGTTACAAGTCTTGAATGCCAGAGCATTCCATTCTTAAAAATTGTGTGAATGCAGTGTGTAATAGAAGCCAAATGAAGAAAGTATTTTAAGAAGGGAGAAATCACCAGGCTCACATGCTGCTGATAGAGCAAGTATGATAAAGATTGAGAAATGATTATTGACTATAACAATGTGAATTTGACTAGAGCATTTAAGCCATGAGTAAATCAGTGAATCAGCCTATATAGTTTGTCAACTTGTTTCTTTAGCGGTATCTTTCCTAGCTCAAAATTAATACTTAAAAATCACTGCTTCTTCAGGGATTTAACTCAGTGGCACCGCACCTGCCTTGCAAGCGCAAGGTCGTGAGTTTGATCCCTGGTACCAAAACAAAAATTACTGTTTCTTAGAAAATACCCAGGAAGTTTAAGTCAGTCTTTCACATTCATGGGTAGTAAATATTTTTCTCTCTTAGCAGTGACCAAGTATTACTTTTGTTTTTCTCTGTACCAATTGAGCTGTAACTTTTACTCATTTTTATGTAATCTCCATTGAGTTAAAATCCTAGAATGTTTATAGTTGAAAAGGGCTGGGCCAGGGATTTAGCTCAGTGGTTCTGCAGTTTGCCTCACAAGTGCAAGGTCCCGAGTTCAAGTTTGATCCCTGTACAAAAAAAAAAGAAAAGGGGGCCAGGGATTTAGCTAGTGGCACCGTGCCTCCCTTGCAAGCGCAAGGTTCTGAGTTCGGTCCCCAGTACCCCTCCTAAAAGAAAAGGGCTGTATTTAGCCCCTTCCTTGAACTTAATTATTTATCTGTTATGCTTGAACTTTCATGTTATTTGCTCGTAATTGCTTTTGAATTTAATTGTTTAGTAAAGGAAATACTAATTTTTTTTTAAAACAGAAATATGTTGGTGAAGTGTTTAACATCGTCAGTCAACAGTCAACAGCCAGGCCAGGATGTATTATCGCATTAGATCCCATTACTAAACTTGTAAGTATTTTTCTGTTACTTAGCATGAGGTAAATATCACGTATGTCAACTTATGTTGGTATTTGTTTACATTCAGCATGGCAGAAAAACTCAGCTGCTTCATGTTTTTCAAGAAGACTTTATTCTGAATGACCTTGAAAAGAAGAGTTTTGGAAAAGACTGCATTTTATCCAGTACAGGTAAAGAATTTTTTATGTAATGAGAAATATAATGTAGAATATGTTAGGCAGTTACTTAGAATGAACTGATAGGTTTCACATTGTCTGTTTAACTTAAAATTGTTCCATTTGGATTTGTGATATTACTTATCATAAAACATTGGCCTTTTCTGTACCTACTTATTCTGAGACAGAATGTTGGTGTGTTGCACAGGCTGGCCTCTGACTCCTGGGCTCCTGTGATCCCCCTGTCTGTTTCCCACATAGCTGGCACTATACGCATGTGCGCATGTGCTACCTCTTGAGGCTCTTCCTCGCCCTCCCTTCTCTCTTCTTTTTCTTTTCCAGTGCTGGAGATTGAACCTTATGTATGTAAGGCAAACTCTTTACCACTGAACTGTATCCCCATCCCTGTATTTTTATTATTTGCAAGGAAAAAGATTAAAAAAAAAATTAAAGGATTTTCTCAGTTACATTTTTTTGAAAAACAATAGAAATGTTTTATAATCAGTGTGTAAATGCTGTTTACATCAGTGGGTTCCTACCTTATTGATGTAGATAACTTGGACCCTTGGCCATTTAGAGATTCATAATTTAAAGAAGTAGCTTAAAATATTAAGTTATAAAGTCCTTAATTTATAAACCAAATATCTTAATTAAAGCTTTTATAGTACAAGTTTAAATTTTTTATTGAACTCTACTACCCAAGTTTAAGTATTAATTTGTATGAAATAAGATAGAGCTAAAACTTCTTAGTTATCAGTTTCAGTTACAGAATCAAACTAAACTCAGAAATAACTATCCTGAAAACTAAAAACCATAAAGCAACTTTGCACTGTGTCAGTACTTTTATGTTGTGAATCCAGTTTCTTACCATTGCTTTTACTTAGCCTTCTGTCACTTTCTCTGGGATTTCATAAATTGTACACTTACATTTCATTCATGTGCTTTTTGTAATTCTGACTGTGATGGAACTATGCTAAAAATGGGGAATAAAGATGTCAGATATAGCACAGAGGATTATTTATATAAATAAAAATGTTCTTTATATTGAACTACTAAGAGTGTTAATGTTAACAATTCAGATTTCTTTAAATTAAAAATTTTAGAGAAAGAAATTTTTGTGCTGCAGGTTGAATTATTTCTGAGTTCATCTTTCTAACATTTTCTTTTCTAAAATTCTTTTTAAGAATTCATCTAATATTTCCAGGAAATTGCAAATGATTTTGGCTCAAACTATTAAGTTTCTCAGAAAAAACCCGAGGAGTTATGGTGTTATCTTCTTTGGCTCAATGCTCAAGAAGAAAAATGTTTTTCAGATATTATTATTGAGGCTATCTTTCTTTTGTTTTTTTTTTTTGATTGTTTAACTGATTTTAATAATGATGTAAGCCCCTAGAATTGGTATAATCATTATGCAAAATACATAAATGAATACTGTCTTCTTTTAAAAATATAAAACAAATAAGCAAGACATGTGAAAATAGGTGAGTTTCCACTAAATATTAAATGAAAACTTTAAAAAAAGAAAGTTTTCCTTTCCATGTCATTTGAAGAAGGGAAATTATCATTTTAAACAATATGAAAGTTTGTTAAACAAATTTATAAAGGTATTATAAAATGTTTAATTTTCATCAGCTTCAAGGTTTATGTTACTGCCGAATTTTGCATATAACTGAACTTTCAAATCTGCTAACACCCGCTGAATTGATTCTACTCTGGATTCTAAGGCAACAGTTTCTTCTTGCACATTTTTCCTTTGCTTCTTCTAACATGTCTTGTGTTTCTTATTGAGAATGGCTAATGAAAACGTCACCAATCTGGTAAGATATCATTAAGCAGTCATCATCTGCGAGCATGATGTCGTCACAAGCATCTTCTAAATTCTGGAGTTGTTTCTTTTTTACTTCTATTTCTTCCTTTAGCTCTGTTATTCTACTCGTATTCCGCGCAAATTTATTTATCTTTTGTTGATCTTCGAAAGTAACATTGACATCTTCTGCAGCAATTTCATGTATTGCCTGAAAATACATATTAAAAAGATGCGCTGAGTTTGATCCCCAGCTGAGCTTCTCGCCAGCTAAGTCACTACACCACTAGCAATCGCTGAGTCCAAGTTTCTCCATCCTCCATGGACTCACGGAGGACGCAGGGGCTGAGGACCGACCCGGGTCGGGTGCGCGCAGGATGCGGGGCCTGCATGCCCCGGCCTCCGGCTCCTCCAGCAGAGGTGGCCCCGAGCCCCTGAGGGTCCTGTCCCCGTGGGGAGGCCCACTGAGACACCGGGACGCCGGCGCCGCGGAGGTGCCTGCGGGGTCTGGGGGTCCAGGGCCTCGGCCGGCTGGCTCGCTTCTGACCCCCCGCGGCCCAGCCCAGCCTCCTCCCGTGCCCCTGTCCGGAGCGCCCGGGGCTATCTTTGTTAATAGTGAAATGATAAGAAATAGGACTGATTTATCCCTTTTTCTCTTAGTGTAATTCCTTGTTCTTTCTTTCCTCTTAATTCTTGTAATTTGACCATACTCTTATAATTTGGCCTAACTCATTTAGGCCATATTATCAAAGTTATTTTTTCATTTAGCTATGGTTATCTTTCTTATATTCCTTTGAAAAATTTTTTCCTGTGCAAATTTAAAACAGGAAAATCTTGGTTTGGAAAAAGTCCTAGTAATAGTTGCTTTCTGTTTTTATATAGTCTATGATTTATATATGTTAATGTAATTTTTATTTCTATTTTATATAATGTATATTTTTACATAATTTTGTATAATGCATATTTATACATAATTTGGAATATGCAGAATAGCTTATGAAAATTTGGGTGAAAATTTGTTAAAATTTGGGTAAAATTTGTTAAAAAGACAATAATGAACCACCGATTTTAAAAAGATGCACTCGTTTTGAGCATCTTAGGTGCTCTTTAAACTTGTAGTGTGGACTAAGAAAAATCTTCTTGACTAATATGTTGGAATATGAGTAATTATATTTTAGTTATTCCACAAGCATCATTTATAGGTCATTTTTATTTTGGAGCTTAATTTGAAAGATTTTGGCAACATGATATCATTATTGACTTAAAGTATGTATCACATAGTTTCTGCTCAGAAATTTCCCACTAAATGTGATATGTTCTATGTGGACATTTCATAGTGGTGACTGTGCTATATGACTTCTTAAGCCTATGATTTAAAAAATAAAATTTAAGCATGGGATGCACATCATTGTTAAAATTTTAAGTTACAAATTCATGTGCTGAAGAAGGTGAGTGCTTTCTGTAATATCACTTTGGATTTTTTTGGTACTGGGGATCAAACCCAGGATCTCACGCTTGCCAGGCAGGTGTTGTGCTGCTGAGCTAAATCCCCGGCCTGTAGTATCACTTTGCACTTGGAACCCTAGATTAAAAACTCTAAATACTCTCTCTCTTAAAAGTTCAGTTATTTAACTTGGTATTTTTAGTAAGTTGTATCACTTTTCTCTGTTAACAATAAAAAATACCATTAATATCAACAGGTAGCTCGCCTAATGGATTTTCTGAAAAGTTCTACTTAGTTGTAATAGAGTGCACTCAAGAGAGTCGTTCATTGTTGCACATGTGGAATTTACATTTAAAGTCAGTTCCTGTATCATTGGGTGAGTCATTATTGTTTTTGTTTTTTTCTGGTAACTCTTAAGTAGGCCTAAATATTAACAAATTATATGTGATTGGAGAATTCAGGGCATATTTCTTGAAGCTGTTCTTATATAATGGTGATAATTATTATTTTATTCAGTTAATGCAAAATGATTCGTTTTCTTGCTGTAAAGAATGATATTACTACATTGCCATTGCATCTTTTATAAGGCAGTTTTGGATTTTTAAAATGTAGTAGTTTTATTATTTATAGGGTCCTTTCCTAGTTTTTTATTTTCTTAATGTTTTTTAGATGAAAAAATAGATACAAAAATATCTGAAGCAGTTGGGCAGCCAGAAGAACATTATTCTTCTCCAGAGAAGATTCCGTCTCCTTTTTCACAGAAGTATCAGGCTTGCAGAGCAAATCTTCAGAGCACCAGCAAATTGTCTCTGTTTTCAGAAATGGTGTACAGCCAAGAGCTGCATTTGCCAGAAGGAGTTGAGATAATAAGTGTTAAGCCATCCGCAGGTTTGTAAATTTTATGGAAAGAGAATTTTAATCCATGAGTGCTTACCAGATATTTTAAAAATGGGTATTAGAACTACCTGTAAATGTACGTAGAAGCAGAAATGGAAATAATTTTATTTAAGTACCCTAAATTGAAGACTTCAGTTTCTCATTATGCTTTCAAATTACTCTGATAGTTCTGAGCCAGCTCTGTTCTTATTACTGATTTCAAAACAATTCTGTTGTTATTTTGGGAAAAGTTTCTAGAGTGGAGATTGTAACTAAGTTGAACTTTATTTGGCAGCTTCCATAGTAGTGGTAGTGTTGCCTGGAGCCATGTGCACCTGGAGCCATGTGCTAAGAATGAATAAATGTGTGGTACCTGCTCTATATTTATCATCCTTATTTTCTGGCATATTTTCAAAATGTAGTTTCCAGATGAGCAGCTTCAGCATCCCCTGAACTTGTTGGAAATAAAAATTCTTGGTTGCACCCCAGTCACTGATTCACAGGCTCTGGGGTAGGGCTAGTAATCTGAGCTAATAAGCCTTCCAGGTGATTCTCGTGTGCTTACCAGGAATACCAAGACAGAAATTTTTATGTATTTATCTGTATCTTTTATAAATCAGTCAGTCCTTTCATTGTCATAGTCAAAGTGTGGCTTTTTGTTATAAGTCTGGAGTAGAAGGCAGTAGTCTGTTCTAACAATTGCTCTGAGCGATTCTCATGTGCATGAATGATCAAGAACCAGTATCAGAAAAAAAAAAAAAAGAACCAGTATCAAGAATACCAATACAACATCCATCTTTTTGTCACTAATTCTTTCATTTCATGATCAAAAATGTGTTTTTGTTATTATTTCTCTGTCATTTTTTTGACTGATTACTTTGCACACTTTTCAGTTTCCCTTGTTGTCAAGTACGTTCTTTTCAGAATTGTGCAGTTTACAAAAGTTGGGGATATTAACAGTATTCTGATGTTTACATTCTGCTTCTTTGTATGTTTTAATTTTTAAAATTTCAATGTAAGGAAAATTTAAAGTTTGAAAAATAATAACTTTTGCATTGACAGAATTTGAGGAGCTGTTATTATTGGCCAGAACAGCACAGTCTTTGTAACTGAACTTAAATTAAAATAACATGGCAAATACAGAAAACCCAAAGACATTTATCAAGATAACACTATTATTTAACTTTGGCCTAAGTTCTTTGAAAGAAGTCCTAAGCAAAAAGAGATTTGCTTGACAAAAAATGTAGCATATGGTGAAAGCTGGTTTTCTAGTTCTGTTTTTTTTTTTTTTTTAAGAAGTATTGTTGGAAAGGATAAGAACTTTATTCTTTAGTTCAGAGAAACTAATGGATGATGTCAGTTTTATCATTTTGTCATGTTGCTGTATTCCTTGAGGGCTTTTAAAAACGAAACCTGTAATAATTACAGTGAAATTTACCCTTTTTTTGGTACCGGGAATTGAACTAGGGTCCTTGGGCTTGCGCAGCAGGCAGTGAAACCACTGAGCTAAATCCCCGACCCCTGAAATTTACTTTTAAAATGTGATAAAATTTCCTATATAATGTGTTCACATTGTAATTAGTAGTTCATGTGTAATAGTTTAGGCAGAAGCCAATAAACTGTAAATCACCCACTTGTTGTAAATGTTTGAATGAAACACAGCCTTACTTGTTTGCTATTGTATGTACATGCTTGGTCCTACACTTGCAGAGTTGAATAGTTGCAACAAAGACCCTGTGGTGTTGGTAAAGCCTAAAATAGTTATTACTATCTGGCCCTTTAATTTTCCTGATCTCTGATTTAGAAAACTAATAGTATATGATTATTTAAATATGAGCAAATGTTAAGTTCCATTTAGGAATCTTCTAAACATCAGTTATATTAACAATACCTTAATCATTAAGGGCTCTGTAAAGTGATCACTTAGGGAAAAGTGTGGGCCATTCACATTTTATTGAAAACTGTGAAGAAGGAGCCATGGAATATTGACTGATTTTAAAAAATGTATTGATACCTTTAAAATGAGATTTTTTTGGGGGGGGGGTACCGGGGATTGAATTTGGGACCTTGGCACTTGCAAGGCAGGCGCCGGAACCACTGAGCTAAATCCCTGGCCCTTTAAAATGAGATTTGTAATGTATGAAACTAGCAGGGTTGTAAAATGAATGCTGGATTCAGAATCAGGGTAAGAATTCAAGTTTTCATTCTGCCTTCATCTAGTTCTTTGATTTAGGCACAAGATACTTAATATATTTGGTCAAGGGTCTTTATAAATTCAGGAATTGAAGTAAATTTTCTTAGTATCCTTTCAGCTCTAGGTTTCTGTGATACCTTTTTATATACCTTTTTGTGTCATTATAAGCATTTTATTGTTCTAGTTCATCTTTAAACTGATACAGACTGTCATGTTCTTACTAGCAGTTGATAAAAATGGATTAAAACCTTTAATACATAAAAACACACGTGATTAACCAAACTTGACATTGTGTTAATGGATTATTTTTCTTTTAGGACATCTGAGTAGTTCTTCTCTATATCCTGTGTGCAGTGCTCCTTATTTATTGGCAACTTCATGCTCAGATGAAAAAGTAAGATTTTGGAGATGCAGAGTAACAGATGGAGAATCTACCACGTCAAAGAATGCAAAAATGGATCTTGCATACATTTGGGAAGAATGGCCATTACTTATTGAAGATGGACTCCAGAGCATTAGTAGTATAACTGTACCTGGTAGGCCTATAGAAGTTAGTTGTGCACATACAAATCGTTTAGCTGTAGCTTATAAGCAGCCTTCATTTAATAGTAGATCTTCTCAGGACTTTGTGATGCATGTAAGTATTTTTGAATGTGAATCCACAGGAGGTTCATGTTGGGTTCTTGAGCAGACAATTCATTTGGATGAGTTAAGCACAGTTTTGGATTCTGGCATTAGTATTGATAGCAATTTAGTGGCCTATAACAAACAAGAGGCATATTTGTTCAATAAAGAAAGTATCACATCCAACACAAAGCATTTAGTTCACTTAGACTGGATGTCTAGAGAAGATGGTTCTCATATTCTGACTGTAGGAATTGGGTCAAAACTTTTTATGTATGGACCCCTGTCTGGCAAGGTACAAGAACAGACTACTAAGGAAAGCCTGGCATTTCCTCTGTGGGAGAGTACTAAAATTGTGCCTCATTCTAAATTTGTGTTATTACGAAGTGTGGACTTGGTTTCTTCTGTAGAAGGCTCCCCACCTTTTCCTGTGTCTTTATCGTGGGTCAGGGATGGCATCCTTGTGGTAGGAATGGATTGTGAAATGCATGTGTATTCCCAGTGGCAGCCATCTTTGAAACAAGAACTTGTTATAACAGAGTCATACAGTGGAAGCACTCCTTCTATACCGAGTTTAATAAAACAGAGTAACTCATCAAGTTCTGGGTTACATCCTCCAAAGAAAACTCTGACTCGATCCATGACTAGTCTTGCACAGAAAATCTGTGGGAAGAAAACTGCATTTGATCTTTCAGTGGATATGGAAGATTCAGGTCTTTTTGAAGCAGCTCATACGCTTTCCCCAACTTTACCTCAGTACCATCCCTTGCAGCTTTTGGAACTCATGGATCTTGGCAAAGTTCGGAGAGCAAAGGCAATCTTGTCACATCTTGTCAAGTGCATTGCTGGGGAAGTTGTGGCTCTGAATGATGCTGAGTCCAATCATGAACGCCGTCTGAGGTCTCTCACCATCAGTGCTAGTGGAAGCACTACCAGGGATCCCCAGGCATTCAACAAAGCTGAAAATACAGATTATACAGAAATAGATTCCGTTCCTCCACTTCCTTTATATGCTTTACTTGCGGCAGATGATGATAGCTATTACTCATCTTTGGAGAAATCTAGTAATGACAGTTCCCTAAATAAATCAAACCAAATGTTGAAAGAGAATTATGATGAGCTTTTTCAGATTGCAGCTCTGATGCCTGATGTTCAAGCGTTAGAGACAGATGAAGAAAATACAAAGCCTAGAGTTATTGACCTTTCACAATACAGTCCAACTTATTTTGGACTTGAGCATGCTCAAGTTCTTTCTGGGCACTTACTTCATTCTAGTTTACCAGGCCTCAGTAGGATGGAACAGATGTCTTTGATGGCCTTGGCAGATACAATTGCAACTACAAGCACTGATATTGGAGAAAGCAGAGACAGAAGCCAAGGTAAAACTAAATTCTTGGCAGGATTGGAGTAAAAACTAATGATAATAGTTTTACTTTTTTTCATAGAAAAGAAATTTTTTTTTAAAAAATTGCTGCCTTGACAGCAAGTTTAAGTCCAATAAATAGTATCTATTCCCATAAATCATAGTACTGTGAGAAACCGCACAGACTCATTATGCTAGTCATTTGTACTGTTTGTTTTATTAAAGTTATTTTAGACACCTGAAAATAAGATAGTTTCTTTTGTTTTCCTCATGTTGTAATAATGCACTATTAAAATTATGTTTTTAAAATACTGTTTTTTAAAAAAATTAGCATTAGTATATACTCCTATGTGGAATAAGAAATATGAGCATTAGCTTAGTAATTATTAGATCTTTTCCTTATCAGAGAGCATTACTTTTCAGACTCTTGAGTTATGAACAAATTTGAATGGGGAATTCTTATTAAACCTCAAATGATGACACTATTAGGAATATGAAGTGAAAAATGCACTTCCACATTGCCAGTGTAGTCTTTTGGGCGACCAAGCTTGCAATAGTAATATAGTTTTTGCATATGTATCCAATAACTCTAGTCTGGAGGAACATTCAAATTAGCAGGTCCAGGACTGGGGATTTAGTTCAGTGGTTCCGGCGCCTGCCTCACAAGTGCAAGGTCCCAAGTTTGATCCCTGGTACCCCCCCCAAAGAAACAAAACAAAAATCTAACATGTCCAAAGGAAAAAAATAATCTCTACTAAAATAATCCCAATTGTGTATCTATAAGTAGGATGCATCCTATGAACTAAGAAAGGTAAGGAGTAAATTTGAGATAAAAATAATAAATTCTAAATTAAGGAAAAAGCTGACAATTTTCTTAATAAATACTAAGAGGATTACTAATAGATATTAATTTTGATGTGACTATGTTATTGATGTTTGGTTTTTAACTGTTCAAAGTAAAAGATGATGCCCTGCTTACTGTATAACATTTCCTGTCGGTGTTAGCAGCAAATTATTGGGATGGGTATATGATTTGAATCAATGTAAATATATATATGTATATGTCAACTATAAAATATGCCATGAAGGGGATTAAACTATTTAAAAATTCAGTTACATTTTAATTTAAATAAGATTCAGATCAGATGTTTTTTATTTTTCCAATTAAAGTACTTAATTATACTACTTTTTCCTATAATGTAAAATTTCATAGAAGAAAAGATATATTAGAAACTATGTTAGTCTGCTAAAACTATTTTGCTGCGTTTTTTTTTTCAGTTTAAGAATGTTTTGTCCCTGTATCTGATACTGTGACATATGTTGATTGTCAGAACTTTTTAGTATTGTATTATATTTAGAAAATGGTATTTTACAAATTAAAAATCTTTTTTTGCCTTTGGTTTTAGGTGGAGAAACTCTTGATGAGTGTGGGTTAAAATTTCTTTTGGCTGTTCGACTGCATACCTTCCTTACAACTTCCCTTCCAGGCTATCGAGCTCAACTGCTCCACCAAGGTAATTTTGATAATAATCTATTCTGGGGAAGTAAACTAAGTTTTTCCCCAACCCATGATAGTGATGATGAGTTTGACACATTCATAGTTTCTTTTATTATTAAAATGTATATTTCCTCTTAATCTTCTTTGACATTGGAATTTTTAATGATAGATGAAAAGAGTTAATGAAGAAATGGATGTTTGGGAATTGGATATTCCCTTATGCGTGATGTATTAATAAATTAGTATTATTTCTAATTTTTTTTAGATTGTATTTGATATTTATCTAAATTCAGCTTTCCTCTACAAAATTGAGTAACACTTTTGTAAAAAAATACATGTTCAAATTTAAATGTTTTATAAAAACAATGCAGAACAGAGACAGTAAAAATTCATCTATCCCCCAAACTGATAAATTAATGTGAATTTCAGATATTAGTTTAATAAAATTAGTGTATTTGAGATATTCTTACAAACTGCTAGGACTTTACTTAATTAAATCAGAATATTTATGGGTCAGTACCCTGGAACTTGAGAAGAGAGAGAGCTGGTTCCCAGTGCCACAGTATCCATAAGTGTAGACAGTGCTTTTGGGACTGGAGGTTGACCTGTGCTCATTGGTCTCTGTCTCTTGGTCTCTCTTCTCACTGCTTTCTTCCTCCCCCATTTGTAAAATATAAAAGTCAAAAATAAGTTCTTTTAAAATCTTTATTATATATTGACAGATAATTTTGAATATTTATGAGGTACAAAGTGATACTAGGAAATATGTATATAAAAGAGAATGATTAATTCTTAGCAGTTTTGAAATGTACAGTATATTGTTACCAAGGGTGGTCACCACGCTGTACTTGGGAACTTACTCCTATCTAACTGAAATTTTGTATCATTTAAGCATTCTCTCTCCACCTCTCTGATTCCCCAGTACTTCATTATTATATACACATTTTCTTTAGCCTATTTATCCATTGATATAGGTTGATTCTATTACTGAGTTATTGTGAGTAAAGCTGCATTGAACATAATAGTGCAGGTATCTCTTAAACATACTAACCTCAGATTTTTTCGATATATACTCAGAGGTGGTATAGCTGGATCATACGTTAATTCTATCTGTACAGTTTTCCATAGTGCCTGTAATAATTTACATTCTGACCAATAGTGTGCAAGGCTTCCCTTTTCTCCATGTGCTTGCCAACACTTGGTATTTTTTGTCCTTTAGGTAATAGCCATTCTAACATGTACAAGGTGGTTTCTCATTGTGATTTTACTTTGCACTTCCTTGATGATTTAGTGATGTTGAACATTTTTTTCATCTATCTGTTGGCCAGTAACATATCCTTCTTTAGATTAATGTCTGTTCAGGTCATTTGTTGATTTTAAATTGAGTTACTTGTTTTTTCCCTTTTATATTTTAGATGTTAACCCTTGTTAGATATATAGATCGCAGATATTTTCTCCTAATCTGTTGGTTGTCACTATACTCTGTTTATTATATCCTTTGCTTTCCAGAAGCTTTTAAGTTTTGATGTATCCCCATTTGTCTGATTTTGTTTTAATTGCCTGTGCTTTGGAAGCCGTATTCAGTCAGTGTCACAGAGCTTTTTACCTATAATTTCTTCTAGTAGTTTTACAATTTTAGGCCTTATGTTTAAGCCTTTAATCCATTCTTGGTGAATTAATCCCTTTATCATTATGTGATGCCTTTCTTTATCCCTGATAACTTTTCTCACTTTCAAGTCATCTTCATATGACATGACTATAGGCATTCCATCAGTGTTAATATGTACATTTTTCTCTGTTCATTTACTTTTAGTCTATATGTGTTTACATTTAAAGTAGGTTTCTTATAGACAACAACATATAGCCGGGCCTGGTTTTTGTCCCACTTGACAAGCTCAGTCTTTCAGTTGGTACATTTAGACTTTGACTATTCAAAGTGAATACTGACGTAGTTAATATCTGCTATATCCCTTACAGTTTTGTGGAATATAATAGATCTTTGTTGCTCTTTCTTCTTACTTATTTAATTCAGGCATCAAATTGTACATATTTTGGGGATATAATGTGGCATTTTAATATGGTACGTGTATACAATCTTTAGCGATGAGATCAGGGTGCTTGGCATATTTATCAACCTAGACCTAAATAATTTCTTTGTATTGGGTACAATTCAAAATCTTGTTAGTTTCTTTGAAATATTCAATTAATTATCATCAGTTTTTTGATCCTATTTTTGTCTTCTCTTGTGAGTGTGTTTGTTTTATGATACTGAGTGTTGAACCCAGGTACACCCAACTACTAAGCTACGTCCCAGCTTCTTTTATCTTTTATTTTGACACAGGGTCTTTCTAAGTTGCACAGACTAACTTCAAGCTTGTGATTCTCCTGTTTCAGCCTCCAGAGTAGTTGGGATTACAGAGGTGTGCCAACATGCCTAGCTTAGTGTTGTAGTTTTAATGAGCATTATTTATATGATTTCATTATTTCTCTTTTATCATTTATCTCTTTTTGTTTTTACTTTTGTTAGTATTGCCCTGAAGTTTGCATTGTACATTTACACTTTCAAGTAAGACTGTCATATAATTTTCAAGTCCGGTTTCAGTGGCACTGTACTTTTTTTTTGGTACTGAGGATCAAACTTGGGACCTTGCGCTTGCAAGGCAGGCGCTAGAACCACTGAGCTAAATCTCCAGCCCTAGGCACTGTACTTTTTCACAGGTAATGAGAATACCTTTTTTAAAAATAAATTTTATTTTATTTTATCCCATTTCCCCCCTCAAGCCCATTCCCCTCCCTATGTACAAAAGCTTTGTTTCCATTTTTTTCTTTTATTCTCACTTTTTTCTTGTCCCTTCCTTCCTCTCTCCCTCTTCCCTTGTTCCCCTGCCCATTTGAACACTCTTCCCATTTCCCAACATGCGTTATACATCTCAGTCCTTTTTTCCACATTCAGTTTCTCACACCGGAGAAACAATGCAATATTTAAACATGTGTCAGATTTATTTCACTTAAGAATATGGTCTCAAGGTCCATCCATTTAGCTATAAATGTCTGAAGCACATCCTTCTTTATGACAGAGTAGTACTCTATAGTAAAAAAAAAAACACCAAATCTTCTTTATCCACTCATCAGTTGATGGGCATTTGGGCTGTTTCTGAGATTTAGCTATTACATACCGTGCTGCCATAAACACGGATGTGCGTATATCCCTGTGGTATGATGCTTTTAATTCTTTCAGGAAGATACCAAGAAGAGGTTTACCTGGGTCAAATGGGACCTCTAGTTTTAGTTTTTTGAAAAATCTCCACAGTGATTTCCGCAGTGGTTGTACCAGTATAAACGCCCACCAACAGTGGAGAAGGGTTCCTTTTTCCCCACAACCCCTCCAGGATTTGTTATTCGTTAATTTCTTGACAGCAGCCATTCTTTCTGGAATGAGATGGAATCTCAGTGTTGTTTTAATTTGCATCTCTCAAATGACCAGTGATGTTGAACATTTTTTCATATATTTATCTGCCATTTCTAATTCTTTATCTGAGAAGTGTCTTTATTTCAGATGCCCATTTTTCATCGGGTCTTTAAATTTGGGAGGTCTGATTTTTTTTTTTTTAAGTTCTTTATATATTCTAGATAATAGTCCTATAACTGAATAGCTGGTAAAAAATTTTTCTTCCTCTGTGGGTTATCTCTTCGCTTTGTTGGTGGTTTCTCTTGCTATGCAAAAGCTGTTTAATAAGATGAGGTCCCAGTTTCTGATTTTTTTGTAGTATTTCCCGTGCAGTCTGAGTTTTGTTCATGAAGTCTTTGCCTACACCTGTGTCTTCAAGCGTTCTACGTATTCTCTTTTGCAGCAGATTTAGTGTTTCTGTTTTAATATTTAGATCTTTGATTTATTTCAATTTTAGGTTAGTGCACGGTGAAAGACATGGGTCTAGTTTCAATCTTCAGCAGGTGGAAAACCAGTTTTTCCAGCATGATTTATTAAAGAGGCTATCTTTCTTCCAGTGAAGATGTTTGGCTCCTTTGTCAAAGATAAGGTGGTTGAGTATGTCTGGAGTTGTTTCTGCATCCTGTAGTCTGTTCCATTGATCCTCAGGTCTGTTCTTTTGCTAGTATCATGGTGTTTTTATTACCATAGCTTTGTAGTATAATTTAAAGTCAGGGATTGTAATACCCTCTGCCTTGCCTTTGTTGCCCAGAATTACCTTTGCTATTCTAGATCTCTTCTGGTTCTAAATGAATTTTAGGATAGTTTTTCTAATTCTGTGAAATACGCTGTTGGGATTTAGATTGGGATTGCATTGAATCTGTATAACAGTTTTGGTAGTATGGCCATTTTCACTATATTGCTTCTTCCTATCCAAGAACAAAGGATATCTTTTTGGCTGGGGACTCTTTTAATTTTCTGATGTCCTCTTCAATCTCCTTTTTCAAGAATACTGTAGTTTTTAATGTAAAGGTCTTTTACTTCTTTTGTTAGATTGATTCCTAGGTATTTCATTTTTTTGGATGCTATTGTGAAAGGGATTATGTCTCTTAATTTCTCTGTTCATGAGTCTGTTAGTTATGTACAGGAAGGCTATTGACTTTTGAGTGTTGACTTTGTATCCAGCTATGCCACTGAATTTGGTTATTACATCTAGGAGTCTTTTGGTGGAGATTTTGGGGTCTTCTATGTAGAGTATCATGTCATCCACAAATGATGATAATTTAACTTCTTCCTTTCCTATCTTTCTTTCTTTTATTTCTTTCTCATGTCTAATTGCTGTGGCTAATGTTTCCAGAACTATATTGAACAGGAGTGGTGATAGTGGACATTCTTGTCTTGTTCCTGATTTTAGAGTGAAAGCTTTCAGTTTTTGACCATTTAGTATTATGTTGGCTGTTGGTTTGTCGTAGATGGCTTTTATTAGATTGAGATAAAATCCATCTGTACCAATTTTCTGTAGGGTTTTTGTCATGAATGGGTGTTGGACCTTGGCAAATGCTTTTTCTGCATCTGTTGAGAGGATCATATAGTTTTTGTCCTTGGCTCTGTTAATATAGCGTATTACATTTATTGATGTATGTTGAACCATCTCTGCATTCCTGGGATGAATCCAACTTGGTCATAATGTATAACCTTCTGGATGATTTGCTGCATTCTGTTTGCCAATATTTTATTGAGGATTTTTCCATCTATGTTCATTAGGGAGATTGGCCTGTAAGTCTCTTTTTTGGTTGGGTCCTTCTCTGATTTTAGAATCAGTGTAATGTTTGCTTCCAGGAATGAATTTGGGAGTATTGCTTCCCTTTAAGAGTTTGAGGAATAGCGGCATTTGGTCTTCTTTAAATTTCTTGTAGAATTCAGCAGTGAATCCGTCAGGGCCAGAGCTTTTCTTTGTTGGTAGTTTTTTAATTACATATTCAATTTCACTGACTGATAGTAGTTTATGTAGAATTTCTATATCTTCTTGATTCAGTTTTGATAATTCATATGTATCTAGGAATCTGTCCATTTCTTCTGTATTTTCCATGTTAGTAGAATACAGACTCTCGAAGTAAGTATTGATGATCTTCTGAATCTCTGCAGGATCTGTTGTGAATCTCACCCTTTTCATTCCTAATTGCATGGATTTGAGTCTTTTCTTTCCTTTTTTTTGATAAGGTTGGCTAAGGGTTTGTCAATTTTATTTAATCTTTCAAAGAACCAACTCTTCGATTCACTGACTCTGTAGTATTTTCTTAGTCTCAATTGTATTAATTTCTGCTCTGATTTTTGTAATTTCCTCCCTTGTACTAGCTTTGGGCTTGACCTGCTCTTCTTTTTCTAGAAGCTTGAGGTTCAATATTAGGTTGTTTATTTGAGCCCACTCTGTTTTTCTCATACGGGAATTCACTGCTATAAATTGCTTTCATTGAGTCCCATAAGTTCTGGTATGTAGTATTGTCATTATCGTTTAATTGTAGAAATTGTCTGATTTCTAATTTCATGTGTAACCCATTGATTGTTCAAGAGGGTGTTATTTAATTTCCATGTGTTTACAGAGTTCTTGTGGTTTCTTTTGTCATTGATTTCCAACTTCATTGCACTATGGTCTGAGAATATGCATGGGATTATTTCAATTCCTTTGCATTCACTGAAGCGTGTTCTGTGAGCTAGTATATGATCTATTTTGGAGAAAGTCCCATGTGCAGCTGAGAAGAATATGTATTCTGATGTTGTGGGGTGGAACACTCTGTAGACATCTACTAAGTCCATTTGTTCAAAAGTTTGGTTCAATTCTAATACTTCATTATTGATTTTTTTGTCTAGTTGATCTATTTGTGGCAGTGGGGTGTTGAGGTCCCCTATTACAACTGTATTAATGCTTAATATGATTTTTCATGTCCATTAATATTTGTTTTGTATAGTTGGGTACGCTGCTATTTGGTGTTTATATTTGGCGTTTATATTTGGTGGCTATATTTGGGATTGTTAGCTCTTCCTCTTGGATTATTCCCTTTAACAGGATGTAGTGGTCTTCTTTGTCTCTCTTAATCAGTCTCGGTTTGAAATCCACATTGTCTGCAAATAAAATAGCTACCCCTGCATTTTTCCAGTTTCCTGTTACATGGAGCATTGTTTTCCATCCCTTGACTTTCAGTCTATGAATTTACTTTTCAAATAAATATGTTTCTTATATGCAGCATATTGTTGGATCTTGCTTCTTGATCCATTCTACCAGTCTGTTGCTTTTGATTGGTGAATTGAGACCATTAACATTGATGGTTAATACATTGATATGTATTGTCTTATCTCTGTTATGTTATTTTCCAGCTCTTGGCTTCCTTCTTTCTTTTTCTGTTTAATTTCTTTTCTTGTTTGGTGGATTCATTCTGTTGGGGTTCATGGAGTTGTAATCCTTATTGTCTATTTGTAGGATATCCTTCGAACACTTTGAAATGCTGGTGTGGTGGTAATGATTTTCTTCAGGTGTTCTTTGTCATGGAAGTATATTATTTCTCCATCAATTTTGAAGGATAGTTTTGCAGTGTACATCAATCTGGCTTTGAGCTTGTTTTCCTTTAGGGCTTGAAATACTTTACTCCAAGTTCTCCTTGACTTGAGTTTGTGTTGAGAAGTCTGCTATGATTTTTTTTTGTACCAGGGATCGAACTTGGGTCCTTGCACTTGCACAGCAGGTGGCAAAACCACTGAGCTAAATCCCCAGCCCGAAGTCTGCTATGATTTTGATGGGCTTTCCTTTATAGGTGATTTGTTTCTTTTCTCTAACAGCTTCTGATATTCTGTCCCTGTGTTGAATTTCTGGAATCTTGACTGTTATTTGGCTTTGGGAAGATTTTTTTTTTTGATGATGGCTAATTAGGTTGTAATTGATTGTATGCCTCACTTGTCTGTATGTCAAATTATTTTTCCCTATTTGGGAAGTTTTCTGCCATTACTTCTGAGAACAGGTTTTTTTTTATGTCACTTGAGCTGTTCCCTGCTTTTTCATTGACTCCAATCAATCCTGTGTTATTCTTGTTTGCATCATCTAGCAGCTGTTGGATTGATTTCTCATGGTCCCTTGGTATTTTTTAAAAATCTCTCTTTTCCTGATTGCTAACTACAATCTTGTCTTCTATATTCGATATTCTGTCCTTGCATTGGCTCGATCTGTTGCATATACTTTCAGTGGAGTTTTTAATCTCCTGGATATGTGTTTGAATCTGTTTCATGGATTCCATTTCTTTCCTATACTGGGCATTCATGGTTTCCATAATGTTCTTGAGCTCCTCTGTTTTTTTATCTGTATCTTTCATTCTGGTCACCATCTCTGAGGTTATTGGGAATTTATTTCTGCATTTGATGTTTTTCTCAAGCTTTGTTCATTTGCTTTGTTACTTCTTCTATTAACACTCCAGGGAGTCCAGGTGGGTGGCTTTTGGATTGTTCCACTTCATTGCCCCGGGGGTTTGTCTTTGGTGAGCTGAAAGTCTGTGGGGTTGCATCTTGTTTAAGTGTTTCTTATTTTCTTTTTTTTTTTTTTAGTTTGATTCCTGATTTGATGCTTATAAATTGCTTATAGCAAGTAGCTTTATTTCCAGTATTAAGAACCCATAGGAAATGACCACTTCTTAGAAGCATCTTCCAGTTGTAGCTAGCTTTTGGGTTTTGAGTCTGTTGCAGGCTTCAATTTATTGGGGATGAGAAGTTTCTGCCTACTTGGCTCAGCTGCCAGTTCTTTGGCACTGGCCTATAGGTGTTTTTTTTTTTTTTTTTTAAGAGCCTTAGGCAATCTCAGTCTTGGTATACCAGGAGGAACAACTGATTAGCACAATTATGTCACCTTGGCTAAAGTAGTGCAATCAATAACAATAACATCAAATACAGCCTAGAAAATGTCAAATTTTCGCCCTCAATGTGGCTTTTACCTTTAGGGGACAAGATTTAAAAGGGGTTAGGGTATAAAAAACAGAAGTAGAAGAAAAGGAAGAGGTCAGAAGCAAGGCTAGAGGACAAATGTTAGGAAACTGGTGAAGATGACAGTTGGAAAAGGAAAGGAAAAAATAAAAAAGAACAGAACAGCAACAAAAACTAGAACTCTGTTCAAACTATCAAGAAAAAAACTAAAAACAATAGAAGAACTAGAAAAGAGGAAAACAGAAAGAAAAAAGATAAAAAACCAAAAAAATGTCCAATTGAAGGTGTGTCTCTGCTGTCACTGTTAGACAGTGTGGGCAATCAGAGTCCAGAGCCAAATTGATTAATCCCAGGAAGCTAGCTGCAACTTCATGGTGAGGTGGTAGATAATCCCAGCCAGCCTGCCCCTTTAGTTCCTCTGAAATTCGGGCCAGTTTCTGGCTAATAGGCTGGAACCGGATTCTTTGAGCCTACAACAGTCTTTATTTGTCTCCTGCTGGCTTGACCTCCTCTCCCTGACTACCTGGTGACTTGAACTCAGCACCTGCATCAAGACACTGGAAGCCACTAGATGGAGTCTGCCTGCAGCTATTCTGAGTTCAGAGCTCAGTTGGCCCCTCTCCAAGATGGCTACCAGCCAATCACCCTCTCCTGGCTGAGGTCTGAATCCCGATAACTCACCACTTGGTGCAGTCTAGTGCATCCATTGCTCTGTTCCACTGGTGTGTTTCTCCATGGAGCCCTCTGAGGTCTTCAGCAGTCACCATATGTCTGCAGGTTCAGCCCACTGTCATTCCCTCGCAGAGCGTTCAGGCTCTGTGAGAGAGTGCTGCTTGGCACCTCCCTCCTCTTCCTTAAAGTCTCTCTTTTCATTCTCCTTGTTGACTTCAATTCTCCCCTCAGATCCTTCCTGGGTCCTGGGGTCCCATTTCTTTCCTCCTCCTCCTCTTGCTGCTATATTCCAGTGTAAGGACACCAAATCTCAGAGAAGCTCTTTCTTTGCTGCTCACCACTCTGCCATCTTCTTGGAAGCCAGTCAGCAGCTTTCGTGAATGCTTTATAATAACAAAATAATCCTAATTCCTTTTTCTCATCCATGGGATTGTTGCTGCCACTAATTTCACTTATACCTATGCATACATAGGTATATGTGTGTATATATATATATATATATATATATATATATTATAGTCACATATAATGAAGTTATCTTTATTGTTTTAACATGTAAAAGTTTGACATATTTTGAGCAATCATATTTGTTAGATAGATTAAGAATTTTAAAATCTAAAGTTTTTTTTTGTTCACTTATCCTTCTTTGAGTGCTTTATTTTCTTTATGTAGAACAAGCATCCTTTTCCATCTGAAGAACATATTTTAAAGTTTTTTTGTTTTGTTTTTTTGCAGAATAGATTTATTAGCAATTATTTCCTCAGTTCTTATTTGAGAAATTTTTTATTTTTCTTTCAACTTTGAAGGGTCATTTTGGAGAATATAGAATTCTAAGTTTGTGGGGTTTTCTTCTCAAGATTTTAAATATTTCACTCTGTTCTCTTCTTAGTTTGTATTGTTTGCAATGAGAAATCTGTTAATCAGACAAGTGGTATTTTTGTTGTTGTTGTTCTTGTAATTGTTGTTGGATGTGTTTGTGTGTTGTTCTGGGTAAAAGTTCTCTTTGTCTTTCCTTTCTGTAATTTGAATGTAGTATATATTAGTGTGTTTGGTGGTGGGGATTTAATTTATCCTGTTCAACATTCTCAGAGTTTCCTAGTTCTGTGATTAATTTGAAAATATTCTCAGCCATTGTTGCTTGAAAATTTTTTTCTTGTTTCTTTTTTCTCCTTTTGGTGCTCCACTCATACTTATTTCATGCCTTTTGTAATTAGCCACAGTTCTTGATATCCTATTTTGATTTTGTTCATTTTATTTTTTTCCATTTCGGTTTGAGAACTTTCTATTGTCCTCTTTGTAGGCTTACTTATTCTTTTGTTGGCCATGTTGGGTCCACTGATGAGCCTAAGGCATTCTTAGTTTCTATTTTGATTTCTCACATTCCCTTTGGATATTATATTAGTTTCTGTTTCTGCTTTTGTTATTCCCTGTTTTTTTCCCAATGATTCTCTGGCAAAAACATTTTTTTATTATAGTAAGAACACAACATGAAATCTATCCTCTTAAAATTTGTAAGTGAATAATACATTATTTTTGACTCTAGGTACAATTTTGGATAGTAGATCTCTATAGCTTAATTCATTTTGGTTGACAAACTTTGTGTCTCTTGATGAATACTCTGTTCTTCTTTCTCCCAGTCCCTAATAACTATTACTTGATTCTTCAATTCTATGCATTTGACTATTTCAGATAGCTCTTATAAATGATATCTTACAGTATATGTCCTTCTGTGCCTAGTTTATTTCACTTAGTATAATTACATAATGTCTTCAGGGTTTGCAGAATTTCCTTTTTTAAGGCTGATTAGTGTTCCATTACATATGTAAACCACGTTTTAAAAATCCATTCATCTGCTTATGGACAGTTTGTTTGTTCTCTATCTTGGCTAATGTGAACAGTGCTACAGTGAACACAAGAGTGCTAATATCTATTTAATGAAAAATTATTCTTTAGCATAGCTTAAAAAATATGAGGCCATATATGTATGTCAAAGCCACATCTTAGTCATTTATTTTGTCTAGTAATACTAAATAAAATATACTGTAATGAAATAAAATAGATGCCGAGCAATAAACACATGTGCAGGCCAGTAGATTGCAGACACAAATGATGTGTGAATCATTATCAAAATATTTTATTAATGTTTTATGGTATATTAATAGTCATAGGCCACATTATATTCAAAATTACTTAACTATATTATGTAATTTAATCCCTTTAAACTATGTAATATGATAATTCTATCACCATTCGCATTTTTAAATGAGGAAATTGAGGCATTAAGAAACTAACTTGCCCAAACTTGTGCAGTTAGCAGTAGAACTGAAATTTAATGTATGCATTCTGATTTTGTAGTATTAGTGTTGCTGTGCTTATTAGTTTACCAAGCTATTTTGTCTGCTTGATGTTTTTCAATTCCATAGAATTAAATCCATAAAACCAATGTTGACTAAAAGGAAATGAGAAGCAGCTTTAAAGAGAAAAGCATACCAATATAAAACATTGCTTCAGGTGTTTCTCATTTTCTGAAAAGAGTCATGGGTCATACTGTACCTAAAGAACAAAAGTACTGCAGCATTTTGGCATTTTTCATAAAGATTTTTACATATATTTTCCAATAAATGTATACAAAAACATTAATTATATTACATTAATTAGGAAAAATATATGTGCATTGGACTAGTAAATTGTTGGGAGAGTCAAGAATAAAAAATAAGCCATACTTCTTAAAAATTAAGTGTAATTGCATGTCTTATAAAAGTTTACATATTTTTATTGTAAATATGTGCCACACATTTATGATAATCATTGTATAGTCTTATTTATATTTCTTACAATCATTATTTTTGCCCTTTCTTCAGGCCTATCTACTAGTCATTTTGCTTGGGCATTTCACTCAGTAGCAGAAGAAGAACTGCTGAACATGTTGCCAGCAATGCACAAAGATCCCACTTGGTCTGAACTGAAAGCTATGGGTGTTGGGTGGTGGGTGCGGAATACCCATACCTTACGCAAATGTATAGAAAAAGTAAGTGTGTTTGTGGTGTAAAACCGCACTTTGGTGTACAAAATGGTGTGGTGTGGTGTAAAGACACTTTGGTGTAAAAAATGGATCAATAGGGCCGGGGATTTAGCTCAGTGGTGCTGCTGCCTCCCTCACAAGCACAAGGTCCTGAGTTTGATCCCTGGTACGAAAAAAAAAAAAGGATTGATATATTTTGGATGCTTATTTAAATGGCATTCTGCAGCTCCTCTGCTACGAATTCTTTTCATTTTAAATAATCTTCACAGTGTATTTCAAAATATAATAATGTAATTTTTAAAAATTTATATAATTCCTAAACCTGCAGTCAACACATTCAATAGTATTTTTCTGAGTTTTATAAAAAAGATACATATATGTAAAGAAAAATAAAGTAGTACAGAAGAGCTTGTCATAAAAGGCTGTAGACCTGGCCGGGGATTTAGCTCAGTGGTTTCACCACCTGCTGCGCAAGCACAAGGACCTGAGTTTGATCCCCAGTACCTCCCCCCCCGCCAAAAAAGGTTGTAGACTTGGTACATAAAAGTCTGTATCCACAGCTACCATGAATTTCTTTTATTATTTGTATATACACACAGAAAAATACTATTGAATACCTTTTTAAAAAATATTTAACATTTAAATAGAAAACATGTATCTTGTATAGGAGGGAAATTGCTTGTTCACTTACCAACCATTTTTGTGAAAGTTTGCTATATACTTTAATTATAGGTAGCCAAAGCAGCCTTTTATAGAAAGAACGATCCTTTAGATGCTGCCATTTTTTACCTTGCAATGAAAAAGAAAGCTGTGATTTGGGGATTATATAGGTAAGTAAAATAATTTGTGCTTCAAAGTTATAAACTTTTCATGTGTAGATGCGTAAAGTAAGATTTGTTCTTCTTGATGTTAATTCATATTAATTTTTTTTTTTTTGGTACTGGAGATCGAACTCGGGTCCTTGCACTTGCGAGGCAGGCGGCGGAACCATTGAGCCAAATTCCCAGCCCCTATATTAATTCTTATAGGGGAAGGGCTTAGGTGTTTTCCACTATGGTAAAAAGAGAGGTCATTTTAGTTTGTTTTGGGATTTGTCAATCCAGAAATATATCTTTGCTTATTTTAAGAACTTATCAAGAGGCTTCTGTAGTACAAAGATCACTAAACTAAAAACTTGCATTTGGGATTGGGAAAGATGAATTGGTGGAGTCTAGAACAAATGTCTACCCTGAGCCCCACTGAGAACCCATAGGCCAGGCTTTACTTGTCAAAACTGTCCTCCTGTGGGCACTGACCTCATCCCTGAGCTGAATTCACATACAGTTTTTCTGTATCTCTCTCAGGATTTTTTGAACATAATTACGATAAGTAGTTCATTATGTTGATTTTAGTTCCCAGGTGCTCTGCATAAACAACTGCCTTTGGAAGAAAATCTTAGTACCAAATCAGTTTTCTACAAGACTAGGTCTTTCAGGATTGTTTTTAATAAGGGCAGAATCCTTAGATTTTGATCATCAAAGTCATTCCCAGCTGAGTAAGAGAGAAAGATAATTGATGAAGTTGAAATGGTAAAGGAGCACAGAAGTTAGTATGAAGTATTTCATATTAATACTATAATTTTATTTTGCATGGATTTTAAGAATTTTTTAGAGTGTTGCTCATGCATTTTTCTTTGTAATTTGAAAGAAAATTGTTAGTCTCAGACTTCATGGAAAAGTAAATTTTTTTTTTAACTATATAAGAGGTACTAGTAATTTTGATTCCCAAGTTAGTCCTAACTTTAGAAGATTAATTCTGGTATTGTATCCCAACCTTTTCATACTTTCCTTTATAGATCTCAAAAAGACACTCGGATGACACAGTTTTTTGGACACAATTTTGAGGAGGAGAGATGGCGGAAAGCAGCTTTAAAGAATGCTTTTTCTTTGCTAGGCAAACAAAGATTTGAACATTCTGCAGCGTTTTTTCTTTTAGCTGGTTGCCTCAGAGATGCAATTGAGGTAATGAAACTTTTTAAAAAAATAGCATTATCTTTCTAATTAATCTCTTTATGTCGGTCTTAAATTGTTAGTTTTAAAGTTCAACTTTAGTAGAAATAACACAGGATTAAAACCTAATGTAACTGATAATATTTAATAATGGCTTTAAAATTTTTCTTATTTAGCTTGAATGATTTTATATCAAAATTAGTATAAACTAGAATGATTAATTGGTTGGGTAGGCTGATTAGGTCATTTCAGTCTTAAAAATATTCATGAACAGGTAAAAAAATTAAAAGGTCTGTTCTATCAATTTAGACTTTTGAATGTGTGTTTATGTCTTAGTTGATAAATCTTAGACAATTTTTCACTGAATATTTCTCAGGAAACTTTAAAAATTATCAACACTTAAGCTATAACATTTCTATCTTAAATTTCCCTTGTGCTCAGAGTCTAATAATTAATTCAGAACAGCCTTTTATTTGGGAAATACTATAGTCTGCTGAAGTGGGTGGAGAAAAGTAAAAGTTCAAGAGTAAAATAAAATACATAGTTTGAAATGACACTGGTAAGCATTATCTAGTGTTTCTTAAATAGGCTAAATCGTTTAACAAATATATACTTAGTACTAGCAAATATTAACAAATGTTGTTAAGTAGATTTGTTAACACAAGCAGTATATTTTTTATCCTTTTTGCTTATTTTGGAAATTAAGCCTATGTTTTTCTAGTTGTTAGTGAGTTGAGTTTATTCTAAAATGAAAGTTCCCTCTGCTTATTTATGAACAATATTTTTTTAAGGTATGTCTTGAGAAACTGAATGACATTCAGTTGGCTCTTGTAATAGCAAGACTTTATGAGTCTGAATTTGATACATCTGCAACATACAAATCTGTTTTACGTAAAAAAGTGCTGGGAATTGGTTCTCCTGTCAGTGAACCCAGTTCATTGAACATAAATATGCACTATGATCCTTTTCTTCGGAGTATGGCATACTGGATTTTGGAAGATTATAGTGGTGCTCTGGAAACATTAATAAAGCAACCTGTCAGAGAAAATGATGGTAAGCTGCACTTCTAACACATTAATGACTGAGAGTGTTACTAGTATTTCCTAGGTGTGCAGATCACTGTTGGGTGCCGAGGGTATATAAAACAAATTGAATTTATGGTCTTTATGACTTTATGGTTTTGGAGACATGGGGATTTGTATTCAATTTTGCTTATTTTCAGGAAGATAAATCCTTTGAAAACAACTTTAGATTCTGTTTTTATGAAACAGATTTACTGAAAATAAATATCAGCATTTGCATATAAATATTTTGAAAAAGTACTGATACAAAGCCAGTTCTTTTATCTTAAGTTGAATTTACTGTGCATATTAGAGTAAGCAATAGGTATATGATATGAGGAAGTATTTTGGGTCACGAATTCTTCTGTGATAAGATGGCCTTTCAGCATAGAACTAGTTGAACAAGTTAGTCAGTATTGTCTGGGAAAAGAATTGTCTGTGCCAAGGGCACACTAAATAAAAAGGCCCACTGGCAAGACTGTATACATCTAAATGGAAATGCAACATGTACCTTTGGGTGTTAGAACTTAGAAATTCAAAGTGAAGTGGGACTGAAGATGTGGAATATATATATATGTTGTTTAAAGCCGTTTGACAATAAGACTTCAACTCAGGGAATATACCTAGAAAAGAGGTCAAGAACTGAGCTTTAGTACACCGTCAACGTTAAAAAGTAGAGAGGGTGAGGAGAGCTAGCAAAGTAGAACAAAAAGTTTCCAGAAATATAAGAAAAAGAATTAGAATTGTTACCAGAAGAGGTATTTTTTGGTGGGAAAGCAGTATAATCTTTGTTTTCCTATTGTGTCAAAGTAATTTCATTAAAAATATCTTCTTGTTTATTCAATACCATACATTAGTGTGATCTAGTAATACAGGTTTGTCAAAAGACCAAGCAGATAAAGATTCCACAGTAGAAAAAATGGACTAATACAAAGATACACCCAATATAGCTCTTGAAAAACTTTTCTTGCCTCATAAAATAAATTTATTTTCAGATCAAGTCATGATGTCAGCCTGTAACCCTGCAGTTTTTAATTTCTACAATTATCTAAGAACACATCCTCTTTTACTGAGGCATCATTTTGGATCATCTGATACATTTTCCACACACGTGGGTTTAACAGGAAAAAGTAGACTGGCAGGAACAATTAATTTAACTGAAAGAAGATTATTTTTTACTACTGCTAGTGCTCATCTAAAAGCTGGCTGCCCCATGTTGGCTTTGGAAGTATTATCAAAGATGCCCAAGGTCATCAAGAAAACCACACCTCTTTGTAGAGCATCTAGTTTTCTGGATACTAGTAAAGATTCATCTTCATTAAAATTGGATACAAGGGAAGATAAGTCTTCTGCTGTTGATTGGTCACAGTCTTTTATGAATGGCCTTGAATCTTCTTCAGAGGGTTCCTCAGAGAAGCAGTCAAACTCTACTCCTTCTTTTGACTGGAGCCAACCAAGTGTCGTATTTCAAGAAGATTCTTTAGAGTTAAAGTGGGACAGTGATAATGATGAAGAAAATGAGAGTCTTCCTATTTCAATGAAAGAACTAAAACCTTTACAGAGGAAAATAGATAAAAAGTTAGATGAAATAAGTAATTATTCAGAATCTTTCAGCACACTAGATGAAAGTGACATTTTAAACCCATCAGAAGATATAATTGCTGTTCAGTTAAAGTTTAGAGCATGTTTAAAGATTCTCACAGTAGAACTTCGTACTTTATCTACTGGCTATGAAATAGATGGTGGAAAGTTACGTTACCAACTCTATCACTGGCTTGAAAAAGAGGTGATAGCTCTTCAAAGGACTTGTGACTTTTGCCCAGATGCTGAAGAACTGCAGTCTACACTTGGCAAAAATGGGGATGAATTTGGATCAAATGAGAATGTTGATGATCTTCATCACCATGCAAAAGTGAAACAACAGAGAGAAATCTTTCAGGAAAAAAAACAGTGGCTCTTGAAATATCAGTCACTCTTAAGAATGTTTCTTAGTTATTGCATACTTCATGGCTCCCATGGTGGGGGTCTTGCATCTGTGCGAATGGAATTGATTTTGCTTTTACAAGAATCACAGCAGGTATGTTATTCTAATCATCAAAAATAGTGCATGCCTGAAACAATTTTTGATGTTGTATTTTTTGTTTTGAATATTAAAATTTGGTTTTCTTCATTGGCGTTGGTTTAAGGAATGTTCACTTTTATGAATTTGTGGAGTTATGTATATATTGCAGTTGGAGGACAATTCTATATCAGGCTGTTTATGATCTGTTTAATTTGTATTCTGTAGTCTTAAAACATCAATCCTATGTAAGGTGAACAGCTTCTCTTTGTTACAAGGGGGCCAGGGTTGTAGCTCAGTGGCTCAGTGCCTGCCTGGCAAACACAAGGGCCTGAGTTTGATTCCTAATACCAAAAAACACAAAAACAAATCCTTTTTGTTACAAGGGGTATTGACTCATCATTTTTAAATATGACTGCTTGAATGTTGACCTCTTCAGGTCCCTTTTTACTCTCCGTTTTCATGATGTTTTTAGTTTTTATTATTCTGAAGTTTTTCAGAGAATTCCCTACATTACCTATCTAATAGATTACTACTGTAAATAGCTGATTAATCTTTTTTCCCCCCTCTCTCTTTAAGGAAACGTCAGAACTACTATTTCCTAGTCCACTGTCAGAGCAAACCTCAGTGCCTCTCCTCTTTGCTTGTACAGCCAGTGCCAAAACAGTAGTTGCCAATCCATTATTACACCTCAGTAATCTAACACATGATATTCTCCATGCCATAATAAACTTTGATTCACCACCTCATCCTGACAGCCAAAGCAATAAAGTAAGTGCTTGGTTTCAAGATTTTAATATAACTGTATATAGTGACAAAACTGAAAGATAAATGGTAAACCTTTTAAAAAAGCAAATGTAAATATCACAGTAGATGTAGCAAGGGTTACATTGCCAAATTTATATTGATTCTGATTAGAGAAAACTTCTGATTGTAGACCAAGCCTATCTTACTGTGTTATAGCCGATATAATATTTCAATTTTTAAAAATATGAAATACTAGATATTTAGTTTTCATTAGGATAAGAGCAATGGATTTGTGTGTTCATCCATGAGTGATTCCTTTAGTACATATAGCCAAAAAGCTGAAAAAGTGTTTTTCAAGAATAGAAATTTAGGGGCTGGGAATTTAGCTTAGTGGTGCTGCCGCCTGCCTCACAAGCTCAAGGTCCTGAGTTTGATTCCAGGTACCAAAACAAAACAAAAAAAAAAAAGAAAGAAATTTAGTATTTTGGTATAAAAGCACTAAAGTTTACCTTTGTTAACATACAGTATGTGTTTTAAGGATAGTGTTGTGAAATATTTTACCCCTGACAATATTCTAGGTTAGCTATCACCTATGCTTATTGAAAGCTTAGATTGCTGACTTAACTCCAAACTTACTGAGTCAGTCTGTGAGAAAGGTCCTAGAAATATGTATATTTTTAAGAAGGTCCTCTGGTGATTCTAATGCATAACTAATCATGTTATTATAGTTAATTATCTAATCCACCATAGCATTGTCTTACTCGTTATCACTCTACTTTGTCTAATGTTGATGTCATATTTCTTATTTCATCTTCATTTTCTTTGAAATCTTTTGAAGTAGGACTGAGTTTATTTTTTAATGTCCCTTGGATTTTTGCCCTCATAGTCTAGCATCTGGTTTTTACCCACCTCACAGGTTAAGACATAAAGCCAGTTTGATTTTCAGCTTGCTTCATGGTAGACTCTTTTTCCATAGTTTTACGCTCTTGGATAACCTTAACTCTTGTAATTTGATTTCCCCCCTTCTTTTCCTGTACTGTTCTATATTATAAATGCTCATGGAGCTTATTACACAGTTTGAAATTTAATTTCCTTCTGACTATGCTTGTTTTACTGTATTTCATACTTAGCTTTAATTATAGCATAACCATACACATTAGTTTTTGCTACCTTAAGTATTTTTTGCCGTTTAAAAATCACTCTGAAACATTAGGGACTTTATAAAGCTGTCACTTATTCGTATGATTTTGTAGGTTGGCTTATCATTTCTGGGTTGGGCTAGATTGGCTGGTCTCTATTTGTTCAAACATCCTCCATCAGCTGGTGGGTTGACTGGATTCTGGATGATCTAGGGTGTCCTCATACATTTCTAGCTTTGGCTAGGCTGCCAGGAGAATCTGGGTTATATGTGCCTCACCTTCCAGCCAGCAAGCCTAGTAAATGTATCAGTCTGAGTTGATCAGAGATGCAGAACCAGTGCTGACTTGCGTATATGGAAAGGGAGACAGAGCAAGAGAGTGTGTATTACAAGAAACTGGTTCATTGGACTGTGGAGGCTGAGAAGTCCCAAGATGTGCAGTGAATAAACTGAAGGCCCAGAAGAGCTGATGATGCAGTTCCAGTTCAAGAATGAAAGCCTGAGAATCAAGAAAGTATGAATTCCAGTTAAAAAGTGAATAGGCGTAAGATCAAGGAAGAGCTGATGTTTCAGTTTGAGTATGAAGATGGAAGTCACCATTGTCCCAGTTCAGTGCAGTGGGCATGATGAATTCCCTCTTACTTATTATCCTTTTTGTTCTCTTTAGGTCTTCTAGTTAGTGGGATGGTGCCTACCCACATTAGAGAGAATGTGAATCAGACTACTGATTCAGGTGTTTCTCATGTGAAAACACCCTCACAGACACACTGAAAATAATATTTGTCCAGCTGTGTGTGTACTTTGAGGCACAGTTACTCCCTGTTTTGTTTTCCCAAATGATGGCTGCAGGGGTTTAAGAGCAACAAGAGTATGATTTGCAAGGCCCTTTGAAGAGTAGGTTCAGAACTCACACATCACTTCTGTTGGGTCCTCTTCAGAAAGCCAGCCAGATTCAATGAGTTGGGAAATAGATTCCACCTCTATTGGAGAAGCTACAAAATACTGTGATTATTGTGATCATTTTTGTAATCTCTCATATGTGGTCTTTTAAAAAATCACAATAATGTGATTTTTAAGATTCATATCATGTCTCATTGATACTTGAAGCAGAAGATAGCAATGAGATTTTGATGATTCACTGTTTTTATGTACATACAGTCTTACTAAAAATCATAGAGAATCTTTCAGTATTCTAGTCTAACTTACTTTCTTAGCTTAAACTTGTCTGTCATCCTTGGTTTTCAGAATCTTCTGTTCCACAAAACAACTTTTTGACTCCATTGCCTTTCATACCTTGTCCTTTCTCCCTTCTCTAAAGTTTCACTTTCTTCAGATTGTTTTCCCTGATAATTAGAAGATACAGTAGTGTTTTCTTCAGAGACCTGTCATTTATCAGTCTGTTCTTCATTGTTTGTGGTTGTAGAAAAAAATTATTGAGGACGTGCTATTTTAACACATAGTTCATGCTCTATTGGATACCTGACATTTGTTTCCTTTTGTTTTTGGAAAGGAAATTATATAGTATTTGGGTATTTAATAATTTCTGCCAAAGGATTCACTGATTTTTTTTGTATTTGTGTGGTGGTCATTTAAATTTTCTATAGTAAGACTTCTCTAGTTAGAAATGAGTATTTTTTTTAAAAAGGAAAGAAAATAGTTTACACAATAGTTTTTTTCATTTAAAAAATGATGATCATATTAGATCTTGAAAAAATTGTACTTAAAAAATTACACTAAAGTAATCTTGTTTTTGTTTTTTTCCAGGTATATGTAATGCATACTTTAGCAGCCTCACTTTCTGCTTGTATTTATCAGTGCCTTTGTGGTAGTCATAACTACAGGTAAATATCTTTTTGTAAAATTTAAGAATCCTTGTAGTAATCAATGAGGTGTTATATATTTTATGGTCTGAGTAATACGAAAAACACGTGGCTGAGGTTATTGAGTATTTTTTAACTTTAAAATTTTAACATGTCTTTATGGCAAATGAATTTCAAGTAAACTCTTTTTACTGTAACTTATTTTTTTAGCCTATTAATGATTACTGCCTTACAGTACATAGTGTGATAGATGCTGCGAATTTTAAAATGAATAAGGTAAGGATTTATTCCTTAAGGTCAGTCTAGTCAGGGAGAAATATTTGAACTGAAAATGATGTTTAACATGGAATAGTACTTCATTGATAAGCACTATAATTTGAAAGATGGTGAAAAGCCCCAGGAGCACAGAAAAAGGAGTGATTGATTTGGAATTCAGAAAAATTTCACAGAAGAATGGATGTTTAAGACTTTTTATAGTCAGAAGTTTCACTGTAATATATCTAAGCTTTATTGAACCTGGCTGAATTTTTTTGGGGGGGTGGGTATTGGGGATCAAACTCAGGACCTTGCACCTGCTTCATCATGGTACCGCTGAGCTTAATCCCCAGCCCTTAAGCTTTAAAAATATTGTTTTGCAGTCCTTGGCATCTTTCTGTAATTTTTGGAATACTTTGAATTTATTTATTCAGGTATTAGCATACCTGTCTTCTTTTTCTTTTCCTAGAAGACAGATATTAGAACTTTTACATTCATGTTATTTATAACTTTCCTCTCAAATAGTCCTTTATTTCTTTTTGTTTCATTTCAGGACAAATCCTAACTTCATTTTCCAAACATTGATTCTCTTTCTTCTTCAGTGTCTTGGCTTTAATCTAGGTGGAGATCATATTTCAGAAATTGTGTTTTTCATTTTTAAGATCTCATTTTTATTTTTTAATTTACGCATAATTTTACACATTTTTTATAGTGCACTGTGATGTTTTGATGAAACATATACAATGTCTCGTGATCAAATCAGGGTAATTAGCGTATGTGCCACTTTAATCATTTATCATTTCTTTTTGGTGAGAAGATTTAAAATCCTCTCTTCTAGCTATTTTGAAATATGTAATAATTCATTCTATTGTACTATGAACATTAGAATTTATTCTGTTTAACTGAAATTTTGTACCTGTGAAATGCCCTTTTCTTATATACTTCCACCACCACCTTTTCCCAGCCTCAGCTAACCACGATTCTGCTTTCTACTTGTATGAGATCAGCTTTTTTAGCTTCCACATATATTAGAGAACTTCTGGTTCTTGTCTTTTCTGTGTCTGGGTTATTTTACATAACATAATGTACTCCTGGTTCATACATGTTTCTATAAATTACAGGATTTTATTCCTTTTATGGTAGAACAATATTCCATATAGTATACGTACCACATTTTCTTATCTATTCATGTGTTGATGGTCATCTTGTTTGACTTCATATCTTAGCTATTGTGAATAATGCTGCAATAAGTATAACAATGCAGATACCTCTTTGATGTAATGATTTTCTTTCTTGTCGATATACCCAGTTGTAGGATTGCTGGATTGGTCATATGGTAGTTCTGTTTTTCATTTTTTGAGGAACCTCCATACTGTTTTCTATAATGGCTGTGCTAATGTACATACATTCCTACCAAGAATAGATGAGACTTTCCCTTTATCCACGTCTTTGCCAACATTTTCCCAAGATTTTTTCTCTTGTTGATAATAGCATTGCTCTTTTTGCTTAGGATTGCTTTTGTTGTTCTGGATATTTTGTGTTTTCTTATGAATTTTAGAATTTTTTTTCTAGTTTTTTTCTTATGAGACATGAGTCAGGTTGCCTTTTTTTTTTTTTTTGGTACCAGGGCTCGAACTTGGGACCTTGCGCTTGTGAGTCAGGCTGCGGCACCACTGAGCTAAATTCCTGGCCTGCCCTTTTTTTTTTTTTTTTTTTTTTGAAATCACAGCATTGCTTTATTCTTCTCCATACAACGAATCTTTGAAAGTGAGACCCTAACATTTCTCCCAAGGTAGCAAAGATGCTCCGGGAGGTGCAGAGCTTCCTCCTCTGGAGCATCACAGCCAGATCCCTCAGCAGCAGACAGGGACTCACTGCCTTTCTGCTGTGCTGACTCACAGAACCTTTGGTGTAGCAACAAGGATGAGGGAAATGTTTGTTTCTGAGTTGGAGAAAGCCTCCCAAGCACAGTGAGCCTCTCATCCTGCAGTGGGGCCTGCAGCGGGGCCTGCAGCGGGGCCTGCAGCGGGGCCCACAGCACAACCAGGAGGACAGGTGTGCAGCCCTAGCCAGCAGCGAGCGGTTGGGCACCAGGCCAGGCACTCCACACACATCCCCTTCACTCCATTTTCATGCCAAATCTGTGACAGATAAAAGCAGAGCTCTGAAAGGTTACTAATAATCCACTGTGCTCAGTCCCAACAGTGCTCATTTTTTGATTTGTCCATTTGGAGAGTTAAGTTTTTTGAGTTAATTACATATTCTGGCTATTAATCCTTTGTGAGAAGCACAGCTAGCAAAGATTTCCCCCCATTTTGTAGGCTATCCCTTCACTTTCTTCTTTGTGCATAAGCATTTTGATCTGATCCAGTCCCATTGATCAGTTCTTGCTGTTATTTCCTATCCTATTGGAGTCCTGTTTAGGAAGTCATGCCTTTGCCTATATCCTGAAATGTTTCCCCTATGTTTTCTATCAGAAATTTCAAAATTTCAAGGCTTATATTTAGGGCTTTGATCCATTTTGAGTTAATTTTTGTACAGAGCAATAGATGAGGATCTAGTTTCAGTCTTTTACATATGCATAACCATCGCTTCTCGGCCTTTTGGCTAAGATCAAGTGTAGTACATACGGATAACCAGTTTTCAAAAAAAAACGCTGTTCTTTTGTTAATGAGGCTGTCTTTCTCCAACGTATGTTTTTGGCCCCTTTGTCAAGAATCAGGCTGTACCTGTGTGGGCTTATTTTGGTGTCCTCTATTCTCTTCCATTGGTGTATGTGCCTGGATTTTTTGGGGGGGCAGGTTGGGTGTGTTTTTTTTTTAGTAATAGGGATCAAACTCAGGACTTTGCGGTTGCAAACGAGGTACTGTGCTACTGAGCTAAATCCTCAGCCCTATGTGCCTGTTTTTATGACAGTATCCTGATGTGTTTTGTTACTGTGGCTCTATTGCATATTTTGAATTCAGGTATTGTGATGCCACCAACATTGCTCTTTTTTATTATCTTGAAGTACGGGCCTTTTCTAGCAGGTTTCTTCAGGGCTTTTGTGAAGGAATGCTGAATGTGGGTGAAAGCCTTTTCTGCATCAGTTGATGATTATGTGATTTTTATCCTTCATTCTGTTTAAGTGATGTACTGTGTTTATTGATTTTAATATGTTGACCATCCTTGTATTCCTAAAATGAAACCAATTTATTTGATCAGAATGGATGTACTTTTTAATGTGTTGTTGAATTTGGTTTATGGTATTTTAATTATTTTTGCAACTGTGTTCATTAAGAGTATTGGCCTGTAGTTTTCTTTTTTATTGTTATTGTGTCCTTATGCACTTTTGCCATCAGGGTGCTGTTGGCCAAGTAGAATTTGGAAGTACTCCTTTCCTTTCTATTTCATGGAATAGTTTGAGGGACTTTGGTGTTTCTTCTTTCAAGGTCTGTTAACATTCAATGAATCCGTCTGTTCCTGGACTTTTTGTTGGGAGACTTCTTTGCTGCTTCAGTCTCTTTTACTGATCTGTTTAGGTTTTTTATATCCTCTTGGTCCAATTTTGGTGGGTCATAGGGGTCTAGAAATTTATCCACTTCTACATTCTCCAATTTGTTGGAATATAGGTTTTTAAAATAGTCCTTAATGATCCTCTGGATGTCAGCAGTGTCTTGTATTATCCCCCTTTTAATCTGTAGTTGTGTTTATTTTGTTCTTTTCTTTCTTTTTTGGGGTTTTGGTTTGGCCAACAATATCAATTCTGTTTGTCTTTTCAAAGAACCAACTTTATTTCCTTGATCATTTAAATTGTTCTTTTAGTCTCCATTTCATTAATTTCAGCTCTGATCTTTATTGCTTCTTTCCTTGTAATGAGTTTGGCTTATTCTTGTTTTTCAAAGACCTTGAGTTATGCACTAATTCTAATCATTTTATTGTTTTTCTAAAGTGTGATTCTTTCCTAATGCTTGTTTGCTCATGTATTCTTCCTCTTCTATGTGTAGGGTTTCTCTAAATATCTTCTGTGATGCTGGCTTAGTGGTCATGAATTTCTTTATTTCCTGCTTATCTTAGAAAGTCTTTATATGGCCTTCAATTCTGAAGGATGGCTTTGGTGGATACAGTAAACTAGGTCGGCAGTTATTTCCTTCCAGGGCTAGGATTAAATTTGCAGTCTTCCTGCCTTTGCCTCCCAGAGCTCGAGGATTATAGGCATGTGCTACCATGCCCTGCCTGACTTTGTCAGTTTTTTGAATTCTATGCCTAGCTTTTCATCCATTTTGATATGTTTGTATTCCAGTTACTGATGAGTCCAAAAAATTGCCCCATGCTTTAAAGTTTCTTTTCTGAGCCTCTCATTTGGAATCCACCATGTATGGAGGAGAGGGCTAGTGAGTCACACCTGGAGCCTGATATATTTCTCTCTACTCCCACCTAACAGACTGATGCTATGCAAATGTTGAGTCCTCCTCTGACTTTCCTGCTTGGCAAGGCCAGTCAGCTGTGTGTAGTCTGATCCAGAGCTTTATTCACTTCAGAGGCTTTTTATTGTTTGTTTTCTTCAGTGCATTTGGAGCACTGTGAACCTGAACTAGCTGCATAGCATACGGCCACTGAGGTTCCTTAACTTCTAAGGCCCCTTGTGCATTCACCCAGGAGCGTGGCAGTCTTCCAGGAGAATTATCTCTGAACTCTTTGGAGAGTGGGGAAAGAAAATGGACCACTGAGTTAGTTTTGTGCTATACTCAACCCTGGTCCTTTCAAACCTAGTCCCCTCGGAAAACCACACAGGATGTGTCCTCCTTCTTCATTATAGAGAGTGTTAAACACTGCTGTTCATATCCCAAGCATCCTGCTGTTTAATCATCTCAGAGGGTCTTTGACCAGCCCTTCCTCTTTCTGTAACTATCTCTTATGGCTGTCTCCTGTCCTGTCACCGTGACAGAGTGCCCAGCAACCCTGAAGTGTGGTTTTCCCATAACCTAACTTCTGATCCTGAGACTAGCACATTCTCAAACAATAAGCCTCCTCTCAATATGGTTCCTGGTTATGGCACTTAAGATATGATAAGCACTGCAGTGCATTTCTTCTCCAAAGCTAGCACACCATTCTAGAGGAGTAACTTTTGAATTAAATCCCCACACTAGATTCACAGCTTACAATAACTGAGTTTCATTTTTCATGATGCTATTGTGAAAAGTGTTAGTTCCCTAATTTCTCTCTCAGTGAGCTTGTTTTCATGTGCAGGAATATTTTTCATTGTTGACTTTGTATCCTGCTACACTGTTGAATTTGGTTATTCTAGGAATCTTTTGGTGGATTTTTTTGGGTTTCCTATATAGAGTATCATGTCATCAGCAAATAATGATAATTTAACTTCTTCCTTTCCTATCTTTATTCCTTTTATTTCTTGCTCTTGTCTAATTGCTCTGGCTAATGTTTCCAGGAATGTATTGAATAGGAATGGTGATAGTGGACATTCTTGTCTTGTTCCTGATTTTAGTGTGAAAGCTTTCAGTTTTTGGCCATTTAGTATTATGTTGGTTGTTGGTTTATCATAGATAGCTTTTATCAGATTGAGATAAAGACCTATTCCAATTTTCTGTAGAGTTTTTATCATGATTGAGTGTTGCACTTTGTCAAATGCTTTTTCTGTGTCTATTAAGATGATCATGTGGGCCGGGGATTTAGCTTGGTGGTTCTGGCGCCTGCCTCACAAGTGCAAGGTCCCGAGTTTGATCCCTGGTACAAAAAAAAAAAGATGATCATGTGGTTTTTGTTCTTGTTTCTGTTAATGTGTATTACATGTATTGATTTGCATATGTTAAACAATCCCTGCATTCCTGGAATAAATCCTACTTGGTCATGGTGTATAATCTTTTTGATGATTCATTGCATTCTGTTTGCCAGCATCTTATTGAAGATTTTTGCATCTGTGCTCATTAGGGAGACTGGCTTGTAGCTCTCTTTTTTGGTTGGATCTTTCTCTGGTTTTGATATCAGGGCAATGCTTGCTTCCAGAAATTGATTTGGGAGTATTGCCTCCTTTTCAATTTCATGGAAGATTTTGAGGAGTACTGGCATTAGATCTTCTCTAAAGTTGCAGAATTCATCAGTGAATCAATCTGTCTGGAACTGGGCTTTTCTTTGTTGCTAGTTTTATTTTTTTATAACTTCTTCGATTTCATTGACTGTCATTAGGTTATTTAGAATTTTTATATCTTCGTGATTCAGCTTTGGAAATTCATATATATCTAAGAATATGTCCATTTCTTCTGTTTTCCATCTTAGAATATAAGTTCTCCAAGTAGGTATTGATGATCTGCATTTCTGCAGGATCTGTTGTGATTTCACCCTTTTTGTTCCTAATTGTGTGGATTTGGGTCTTTTCTTTCCCTTTTTTTGATAAGATTGGCTACGAGTATCAATTTTATTTAATCTTTCAAGGAACCAACTCCTCGATTCATTGATTCTCTATTAGTCTCAATTGCATTTATTTCTGCTCTGATCTTTATAATTATCTCTCTAGTACATGCTTTGAGTTTAACTTGCTTTTCGTTTTTATAGGTCATTGTGGTTCAACATTAGGTTGTTTATTTAAGCGTGGTCTGTTTTTCTGATGTGGGAATTCACTGATGTAAATTTTTCCCATAGGACTGCTTTCATAGTATTCCATAAGTTCCGGTATGTTGTATTGGTGTTATTCAGTTGTAGAAACTAATTTTCTTTTTAATTTTATCTGTGACCTATTGGTTGTTCAGCAGGGTGTTATTTAATTTCCATGTGTTTGTTTAGGCTTTTTTCTTGCCTCTTTTGCCATTAATTTCCAATTTCATTGCACTATGGTCTGATAATATGGTTGGGATAATTTCACTTCCTTTGCATTTACTTAAGCATATGATCTATTTTGGAGAAAGTCCCATGTGATGCTGAGAAGAATGTGTATTCTGTTATTGTGTGGTGGAACACTCTTTAGATATCTGCTGAGTCCATTTTTTCAAAGGTTTGGTTCAGATCTGATATTTCTTTGTTAATTTTTTATTTAGTTGATCTGCCTATTTGTGGCAGTGGTGTATTGAGGTCCCCCATTACAACTGTATTAGTGTTTATCTGATTTTTTCGTATCCATTAGTATTTGTTTTATATAGCTGGTTGCACCAGTATTTGGTGCATATATATATAAATATTGTTATCTCTTCCTCTTGATTGTTCCCTTAACAGGTATGTAGTGACCATGTTTGTTCTGACCAGCTTGAAATCCACTTTGTCTGCAAATAGAATAGCTATCCCTGCTTTTTTCTGGGCTCCTTTGCATGGAGTATTTTTTTCCATCCTTTGACTTTCAGTCTATGAATTTCTTTTGAGTTTCTTGATCCATTCCATCTGTTTCTTTTATATAGTGACTTGAGACCATTTACAATGATGGTTATAACTGATATATATTGACTTACTCTTGGCATATTATTTTCCTGTTGTTGGTTCCCTTTCTTTCCCTTCTGTTTAATTGCTTGCTTGCCTTGACTGGTGGATTCATTCTATTGGTTTTGGAATTGTCTTTTTCTAGAATATATATCCTTCAGGACTTTTTGCACTATGGGTTTGGTAGTCATGAATTTCTTCAGGTATTCTTTTTTTTTTTGAGGAACCAGGAATCAAACTCCTGGCCTTGGGGTTGCGAGGCGGGCACAGTGCCACTAATCCGCAGCCCTCTTCAGGTATTTTTTATAATGGAAGTGCCTTATTTCCCCATCAATTTTGAAATAATTTTGCAGGGTACATCAGTCCAGGCTGAAGGTGGTTGTTCTCTTTTAGACCTTGAAACACTTTACTCCAAGCTCTCCTTGATGTAAGGGTTTGAGTTGAGAAGTCTGCTGTGATTCTGATGGGTTTTCCTTCATAAGTTATTTGTTTCTTTTCTCTAACAGCTCTTAGCATTCTGTTCTTGTGTTGAATTTCTTGCATCTTGAGTATTACATGCCTTGGTAGTTTTTTTCTGATCATGACTATGATGTGCTATTTCTTCTGTGATCAAGTTTGTTATGCCCTCTGTACTGTCTTTTGACTCTTCATTGATTCCAGTGAATCTTTTTTTTGTACTGGGGTGCAAACCTGGGGCCATGCGCTTGTGAGGGGGCGCCGGAACCACTGAGCTAAATCCCTGGCATTCCAACAAATCTTATATTAGTCTTCTTTGCATCACCTAGCAGCTGTTGGATTGATTTTTATTGGCCCCTTGCTATTTTTAGAGGTCTTTCGCAACCCTGTCTTCTAGATCTGATATTTTATTTTCACATTGGTTGACTCTGCTGTCTGTACTTGCAGTAGAATTTTAATCTCCTGGATTTTTATTTGAGTTTGGTTTTTGGAATCCAGGTTTCTATGTCTTTCCTAGGCTCGTCTCTCTTTTTTTTAATCTGTATTTACTTTAGATTCATTAATCATTTCCTTCATTATGGTCATCTCTTTAATTATCTGTTTCTGTCAAGAGACTTACTGACCTGTTTTTTGACTTCCACTCCTACCATTTCATTAAAATTCACCTGGGTGGCTTTTGATTTTTTTCTGCCTCAGTGCCCCCTTATTTGCCTTGGGTGAGTTGGGGATTATGGATTACATCTTAGTTCTGTGTTTTCTCATTTCGTATTTTTTTGTTGTTACCATTGTTTGTTTTTTTGTTGTCTGCATTAAGGCTTGTAAATTACTCATGGTAGGTAGCTTTATTACTAGTATCGAAACCTCTTTAGGAAATTACTACTTTTCAGTGATGTCTTCTAGGTATAGCTGGCTTTTGGGTTTTGAGTCTGTCCCAAGATCCTGCCTCTTCAGTTCATCAGGGATGAAAGGCTGCTACCTTTTGGCCTAGTACCCGGTTCTTTGGTACTGAACTATAGTATTGTTTATGACCCATAGACAATATAGGTTTTGTCATAGAAGGAAGATCAGTTGATCACAACAACTGTACCTTAATAACAATAACATCAAGCACAGACTAGAAAATGACAAACTGTGATGACTGTTAATTTGTCACCTTTAATTATAGGTACAAGATTTATAGTTATATAACAAAATCTAAGACTAAGCAGAAAATTGAATACAGTAAATGTCCACTCAATAGAGTGATTTTACCCTAAGAGGAAAGAATTTAAAAGGGACAAGTGGAAGAAACAGAGAAATAAAAGAAGAAAAAGAGATTAGAAGCAACCCAAGCCTCAGGAAACCGGTGAGGGAAACAGGAGGGAAAGAAAGAGGGAAGAAATAAAAACAACAAAACAACACAAAAAAACTAAAAGCAATGTTCACAAACAATGTACCACCCATAACCGTAGAAAAGAGATCTATGATTGTAATATGAACTCTAAGACAAAGCGAATATTGTCCTACTGTAAATATCTACTAAATGAAACAACTTTACCTCCACTAGAGCATTAGCAATAATAGCATAGCGTTAATTAGCTATCTAATGATTCATAAAGCTTAATAGTTACACCAGTAAAGGTAGAGGGGGTGGGGAACTGAAGAATGAAAAATGTAAAATATGAAAAATGAACCAATGGAAGATGAGAAAGAGGAGAGAAAAATGAGGTTGGGGATCCTATTGAAGAGTAAAAGGAAATTACTAGTGTGAGGAAATAGTCGCAGGAACGAACAAGAAAGAGGAGATAGAAAAAAGAGCAAAATACAGAGAATAAAAGAAAAATAAGGAAGAGAGAAAAAAGTTAGAAGAGGGAAACACAATAAGAGAAGGAAGAACCAAAAAGAGTGTGCCAAGTGGAAACAATGCAGAGCAGGCTTGGAGTTCACCCGTGGTCGTGCTGCAGGCAGTGGCCTGCTTGCTGTGTCAATGGAATCAAAGGCAGTGGCTTTCTCTAGTTTGCATTTGGGAATCATTTTATTACTAATTTAATCTTTTGACTTGTTATTGGTCTGTTCAGGTTTTTTTCTCTTTTTGATGTTTCAGTCTTGTTAGGTTATATACATCCAAGAATGTATCTACCTCTCTGGATTGCCCAATTTTCTGGCATGTAGTTGTTTATGATTATCTAATTACTTTTTGTACTTCAGTAGTATTAGTTATAGTAACTCCTTTTTCATCTCTGATTTGTTGATTTGAGTCTTCTCTGTTGAAAGACAGGATTGTTAACTGTAGTGTTCTTGTTTAGCAGTCTTTTTTTTTTTTCATTAAGGATTTTAAATATATCATCCCACTCCCTTCTACATCTCAACGTTTCTGATAAGAATTCTGCTGGGTGGCTGGGGATTTAGCTGGAGTTCCACTGCCTGCTTGGCAAGCACAAGGTCCTGAGTTAAAAAAAAAAGAATTCCGTTGATAGTATTCCCCCTCTACTTGTGATTCATTTTTCTCTTACTGCTTTCAGCAAATCTTTTGTCTTTAACTTTTGACAATTTGTGATATTTTGTGATATCCATCATTTTAAATTTATCTTATTTGATGTCCTGTCAGATGCATGGATCTGGCTATGTTCCTTTCCCCACGCTTGGGAAATGTCCTGCCAATATTTCTTCAGATGTGTTTTCTGTCCCCTGTTCCTTTTCCTTCTGTAATGTCAATAATGTGTAAGTTGTTCTGCTTGATAGCAGCCCCTATGCCTCTTACGTTATTTTCACCTTGTTTCAGAGTGCCTAGGTTATTTCCATTTATTTACCTTCAAGTACAGTCATCATTCCTTCTGCTATATCTATTCTCTTATTGAACTTTTTCTTTTTTGGTACCAGGGATCAAACTCAAGACCTCGTGCTTGCCAGGCAGGCACTATGCCACTGAACTACATCCCTGACCCTCTTGTTGAGCCATTTTGTATTTTTCAGCTCAGCGCTTCTTCAGATGTATGCTTTCTGTTTGCTGCTTTTTATACTGTTAATTGACGCTCTCAGTTTCTTTGTGCATTGCTCACTTCAGCTTTATGAACATCTTTATGTGCATTATTTTTAATTCTCTGCTCGATAAATCACAGAACTTTATCCAGGTATGTTTCTGAAAATTCTGTTATTTCTTTTTTTGGGGAATATATTCCCTTGATTCTCTGGGTAGGGTTCTATACGTCATATATAGTACCTGCTTTTATCCACCTTGTTGGGTTGGCTTTGCATAAAAAGTTTTTACCATTATTCTTGACTACAGATGTTAAGATATCTCTCACATCTCTGTGTTTGTCAGACTACTCTCTCTGATTTTTGGTGGTGGCCTAGAACTGAGTATGTGCCATATCTTGTCAGTACTCTGAAAGCAGTGTAGTTTCTGGAGTCTTTAGATGGTATAGAAAGGTTTTTGATTTTAATGTGCATGCCAATTCCTTTTATCTTCACAATGAGGTTGAATGTGAGCATTTATCTATTACTCTGTCTGCACTAAGATAAGGAGAGGATCTGTGGCAAATGCCTATATTCATTTTCTGGCTGTACCTTCTGATTCTAAAAGGATGACTGCTGAAAGTGGGCCCATTGTATGACCATCTGTTTGTTTTCTGTTGTCTTTAGTCACTCAGAGTAGCCTAGGCCTGTGACATTCAGAGATGTTAACTAATTTAACATTAGTTTAAGAGAAAATCCCATAGATGAACACTACAGAAGTTGTGGAATTTGTGTACTCTGTGCCTGGCTAACCTTCTTCCAGAAAGTGTGTAGGCCTGGATTTGTCTCTGGCATAAACCAGGGGGGCAGATTTTATATAGGGTCCACTTTTGAGTCTAGCTGTCAGAAGGCAACTAACTGTTTGACTTCTGTGTGGCTCAATTGAAATTCATTAGAAACCAGGCCATCAAATAACTACTGCAATTTTGTGCAATAAGCCCCTTTCAGAAATCAGAAAATCAGAGCCGTACAGTCCCTTTTTCTGCTTTTCTCCAAAGAGGTACTGCCCTGAGAAATACTTGACTCCCATTATAAACTAGATGTTCATTCTGTGATTAAGGGAAACTACCATGTATCTAGTCCCTTCTGTTCTCTTGACTATCAAGTTTTGGTGGGAGTCTTTTGGTATGTAGCTTTAAAAATGGAGTCTCTCCATGTACATCACAGACTTCCCTTGGAGAAAAAGAATAAAGATATTACGTTTTTAAAGCCTCTTCCCTGCATTGTTCTAGAGGGATGAAGTTCCTGAAGGTGCTTGTGTGGCCATATAAAAATGCTCCTTTTCAGGCTATGTAGAGACATTCTCTTTTGATTCCAGAACTACAGACATTTCGGAGACAGCTCCTTAGGTAGATGTTAGATTTTCAGTTCTTGGTATGAGTACAAGTGTCTTCTAGACTGCTGGTGCATTAATAATTGTTCATTTAACTTCTCAGTGCAAGTTAGTTAAAACCAAGGCTACAAGATAGCTGTTATGGGGTGTTGTATAAGCCCTGAAGAGAGTGATTTGGGGAGCATGTGCTTCTGTTTGTGTGTGTGTGTATTTGTGTGTGTGTGTAAGTTCCTTCTCTGCACTGTTCCATTGGCAGATAAATCTCTGGTTGTGTTCTTGTATCCTTATAAAACCCTGCTCCTTTTTCTGCAGCCAGTGTAGATCTTGTGTGTCTAATCTTGTTTGCTCCTAGTTGATGAATTAAGAGTTAAACCATGGGAAAACTAAGGTTAGGCCTTTATGAGGTCTAGACCCTCTTCTCCACAGAAAGATACTGGGTGTTGGAGATTTCTTTCCCTGTTTAATGGTGCAATACCCAACTGGGATCCATGTTTGAGTGTGCCTTGGCTTTTTCTACCCATTTGTGTTTTCTCAGTTGTCCAGTGATTAGAAGTCTCTCAACTGCTTTCTTTTTCTCAGAGAAATACTTTTTGGTGTATTCTTTGGTGGAGGAAGAATCAGGAACTCCTGATTCCATCATATAAATGGTATTCCTCTCAATCTCTTGTTAATAATTGCTTTTAGGGCCAGGTATTTAGCTCAGTGGTACTTACGCCTGCCTCGGAAGCGCAAGGTCCTGAGTTCAATCCCTGGTACCGCAAAAAAAAAAAAAAAAGGAAAGAAAAAAACCCCAGTGCTTTAAAAAAATAATAATTGCTTCTAGTTTTATAATTTTTTATATTTCTTTGGGTATATGTACTTTTCTTAATGTTCTGATAAGTCAGTTTCTGCAGGTGAAAATCTCTTGGCTGGTTTATTATCCCTTATGTACTATTGATCTTCCTTGGTGATAGTTTTTAGTTTTTACTTGTCTGTTCATCTTATATATATGAACGCTCCATGAGTAGCTCCACACACTCTTTGGTTATATATTACTAAAGTTGCTTCAACTTCATTTTTTTACTCTAGTCCTCTAAAATTTCACTTTCTTCTTAGTTTTGAACTCTTCTGAGTAATGGCTTTATTTTCATCAGCATATTTTTATTTTCATGTCATTTCCATAGGCTTAATATACCAGGGAGTGGAGTGGAGGGCAGAGTTTTGTTGTCACACTGCTATCTTAAAACTGGAAAGTGAAGCCAGAGAAACTGTACACAAAAGCATGAAAATATTGTGATCAATGAGATTTGCCAATCAGTACAGATTTCAACCAATAACTTCCTTTTGTTTAGATATTACATTTATTAACTGTATGATATAGGAATATCTGATGTGCTATTTTCTGGTGTTTTCACAAATTCTTTGTGCCAAAAACTGTATTTTCACAAACTATCAGAATTATTTCAAAGTTTATGTCAAGGTGTAAGTTATTTTGTTCATCCATCTGTTTAGTCTTTTTTATAGTTTTATTATATTGGTACGTTTAAGGTATACAATATAATGACATTCATCATTGGAAATTTGCATCTTTACATAATCCATCTTGGTTCTTATTTTTTCCCCATTCCCCTGCCCTTCCTTGTTTAATTACTCTTAGGACAAAGTTTCATTTCGTTGGAGAATCTCATGCTGAATTCCCAAATATGTGATATACTCTTCTCTTTTGCCTTCATAGTGCCGTATTCATAGTTTCATCTTTAAGAAAAATATGATGAAAATTTTTTGTGTCTCATTCTCTAACCAGAGTATAAATTTCATGGGCACAGAAACTGGTTTTCATTACATGTTAAGTACCTGGTTCAGTGCCTCATGTAGGGTATGCTGGCTATTAAATATGTAATTGAACCTAAACTCACTTTATTGTCATTCACATGAGCTTGCTACTGTGTGTAGTGATTGTTTTTCCATTTGTACCTGTTCTGTGTCTTTCATTAAGTAAATATACTGAAAACCCATCAGATGTGCTTTAATTTAGAAAATGTATATATTTATACTTTGCTTTAGGATTTTTTTGTATGTGTGCATATCTAGTGCTATAATCCAGGCTAGGACTTCACACATTCTGGGCAAGCATTCTGCTATTGAGCTACAACTTCAGCCCCATACTTTAAAATAAGCATTAAAGTATAGAATACAGTCTCTAGATGTAACATAGCATAATTAATACAAATTTATATTTAAAATATCCTGGAAATTAGATCTGAAATGTGGAAATATTATGTGTGAAATTCACTATCAATTTAAATATTATTTTCTTTTATTAGCCCATTTCAAACTAATCAGTTTACTGGAATGGTATATGAAACAGTACTGCTTCCCCATCGGCATTCTTTAAGAACAGGGAGCTTAGATGAAGCAGTAACTCCCAATACATCACCAGCTCAATGGCCAGGTATAAATACTTTATCTATGTATGAGTTTCTTTGTAATCTTCTGAAAATCTTATATGAGTAAAACCAGATTTGGTTTTGTTTTGCCATATGATAATCATTTTTTAAATTGTTAGAATTGTTACCAGTTCAATATTCACCACTTATTGCAAGTTATGTAATTACTTAATCTGTTTCCTTGATCATTATACTAAAATAACTCAAGTGTTTTGTTATATCATGTTTAAAATAATTTTGCTCTTGTCATAATAAAAATTACATCATTGAAATTTGAGTCAGATTGCATATTTTTATTGTTTATCTAAATTGGGAAAACAACTCAGAATTTGTTCATTAAGTGTAATAAACCATTACTAGTTATGAATCTTGGAAGAAAATATTAAATCCTGATACATTTTTTCCAAAACTTCAAAAATTAGAAAAAACTATAGTTAAATTTTTAAAATGTATGCCTTTTATTGTATGAAAATTATATCTATTTACAAAGACTTTGGATGGGTTGAAGGGAGGGAAGGAAAAGGGGGAAAAAATAAGAATCTAAATATATTATGTAAAGGTACAAATCTCCAATGATGAATGTCATTATATTGTACCTAAAATGTACCAATAAAATTTAAAAAAGAAAATTATATCTAATAAGCTTGATTATAGTCAATGAGATACACAAGAATGTGATGGATATAATACCAGTGAGCTCTTAAAAATGACTGAAGTGGTAAATTTTATGTTATACTTTACCACAATAAAGAATTACGAGGTACATTTTTTAAGTATTACAATATTTAATTAAAAATTTCAAAGATGGGCTGGAGATTTAGCTCAGTGGTGCCACACCTGCCTGGCAAGCACAAGGACCCGAGTTCGATCCCTGGTACCAAAAAAAAAAAAAAAATTTTTTTCAAACATGGAGTTGGAAATGATAGTACAATTATTTCTTCTATACTCATCATGCATTCTGCAGATTTAACCATTATTAAAGCAAATATGTCTAAATTATGGTAATGTTTATGTATGTGAACATATTCTAGAGCAAGTGAAGTTGATAATTATATTTAATCATGATCATTAATGTTTATTACTATCTTTATTATACTTAAATCAATAATTGAATAATAGCATCTTTTATTCAACTAATGCTCAATTTTGTCTTTTATCCCAGTTAAGATCAATCAAGAAATAATGTCTTGGGCCAGGGATTTAGCTCAGTGACACCACGCCTGCCTTACAAGCACAAGGTCGTGAATTCGATCCCCGGTACCAAGAAAAAGCAAAAGAAATAATGTCTTGAGACTATTAAAAGAGAAGAAAATAAGGGAAGAGGGATGGGCAAGGCACATAATAGAGTGTGGAAGTGATGATCAGAAATGCCATATGCATGCATAAATATGTCACAATGAAACCTACCACTCTGTACAACCAACATCCACTTAAAAAGATAGAGAAAATCTCTTATTATGTCCTTTAAGATTCATTTCATCTAAAACAGTGCTATAGTTTGGATCTGGAATGTCCCATGTATGCCTTTGGTCCCCAGCTCAGTGCAGCTAGAATGTGATGAAAACTTTAAAAGGTAGGACCTATGGGAGCTCTTTAGGTCATTGAGGCACGCTCCCAAGGGGATTGTGGGATCCAGGACCTCTTCTAGCTCTTTCTTACTTTCTAGCCATGAGGTGAGCAGCTTTCTCTGCCATGCACTTAATGTCTCACAAGCGGTGTGGCCAACTGACCATGGACTGAAGCCTCCACAGCTGTTAACCCATGTAAACTATTTCTGTTTATAAGTTGATTATCTCAGGTGTTTATAACAGTAATGGAAATCAGACTAAGTTGATTGTTAATAAAATTATTGTTAATGGGCAGCTATGTTTATGGTTTGTTCTTAGGAATAACTTGTCTGATTAGACTTTTGAATTCTTCTGGTGAGGAAGCCCAGTCAGGACTTACAGTCTTGCTTTGTGAGATTCTCACAGCAGTGTACCTTAGTCTCTTCATCCATGGCCTGGCAACACATTCTAGTAATGAACTGTTTCGGATTGTGGCCCATCCTTTAAATGAAAAAATGTGGTCCGCTGTATTTGGTGGAGGTGCACATATTCCCGGCAAAGAACAGACACATTCAAAAGCTTTACCTGGTAAGTTTTAAATTTTCTTTTCTTACTTTTAGGCAGATGCTTAATTTATTCTGTTTGTTCATATGAATGGTAACTTTATCAAATGTAATCAAATTTTAATTTAGTTAGAGAAAAAGCTCTTACCAAAGACCATTTTCTTAAAGCATGATCTAGAGAAAATGAAGTATTAAAGTTTCTGGTACAGTTTTCAATATTTAAGATATTCCTGTACCAGTGACTGGAACTAACTAATGCTATTTTATTAAATATTTTACTCTTGAACCTTTCATTTGTTTTAAAATGCACTGTAACATTGGTTTTGTTCTATCCCAAATACAGACTCTCTCTTCTTTCTTTGGCAGGAAGGCACTTTGCTATACCTAGCCCACACCAGGTAGTGGTATTCTCCATGGAATGTGTGGGCTTTTCCAAAGCTCTTTCAGCCATCAGTTCTCATAGCCCTCCCAGTCTTGCAGGCAAGATAATAGCTTTAGAAATAGACTTTTGCAGCTCAGCTTGCTTTGGGTTGTTTGGGAGGGATTAGTGTATATGGAACAGTTTTGATTGGTATTTATGGAAAATTGAAAGTTTCCTTTTATCAAGTCATATTTCTGATTTAAATTATTAGCATTTTAAAAAGTTATTTCTGCTCTTTTATTCTGCTTTTGAACTTTTCATTTTGGATATTTTCTGTCCTTTAGATTTTAACATTTTTAAGTATGTAAAAATAAAACAATGTCCATGCTTAATCATAGAAGATCAGACTGACTTGAAATGACTGAAAAAAGCATTTCAAATGAGGCTGCTTTATGATTTGCATATTATGACTCTGGCTGTTGGTAATTTTGGATTTCTAAGTGTTTGTTACCACAAAAAGCAAATACTTAAAAAAATTATATCCTCTTTTCATTTCTAATTTACAAATATACTATGTTTATTTAAAGATTGAAGTAGCAAATTTTCTTGACATAAAAAGAATCTTCATGATGCTTTCTGCCTTTCTATTTTTGTTATTAATCCATATGTAACAATTTTGTTTTTTCAATTTTGAAGATTATAGGTAGAAGATTTAGGAATTGATATATAGTACCGAAAAGCCTGTTTCATTCTATACTGATGTTGAATAAATACAAAATGTTTAAATCCTTTTCAAAAATGAAACCCTGTGCATACATTTCAGAGAGAAGTACAGCAAGTTATTTATTGCCTTATGAATTTTAATTCACTTTATACTATCTACATTCATCATACACATGATGGGGACTTGGATATTTATGTACTGGAAGGTCATAATAGTAGGCAGGGGATGAAGATAAAAGCTTGAATTTGGCTTCATCATTTAGGAAAAAACTCATTGCATAAATCTACACGATGACTTTAAATGAAATTGTATTCAAAGAAAGTTAGAAAAATAGTTATCTTATTAAAATGTTTTTAAAAATTAATAGCATTGTTGTCATGCATTGTGCTTCCCAAAAGAGCAGTTTCTTGGGCCAGGATTGAGCTCAGTGGTGCCACCACCTGCCTCACAAGTGTTAGGTCCCAGGTTCAGTCTCCAGTACCAAAAAAAAAAAGCAGTTTCTTAGAAACTATGGCCCAATATGATCACAGGGCAAAAATCCTGGTGGCTGAGTTTCCACCTCACCCTCTTCATTGAAATTGTTTTTCTGTTAGCGAGCACTCTAATCTAATCCAGCTCCCTCCCTCCCACCAAGAAAATCAGGCAAGCAGTCTATCATATTTAATATTTATAATAAAGTAAACTCAATGTACAACTTTGAGCCAAAGTCACCCAATTTTTTTGTAAAGAGACCTTTCAGTCACATCTATTCAGTTCTGCCTTGATAGCATAAAAGCAACTACAGACAGTACATAAACAGGTTAGTACACCTGTGTGGCAGTAAGACATTTATACAACTAAGTTATACTTTAATAGCCCCTGCTTTACAAGCTGAAGCAATTTGTCATTGCTTCGTTTGGAATAGAATATTTGCCTTCCCAGTTAAAGGAATTTCAGGGTTTGTTTGTTTGTTTGTTTGTTTTCTTTTTTGGTACCGGTGATCAAAGGAATTTCAGTTTTTAAGAACTAAAATTAGGGCCCAAGATTTAGCTCAGTGGTTCCACTGCTTGCCTTGCAAGTGCAAGGTCCCGAGTTCAATCCCTGATACCAAAAAAAAGAGAAAGAACTAAAATTATCGTTTTTAAGCATGGCATTAATGTCACATTGAGTCTTTTATAAATACTTGATCTAATTAAAAATTGGTACCATGAAATAGGACAAGTAGTTGCAGAGGGATAATTTGTGGTCTTCCTTGCTGTGGCCCCTAACTTCCTTGAAGATTGGGGGCTAATTCAGTTTTGTCTCCTCTAAGCTACTATAAATGTGTACGACTAACTTGGCTTCTCCTCAAACCTCATGCTACCTTACCTGGCGTGTACTGTATCTACCTAGCACACTTTGCTTACTACTCTGGTCCATGCCCTTTATGCTAAGTCAGACTCATTTTCTTTATGACTTTCTTCCTTAAGAACAAATTTTAGATGCAAATTTACCTTGCCAAACTTACCTTTTTTCATTAAGATCTTAAATATTTTAATTTTCACCACATCCTTTTCTGGTTTTTAAAGTTATTTCCTCTATTTTACTTTGTTCATCATTTAAAAAGAAAAAGAAAAGAAAAAAACTGCTTGTGATTTGCCTTGGACCTCATACCAGAATTAAAGAAATACTTCAAAGTCCAAGGGTAGTGAGATTTTTAGGTCTGTTAACGTGAATTAATTTGGGCTGTTTTTAATGTTCTGAGAAAAATCATTTAAGAATAATTTTGTTAATATTAAAAAAGGATAGATTCTTGCTAAGGAAATGTCCACCTATGTGTAAAAAAATAAAAAATGCGTACTTCTTAAACAGCCATCAGGTGTCAGTTCCAACCATTTCTTCTGAGCACAAATGTATCTTAAAGTCCTGATTGATCCTTGTTTAACCAGTCAGATTTATTGGTTGTTTTTGGGAAAAAATGCCATTCATAGTTACTAATGAGTCAGGTGATCAAAAATTACCTGTTTGTATGTGTTTAACTTCTTGAATATGGGACATGATAACCAAATAATGAAGAATATTTTAAACATGTTTACTTAGTAGCGTGCTGGATGTAGTCACATTCAGACTGTAGGGTGCTGGCTCATCCGTCTTTAAGAATCCTGAAACTATTCTGAATAAAACCAGTCATACAAGTAGCTAGCTGTAGGAACAAAGAAAATTTGAATGATTATCAGTTTGTAACAACATCAACAAAACATGTATACTCACTAAATGATGAAGCCAAAGGCTCGCTGGCTGGTTAGCAAAGCTAATCTAGTTTGAAAAGAAGCACAGAGATAGAAAAAGAGAAGGAGACCGGGGATTTAGCTCAGTGGTTCCGCTGCCTGCCTCGCAAGCACAAAGGACCCAAGTTCGATCCCCAGAACCAAAAAAAAAAGAAAAAGAAGGAGGGAGTGAAGGAAGAGCGGACAGAGAAAGAAAACAGTAAATAGTGAAGGCAGTAGTGGTAATTAGAAGCAGCAGTCTTATGAAGCAGATACATTGAAAATGAGACAGAAAATTTGAGGACCAAAAATCCACCAAGAGAAAGATTAGCATTGGTGGTTTTCAACTTGAAATTCTGAGATCTGTTTTTGAAGGTACTATTACTATCTGCATGCACACTTTGCATGTATGGATTGCGACAAAATATTATCACAATATTCCAAGAGTCTAACTGCATTAGATAATATTCAGTTGTGGACCAAGGGAATGACGTGATGTATTTTAGAAAAATTGATCTTAGGGGCCAGGGATTTAGGTTAGTGGTGGTGCTGCCTACCTTGTAAGTGCAAGGTCCTGAGTTCAGTTCCCAGTAAGAAAAAAAGAAAAGTTGATCTTAATTCAGTCAAAATAAATATATAGTTTTTAATTTTTAGCTTTCAAATTGAGCCAGATAAAAGCTGACAATCTAGAATATTTCATTTTCCTGACCGCCTAATCAATAACAAAATATTATATATTTAAGATGAAGTATTTGTTTAGAAGTCTTAAACATCTGATTTCTCAAAAGTGTTTTCAGAAGCTTGGTACTAAAAAAAGAATTTGAAAGTTAGCATTTGTTTTTCTTATTCTTGTATAGTCTTAATTTTCTTTGTAGCAATGCTCTTATGAACTAAATTATATTTTTCTCTACATCCCTGTTACATATCTAATGTATTAACTTTTGTTAACATAATATTTAAATACAACTTAACCTTTGTTTAAAAAACAGTAGATGATTTTTCACTAGACTGTAGTTTGGTAGGTAAAAATTCCTAACAAAAATGCTAGTGTACATATCATAGTAATTTAATTTTCAGTCAAATTTAGTTTTCTTTGTGAATTCTACATCACATATTAATGAAGAATTACATTTTTCTAATCTCACCAAGCTGTAGTACAGCTGTACATTCACAGAGTTTTGAATTACTTTGTTATGGTTAGTTTTTAAACTAGACAATCAGCTAAGCAGTAGCAGTTTTAAAAAATTATTTTTTGTTCTGCTAACATTTAGAAATCCATACTTTTGCTTCATAGTGCATATTGTAAAACACAAGATCTTTTCTTTTAAGAATTTGTATTGCTTTTTTTTATTATTTTTTTTTTGGTGCTGGCGATTGAACTCAGGTCCTTGCACCTGCACAGCAGGCGGCGAAACCACTGAGCTAAATCCTCGGCCCCTGTATTGCATTTTTTGAGAAAATTTGCCATTATAAGAACTATGAAATTTCTATCTGTATCTTAATGAATTTATAGTAATGACTTCTTTACTCCAAATTGGGGGATAAAATATAAAATGAGTATTTTATTTGTGGTAAACATGTCATTTTTATTACCGTAATACTGCTTAATGATAGATACTTTAAAGACACACCAGATGGGATTGAAATAAAGTGAGTGTTTAAATTGTTAAAAATTTATTATAATAAAAGACAGATTGCTATTAAACCTCATCAAAATACTCCCCCTTGACCCAAACACACATATCCCATTGTTTTTCCCACTTTCTGAAGCAGTTCTGGCAGTCCTCTTTTGTGAGTGTCTTTAGTTGTGCTGTCTTGGCTATTTCAGTGTCCCAAATTGACTGAAAACATTTACCTTGTATGAGCATTTGGCTTTGGCAAAGAGCCTGAAGTCTCATGGTACCAGATTGCATGAATAAGGTGGACAAGGACACACTGTAATGTTTTTATTTAACAGAAATTGCTATAAAAGCTTGATCAAAGAGGGGAGATAATAAATATAGTGAGTGTTTAAATTTAAAAACTTATTAGACTAAGACCCATTGCTTTTAATCTCCAAAATACTCCTTCTTACTTCAAACACACTTATCTGGCAATGTATCTTTTATTGTAATAAGTTCTTTTTTCTTAATTTAAACATTCACTATTTCTTACAAATCACCCCTTGTATTTTTGACATTTTATTATGCTTAATACAAATCAGAAAATACAGACATTTTGTATTGTAAAACTTCTGTAAAAATTCGGCATTGGATATTTAGTGATTATCTCAGGTTGTTGCCATCATTCCTTTAGTAAATATGTAAAACAGCAAGATTTCTTGACCAGTAAAGGTAAGACTTAAGGATATTTAAAACATACAAGAAAATCAGCTATTTATAATTGAACATGCCAAATAATTTAACTGGTGATTTACAATAAAAAACTTTTAAAAATCTGCTGAACTTGAAAATAATTTTTCCTGGAGAAAGGAATATAGTTTTGTTAGTTGGCTATATAAAATAAATTTTAATTAAAAATTTAAATGAGTTCTTTTCATTTTTTAAATGACTAGGGAAGGAGAATTCCTATAATACAGGCAGACAAAGCATAGAACATGAGAGAAATCCCCAAGAAATGTACATATTATATATAAATTTTTACAGATAATTTTATTTTACTCCTAAAGCCTGATGATAAAGCAAGAAACCAACTTTATAAGAATCATCTCATCAATTTAACCTAGACTCCTTCATTCAGTATTCTACATACCTTAATCAACCCTGTTTTCTAATATTTTTGTCAGTCTCAAATCCTACAGCAAAGTGACTTAAATATATTTCCTTAGTTCTGGTATATGTGTGTTACATGCATGCATAGTGCTGGTACTCAAACTCAACTCTTTGTACATGCTAGGCAAGCACACTACCAGAGAGCTACACTTCCTGCCCCAATTTTTAAGTTATATATGTCCTTTATTCTGAGTTTTTAGTTATAATTAAGAAAACTACATAATATAAATTTTATCATGTAAACACCCTTTAAGTGTATAGTTCATTGATGTGCATATTCACATTGCTATGAACATCTCCAGAACATTTTGATCTTGCAGATCTGAAACTATACCTATCAAACTTAACTGTCCTTTTTCCCTTTCCCACAATGCCTGTAATTTCCTTTCTAGTTTCTGTTCCTTGGAATGTGATTACTTTAAATGACTCATCTAATTGTAATTATACACCATTTGTCTTTTTGTGACCAGACCAGTGTATTTCAATTAAAATAATATCCTCAAGGTTTGTCCATGTTGTAGCATGTGACAGAATTTCTTTTCTATTTAAGGCTGAATAATACTCTACTATATAGATATGCTTCATTCAAATTTTAATAAATTTCTTAGGTTTGATTTGTTGAAATCTTATAGACAGAACCTTACATTTGCCAGGATTAAAAAGCAAATAATACTTCAGGGCAGTGATCAGGCCTATTAATAAGACAAGCTAGTTCTAATCTCCTTATCTGAAGTACCTTCATGATAAAGGAAAATGAATACATACCTCTTAAAAGACTGAGGACTTAGACTAAATTGTCTTGCTGAAAGCAAGAAGCAGATTTGAGATCTATTTTATCTTAAACTCACAGAACTCTTTATCTTTTCCATATCTGTATTTTGGAATATAAAATGTTTTTAAACCATTGGTTAAATAATTTACTTAACTTCTCTCCCCCTACATTTTGAGACTAAATTTGAAGGTCCAGGATGATATGCCTCATGAAATGTCATGCACTGTGGCATATTCACTAGGAGGAAGCCTGTAGATAAAGAGAGTTTTAGATTAAGAATGAGATTGGAGAATGATATGGTTCTTCTGATTAAGTACACTTTGTAAAGAAATGATGTTTAAATCTGTGTTCAGAATATTAATTTCATTGTGTGTGATTCAGAATTAAACTGAAAAAATAAATGTTAATAAGCTCCTGATGTTGTAATTTAAGTCACAGTATGTATGTGAGGTAACAAATACAAGATAATATCCTCAAGGTATGTCCATGTGGTAGTATGTAAAAAAATTTTTTTCCTTCTTAGAGCTGAATAATATTTTACAAATGCATATGCTCCATTCATATTTTCAGGAAATTGCCAGGAAGATCAGAAATGTGAGTCCAGCCTGCCCAACTTAGCAAGACCTTGTCCTAAAATAAAAGAAAAAGGGGTAGAGATGTAGCTCAATGGTAGAGATTTTTCCTAATGGACAAGAAGCCCTAGGTTCAGCCCCCAGTACCATGGTGGGAGGAAAGCAATGTTATTTTTCCTGTTCTTTAGTACTTACCATTTCTTAGTTGTAGCCGCATGACTGTTTCTCCTATTTTTCTTTTTTAGTCCTTTTGGAGTTACTTTTATAATTCTAAGAAAACCACAGTGCAGGATGTGCTGAGGGTGAGGAGAAAATTCTTAAGGGGAAGAAAGTGTATTTGTACCATGTATTATCTTGGCATAGAAGCCTACTCTTTTGGAAGTACTTACTCTATGGGTCAAAGCAATGAAGAAATATATTTTTAAAATTTATATTCAGACATGATTCTGTCTGATGTTTTTCTCCATGCATGCCTTAGTTTTTCTTTGGCCATTTACTAGTCTCCTCATGACCCTTATAATTTATAAGCTCTACATCTAGGTTCTCTTTTAGTTTTAGAATTTATGTTAATGTATGCAATACAAGGTATATTGTAAACTCAATTATTGTTTGTCAAATGTTATTAGGAATAAAGGAAAAGTATCCATTTAAGCTGATAATTCTTTTAAAAAGATTAATAATTATACCACTACTTAATATTCTTAGAATATTGATATTTTGTCTCTTCTGTCTTCCAAAATAACCAATTATATTAAATTATATTGTGTGTGCAGTCATTGTCTACAAGCTGAGTAGCTACGAATAGTAAAACAAAATTGTATTATAGCACAAATATTTGAATCCCTTTGGAAGGTAAGTGAGCTCTGTTAGAATCGTTGAAGGAGAATATTGGTGTGCCTTAATTTGAATTATTAACCTCTCTACTAGATCATTCCTGTCTACCAGATAATTGATTCTGTATTGGTGATTTGCTTTTTAGGACCTATTGATTTAAAAAAAATTTTATAAAAAAAAATTTCCTAACAAAATAATAAGAAAATAACATTAGTCAATACATACATTTGTATCATTATCTTCAAAGTAGTTGAAGATATAAATATTGTAATATGCATGCTAAGTAATTTCATTTATACTAGTAATTTCTCTTGGTTCATTGAAAAGAACATCACTCTATTTCTTTTTTCTAAGAGAATTTTTTTGGTCTCTGAGTAACTGTTGGTTAAAAATTTGCATGAAATTTTTTTTCCATTAAGTTTATTGGTACATTTTAGGTATAAAATATACTTACATTCATCATTGAGATCTTGTACCTTTACATGATGTATCTTGGTTCTTATTTTTTTCCTCTTCCCCCGCCCTCCCTTCACCCCCTCCACCCTTACCTATTTGCAAAGACTTTGTTTCCATTTTTTTTCCGTATGTCATATTTTTTCTTTTCCCTTCTTTCCTTTCCCCTACCCCTCCCACTTCTGATGCTCCTTTAGATCTTTTCTTCCTATTACACAATATCAATTGTACATTTTTAAAATCACAATATCAAAATCTAGAAGACATTACCACAGATTTTACAGAATTTAAAAGGATATAGAAAGAATATTACAAAAATCTTTTTTGAAATAAATGACAACTTCAAAGAAGTGCCTTGGAAGACAAATTAATGAGACTGACTCTGGAGGAAATATAAAATTTGAATAGTGCCTATTAAAGTATATTCCTAGCTTGAAAACCTACCTATATGACAACAACAGGCTCATATACATTTTAACTGATGAATTAGTTCAAACATTTAAAGCAGAAAAAAGGAACACTTCTCCCTTCATTTTAGGAACTCAACATTGTGCTAATCCTAAAACTGGATAAAGAAAATAGAAGAAAAAAATATGAACATAGATAGAAATTTGTTTAACAAAACAAAACTATTAGAAGTCAGATCTGGCAGTATGTAGAAAGTGGTTTTATTATAGGGATGTCAGTGTTGGTTCAGCATTGGAAGATCCACCACTAGAAGTCATCATTTTAACAGAGGAAAGGAAAAAGCCATATGATCCTATCAGTAGTTGCAGAAAAAGTATTGGACTAAATTC
>NW_004624733.1:2463154-2495521 GCF_000247695.1 Heterocephalus glaber | reverse complement strand
TCCTAGGATATTGTCTAAAATTTTTTGGAGTGCTGGTTTGGTATTCATGAAGTTCCTAAGGTACTCTTTGTCATGAAAGTATCTTATTTCTTCAACAATTTGAAAGATAGTTTTGCAGGGTACATCAATCTGGGTTGGAGGCTGTTTTCCTTTAGGGCTTGAAATATGTCACTACAAGCCCGTCTTGGCTTGAGGGTTTGAGTTGAGAAGTGTGCTGTGATTCTGATGGGCTTTCCTTTGTATGTGATTTGTTTCTTTACTCTAACTTCTTGTAGAATTTTGTTCTTCTGTTGAGTTTCTGAAATCTAAACTATTACATACCTCTGTATAGATTTTTTTTGATTGAGGCTAGTTGGAGTCCTATGTGCCTCACTTATCTGTATGTCAAGTTCTTATCCCCTGCTTGGGAAGTTTTCTGCCATCACTTCTGTGAACAGTTTTGTTTTGGTTTTTTTTTGTTTGTTTTGTTTTGGTACCAGGGATCAAACTCAGGTCCTTGCGCTTGTGCAGCAGGTAGCAAAACCACTGAACTAAATCCCCGGCCCTGTGAACAGTTTTCTTACGTCATCTGCACTCTCTCCTGTTTCTTCATTGACTCCGATCAGTTGTATGTTATTCTTCTTTGCATCGTCTAGCAGCTGCGGGATTGATTTCTTGTGGTCCCTTATAATTTTAAAGCAATTTTTCTTTTCCTGGTCAGTAATTGCAATCTTATCTTCTACATCTGAATTCTGTCCTCACATTGGCTCATTCTGCTGTGTAAGCTTTCAGTGGAGTTTTTAATCTCCTAGAAATCTGTTTGCATCTGTCTTATGGATTCCATTTGTTTCCTATGTTGGGATTCCATCATGTTCCTCAGCTCCTCTAGTTTTTTTTATGTGTCCTCTGTAGATTTATTAATCATGTCTTGCACTATGCGCACAATCTCTGCTGTTATCTGAAAAATTATTTCTGATTTCATTTTCTCCAGATCCTCTTGTTGCCAGTTCAGGGAGTCCAGGTGGTTGAGTATCAGAGTTTTCCCTCTCGCTTCCCTTTTGGGTTGCTGTAGGTGATCTGGAAGTCTGCTTTTGAGGCTTGTTTACATGTCTTCTCATTTTGACGGCGGGAGGGCGGGGGAGGGGTTCCTGGTGCCCATGTGGTTCACCTTCTCTGCACTGGGAGCAGTGCTATGGTGGCCCAGAAGCCTCCTCTTGGGCGCTGAGCGCGGCTCACCTCCTCTGCGCTGGGAGTGGTGCTATGGTGGCCCGCTGCATGAATTTTTTTTAAATGTTTATATTTTTAGTACTCTAGAGTAAAATGACTTAAGAGATTACTAATTGTCTAAGTGTCCAGAAAGTAGAATAAAAATTCCATTCTCTTTTTTTCCTTTTTCATTTCATTGACTAGAAAATTCCATCTCTGAGCTGTTCCCAAAATATTAAGTCAATCCAATTAAGTAGCCATAGCAATTGAATTTTGAAATACTTTGTAATGAAAAATGTAGTTTTGAGGCAGGCAGCAGAACCACTAAGCTAAATCCCTATGAAAAATATAGTTTAATGTGTGACTATAAGGCCAAGTGATTAATGAAGAATCTCCAAAGTGAGTTGTTGCCTTTAACCTTAATATTCCATAATATTCCTTTTTTTTTTTTTTTCTGGTACTGTGTATCAAACTCAGGACCTTGCTCTTGTGAGGCAGGTGCAGCTCCACTGAGCGAAATCCCTGGCCCACCATAATATTCTTTAAAAAGCAAAAAATAAAATAGGGGTTGAGAGTATAGCTTAGTGATACAGCTAGTACTTAGCATGTGTGAGGCCCTAGGTTCAGTCCCCAGCAGTTCCCTATCTCCAAAAATACCACAAGGTAGAAGGATGTAGGAAATTTCCTATATGTTCTTAGCTAAATTGTGAAGTACATGCAGACATTATAGCCTATTACCTTTCATGTACAGTAGATAAATCAACATTCAGAAAGTGATAGACAAATTGTGATAAAAGTAGAATTCGATATGCAAGGTAATTTTTTTTGTCACTTTTCCTAATCTATTTTCTTCTGTATACTTCCTAATCCTATCTTTTTTTTTGGTACCAGGGATCAAACTCAGGTCCTTGCACCTTTGAGACAGGTGGTGTAACCACTGAGCTAAATCCCTAGCCCTCCCTGTCTTGGTTTTTTGTAAATAATTATTTATAGTTAATCCTAGTTCCTATATAAAGTAAGGTGAAATAAATATAATGAAAATGGTATTTACTTTAATAATACTTTATTTTCTTCTTAGTTCCTTCACTAATTGAAGAAGGAGAAAAACAGAACAAACGTTTTAGGTCATCAGAAATACCAGGCAGAGGATCTGTCCCACTGACTTCTTTACCACGAATGAGCCAGGAGTCACTGACAGTCAAAGAGAAGTTCATACCACCTGAGCTCAGTATTTGGGACTATTTCATAGCCAAGGTAATGAAAGTGTTACTGAAATCAGTATTTACATGGTCAAATAGAAATGAAGGTGTTTAAAGTGAGTGTACTTGTTGGTGTTTCCAAGTATTTTCCCATTCTGGTTTAGAAAAGTTTTATTTGCATGAGTTGTTAAATAAGATAAAAGAATACTTCGTTAAATGTTTAGTGTTAATGTACTTGATAGTGGTTACGGAATCACAACCACCAGAAATCGAAGTGCCCTGATCATCTGTCATTCATATCCACTCTGGGGGGAGTGCTGGGGATCGAACCTAGGACCTTCAAATGCTAGGCAAGCACTGTGAGCCACATCCTCATGACCTCATTCTGTTTCAACACTAAGGGCAGTGTCCTCCATTGTTTTAATAGACACACATTCAGTTGCCAGTGTTTAGATAAACATACTCCCTCAACAATAGTGTTCATGGGCTGGGGATTTAGCTCAGTGACACGAGCCTGGCCCTCAAGTGCAAGGTCCTGAGTTCAGTCCCCAGTTCTAGAAAAAAAAAACATGGTTCAAACTTAATTTCCACAGCATATTAAATGTGAGTAATTGCATAAAACACAAGCGAGCCAGCAGCTCTTCATTTATCACTATGAAAATAACATGCACCTCATAATCAGCACCTAGTCAGGTCAGTTCTTTCAAGTCTGTCTGTGATTGATCACTTAGCACTTGTTACTCAATTCATACAGCACAGCATGTAGTTGTTTTACTTGTCTCCCATGATACATGTACTATTTTATAAAATGAGATAATCAAAAGAGGGAATTAGGGGTGGAGATTTAGCTCAGTGGTGCCACCGCCTGCCTTGCAAGTGCAAGGTCCCAAGTTTGATCCCCGGTAACAGAAAAAAGAGGGAATTGGCCAACTAAGATGAAAGTTAAAAAAAAAACAAAAACGCAAATACTAGAGTGAAATTCAAAAATTAAATGAAGTTAGAAAAAATACCAAATGTATGTTGACATTGGTGTCAAAAGATTCTAGATACATAAACAGTGGAATTCAGTGAAAGTAAACTTGGCAACATAAATATAGAAAACAGGAAATTATGAAGATGCTCCAGAGATAGTGACCTTGTAAAAAAATTTACATAAAGTAGATTCATAGCATTAAAACTGCAAAGAATAAAATGCTAGACACTGATAACTTAGAAATAGGACAAGTTTGTTAAAGCATAGAAAAGATGCTTGCTTCATATCCTGAGTTATAGTTAGAAGAAGGCAAACACTTGTCAACAGCAAGAGAGTTGTTTTGACAAATATTTTTAAAGTTTAGAGAACATTTGTAGCTTTTTACCATTGACTATTAGACTATTTTTACCATTTACTAGACTGTTAGACTATTTTACCATTTTTACCATTTTACCAGTGACTATTAGAATTGTTTTGTGTGATTTCTACTTGTATATTCATTTTTATAGTCCTAATGTAAGGTCTATATCTGTATATTTATGTTTTCGTGTGATCAGCCAGATCTCTCACATCAATTTCTAGATGTTTTCTGTACTGCCTTGCATTAATGAGCATATGTGTATTCTCTGATGACACCATCCCCCAGGACTGTTATGCTATGGCTTTTTTTTTTCATGTCCTAGATCAGTGATGGCCAACCTTTTAAAGCTTTCAGTGCTAACAAACAGCCCAATGTGGCCCGTAGTGCCATAGGTTTTCCACAACTGTCCTAGGTGTTTCAGGAATTGAAGAGAATTTGTGTTTCTTTGTTCCTCATTGTCTCTACAAAATCATTCAACAAATATGTACTAGGCACTTTATTTGAGGATACAGATCTTTATTTCCTATTCACTGTTGAAGGATAGTTTTGCTGAATACAAAATTATTGGTTAGCAAAGTTTTATTTAGCTGTCTTGTTCCTGGATCTCCTTTTTAAATTTCTGCCTGGTCTGTCTGCCCTTGCTTCAGTCAATACCACAGCCTCAGGCTAGTTTGAGATTTTAGTCTTCCCTAATTGTTTGATACTGAGATCTCTGTTATTTGATAATGTTCATGGACATGAAATTTAAAGACACCTTCCTTTGGCAGAGAACTGGAATTGCAGTCCTTACACCTCATAAGCATGTTCTGTAAATGAGAGATTGTATGTACAACAATATATGCTATATAGCTGAGGTATATAGTAGGCTATTCTATCTAGATTTGCTTAGGTACAGTCTGTTTGCACAACAGGAAGGTTGCCTAACAAACAACACAATTCTCAGACTATATCCCTGTTTGTTAAGCTACCCATGAATATATTAGTCCTCACTACAGGCTTTGGTAAAATTATGCCCATAGATCTTGAAGAGGAATGAAAACATTTCCTCACCAACAGATTCACACTGTTTTATCCACAGTTGGTAGATTTTCTTAAATGGCTCTCTGTGTGCATTTGGTCAATTTCCAGAGGCTGTTTTTGAAAACTTAGTCCAGTTTTTACTGTCACCTTTTGTCAAGATGACTTCCCAAGCTACTTAATTAGCTGTTGTAGAAGCTTTAGAAGTTCTACCCTCCATGATATGTTTCTTGTTGGACTTCCCTAGATCCAAGATTTTATAGCTTTTCTTTTCAAACTTCCTAAGTTCTATCCTATCTTCACTTTTTTGGAGGGAGTGCTGCTGGAGATTGAACATTGAACCCAGGTCTTTGTGTGTACCAGTCAAGCTAAATTCCCAGCTCCCTGTCCTTACTCTTAACATATCTTACCTTATAAGTCACTGAGAAACAGAATCAGACAAAAGTCTTTCATCATCCTGGCATAAAACTGTAATCCAGTCTGCATTTATTCATATCTTACTCTTTTCTCCTTTTACTATGGAGGAAGTCTATGTCCTATCAGAGACCCTTTTCCCCATTTCTATTCTGAATCCTGTTCTTTTTATTTTTTCCTATGCTTTTGGTACTCTGACTTTCTATTTATTTGTTCTTTTTCTTCAGGACATGAGTGTACTACAAAACCTCTCATTCCAAACCTCTGCTTTGGCCCTAACACCTTATAGCCACTGTGCCATTTCTCTGCTTCTTGTTCACGTTTTTTTCAACTTTTCAAAAGTATATGCACATTTTCTTTCTAGTGTCTTACAGTATTTCCATTTCGTAATTACTCATTTGTATAACCCATTTACCCCACTGAAACTGCTCTTGTAGATCCACGTCAAATATAACCTCTAACATTTTTGTATCGTCATTTTGATTTGACCTGTTAGCAATATTTAACATACTTACCACTCCCTCCTTGAAATTCTTTTATCTCCTATTCCGTTGATTCCAGTTGCTTCTGACTTTTTTCCTGTAAACTTACCGTTGATTCCTTCATAGGGTCCTCTTTTCATCCTTCTGCTTCTAGTTGACCCTTGATTCTTGACCTTTTTCAAGAGTTAGGCTTTTGTTATTTACTTTCCCCAGCTCCTCCCTTCTGTCTAAAGCCCTTTGATTTTAGTAAATGGCATTTCCATCCTTATAGTTGCCCAAAAGTCCAGGAGTCATTGTTTTTTCTCTACTTTCTCTGGCTTTATCACTCTATCAACAAATTAATGCTCTGTCTAAAATGTTCTTTAAATCTGATATTTCTCTCCAACTTTATCCTGTACCTATGCTGCCAATTCTGGCATTAGATTTTGATTTCTCTATTTCTACTCTTACTATTTGATTTTTTTTTCTCATAAGAAAGTGGTTATAGTAATCTTCTGAAATTATAAATCTCAGTACTTCTGCTTAAAATTCATTATTGGTAATACATTGAGCTCCTTACTATGGCTTATGGGTTTCTGCCTGAGCTGTTATTTGCTGTTTTCTTTTAACCTTTTCTAACTCTTATTCTCTTGCTTAGGAGGTTTTTGTCAAACTCTTTTTTTTCATTCCAGACTTTCTCAATTAGAATTTTTCTACATGGTATTTTCACTGCCTATGATGCTTTCTCCCTTCTTGTTATATGGTCTGTTCCTTTTTGTCCTTTAGGTCTCAAACACTACTTTGCAAAGAGACCTTCCATGATCACCTTATCTCAGTTCTTATTGTTCTCCATCTCAAAATATTTTTGTAGCACTTAATAAAATTTTTATTTAGTTTTCTGTTTTTTGCCTACCTTTACCACTAAAAGGTAAACTCTGAGGGCAATGACTGTATCCATGTTAAAGTTTCTTATGTCAAATACACTTTTGGTTACATAATGGAAACTTGAGAATTTTTGGTAAATCGATGAATAAATAAGGAAATTGTGGAAGTGATGTGAAAGGCATAGTACAGCAAGTACTAGTTACTTTACTTTTTTTACTTTACTTTCTTATAATGAAATATTTACAAATGAGATGACTTGTTACTATTAGAATATATTTGAATATATTTGAATATATTAAATCAGATATTTTAATGATAAATTACATAACTTTTTTTTTTGTTTTAGCCTTTTTTACCCCCTTCCCAAAGCAGAGCAGAATACGACTCAGAGGAGAGTCTGGAAAGTGGTGGTGGTGATGATGATGATGATGATGATGATGATGATGATGATGATGATGATGTTGATGTTGTTGTTTCAGCTTCAGATTTCCATCTCCAAGAGCATTCTAATTCCAATTCATATAGGTATGGAATATTTTATTTTAAGTTTCTTTTAAGAAATCATAAATCAGATTTCTTTAGTGCAGTGTCCTGAGTTTGATCCCCAGTACCAGAAAAAAATATAAAAACAAAAAGTTGAACTATTTAAAAATTGGAAATTAGAAGTCTTTATCACCTACATTCAGTTGGTTCCCTGCACCATCTGTACATAACTACTTTTATTGATTTCTGGTTTGTCCCTCTGTTCGCAAAAATAAACAAATACATCTATATAATTCTATTTCCCCTGCTTTCTTGCACAGAGTAGAGCACCCCATATATAATATTTCAAAATTTTAAAATTATTAATACATACTAGAGTTCTCTCCATATTAACTCTTTAGAGATCATAGCTCATTATTTTTATGGTTATAGTAAAATTCCATACTTCAAAAAGGAGTTATTGGGGCAAGTATAGCTCAGTGGCACCACGCCTGCCTGGCAAATGCAAGGTCCTGACTTCAATCCCCAGTAAAAAAAAAAAAATTAATGGAGTTATTTACCCAGTACTTTTCTGGTAGACAGTTTGGTTATTTTTACTCTTCTGTTATTGTAAATAATACTGACCTGAGTTACTGCATGTGTGTATTATTCTTATACAGGTATATCTTCAGGATAGATTCCTAATAATGGAGTTGTTGAGTCAAAGGTAATGTACTCATCTAAATCCCTGTATAAATCTTTGACAGAAACCATTTTTGCTTTATTTTTCAGTTGGTCATTGATGCGATTGGCAATGGTACAATTGGTGCTCAGCAATTTGAAAACCTTCTATCCCTTTGCAGGTCATGATCTTGCAGGTAATAAATATCTTAGTATGAACTAATGGTATGACTGCCTTAGTTTTTATTCAGTATACTTTTAAACAGTTGAAAAAAGCTTAAAGACTTCCTGTTGTAATAGACAGGTTTCTTTCAACTGAACAAATCATCTTTAAATGCGCCTGTCATTCAGTTAGGTACTTGATGACAGTATCCCTTTTTTTCAACCTGCTGAATTTCTACTCCCACATCTCCCCTGTTAAAATGTGTGTTAATAATTTATCTTAGGCTTTCTTATAATGAAATGTAGTGTTTTATTTCAGAAGACAAATGGGGGTCAAATATATTTTTCCCCTTTTAGAGCTTCCAGTTAGTTCACCTCTTTGTCATGCGGTTCTAAAAACTCTTCAATGTTGGGAACAAGTTCTTCTTCGACGACTTGAACTCCATGGTGGACCACCTGAAAACTATATCTCAGGTCATACCTCTGAAGAGAATTTATCTGCAGGTCCTGCAATTCTCCGCCACAAAGCTTTACTGGAACCTACAAACACTCCTTTCAGGTAGGTTTTCCTGTGTATACTGTTCTTAAGTAGGAATTTTACTAAATCACAGTGTTGTCAGGTGGTATTTAGAGAAAAAGTATGTAAGACCTATATTTAATTTTCTGTTGTAGGCTCATGTGTGGGTCTTTGTGTAATGACTATGGTAGTACAGAGGTAGAAAATTTTTCTTGCAAAGGTCCAAATAGTAAATATTGTAGGGTTTGGGGGATGTTCTTTTTACAACTCCTGACCTCTACCATTGCAGAGCAACCATAGACGTGAAAGCAACCGTAGATGTTAAGACAGTATATAAACATGGAGGCTTGGCTGTGGTCCAGTAAGCTTTATTTTTTAAAATATGAGACAGGCTAGATTTGGCCTATGGTCTGTAGTTTATTGATACCTGCTCTAGAGCAATGTTGTTCGAAATAGCCATCAATAAATATTTTGCTACCCATGGTAAAAGTGAACCAAAGGGTAAACCAATGCTATACTTGCTTCATCTAAAAAGTCTTATGCAAAAAAATGTTTACTGAATTCAGCAGTTTGCTTACTGGTTTAGTGTTGAGGTTTTTTTATGTTCTTGTAGAAGCTCTTAACTTATTACTTCTCAACAGCAAAATGGAAAACACTGAGTAGCTCTACTCCTAGATCTCTTCTAGAAAATATGCCTATTTTTGTTAGATCTCATGTCTCTAGATTAGGGGTCAGCCAACTATGGCTAGCTTCTCGGTCCAAATCTAGCCCTCTTACTGCTTTTATAATTATATTATAATTATAACTAGGAGTAGAGATACTCAGTGTTTTGCATTTTGCTGTAGCATTGTAGCCATACTTGTCATTTGCATGTTACAGGATGACTATCCTTCATCTGAAATGCTTGGAACCAAAATGTTTCTTTCAGTGTTGAGAATTTCTTAGGTTTTGGAATATTTGCATACTTTACTGGTTGAATCTCTCCCTGTATACTCCAAATCTAAAATTTTTTTTAGCATCATATCAGCACTTAAAAGTTTTCATATTTAGGAGCATTTTAGATTTTGGATCATTTTAAATTAAGGATGCTCAACTTGTACATATGACTGCTTTCCCAGTACTTTGGCAGAGTTGAGCATTGTGATACAAACCATATGCTCCACAAAGCATATGATGTTTACTATGTGATCTTTAAGAAAATGCTTCTGGCTGCTTTCCTAGATCATATGGTGTGATTCTAGTTAATTTATTTTAATAAACATTCATAATATCCCAAGAAATTGTGGTCAATTTAATCAGAAATATCCAAAGTATAGAATTAAATTTATTATCCATAGATCCAAACATCATCTGGCACTGTCTGTGAAGAGGCTTTGGCAGTATTTGGTGAAGCAGGAAGAAATTCAAGAAACTTTTATCAGAAATATATTCACAAAGAAACGATGTCTAAATGAGGTTTGTATATATTAAGACTTGTACTATTCTATTCCAAAGTCTTTTGCCTTGTGGGAGTTTGAGATATATTTTACAGATATTTTTTGAAAATTAAACATATATAATGTGAGAACAAGTGATTCAAAAGAAGAGTAACATTTTTTTTCATAAATCAGTTTAAAGAGATTAAAGATATTTGGGACTTTTTTCTTAGATATTTTTTAAGATTCTGTATCTTTCTCTCTCTTTTGATTTATTACAATCAATTGTTTTAAAGACAAAGTAGAAATTTCATGTGATGGTTACAAGAAGTCTGAGAAGTTTAACAGAACTGGGTTTGAATACTGAAAACATTTTAGACATTTTTTTTCTTATTCTATAGATTGTGTGTAACTAAATGAAATTTTGCAAACTCAAATTAATTTATAACTATTCTGTTATTGGTTGATTATGCTTTGATGTTATAATGTGTGTGTGGTTTTTTGTTTTTGTCATTTAATTCAACGCCACTAAGAAAGCACCAGTTTGTTAGTATGGGAAACTTCCATCTGAATGAATATGAACATTTTACTTCCTTAAGAAAAGTTTTGCTATTAAAAAAAATTAGGTGAATAAACAGTGGTGTAGTTATATAATTGATTTTTTAATCTCCCCTGAACCAGTAACAAAGGGTTCAAAACTATAAGCTGGTCTGTGGACCACATTTTGAGTAGCACTGAACTAGTCTGAAGGAAGAGGAATAGAATGAAAAAAGAATTAAGATGTGTTATGTACTTGTACCAACTCCCCAAAATGAATGTAATCATTTTATGCTGCAAACGTGTAGTAATAAAAAATAAAATGGGAGAAAAAACAAAATATACTTCTGTTGGAGAAATAATAGAATGACTTCACATTAGAAAATTAAGCAAGATGACATCAAACCTTGAATAGAAGGAAAATTACATATATCTTATTGTCTCTCATTTAAGTAGTAATTTGTAAGAGACAACTGTATGTGCTATTATTTACCATTTCCCTAATTTTGTAAATATATTTAAATTGATTGTACTAGGAAACAGAATATACAATATTTTTGCAGAATGAAAGATTTTTTGACATGAGTACCTTGAAATTACACTGAAATCTTGGCAAATGTAAATGTTTCATTTGTTAACCTTATGTAAACTGTGTCTGTCTTAGTGTATGAGTTACACTAAGAGAGAACTGAGAGTGTGTAATTTAAAGTAACTTAAGAGTGTGTAACTGAGAGAGTGTAACCTAGTTACACTAAAAGAGAACACTGAGAACATTTCTAGAAATGTTTGGATAAAATTAGAATGAGTGTGCTAAAGAAGATTATAAGACTAATTAGGAAATATGTACTGGAAAGGGTGGTGTTAAATATATCTTTCCCTAAAATAATTTATGAAAAGTTAACAGCATTCTGACGTAGTATATAAAGCGTTGCTGCATTGTTCTGTATAAAGTATGTGTTTACTTGCCTTGTTATTTTGTTTTCTCTAGTGTACCTTTTAACATGAATATCCAAATTTTGAATGTCTTATTGATTCAGAAATTAAATTATTAAGGGTGTATGGTAGGATAACCAAGGCAGAATACATAAAAATAGTAGATAATTAATACATCTATAGACTTTTACATTTGTTACTTTTATTGCGATTATTTTAATTGAAAGAGTGAACGTAAGTGGTGAACTAATAATTTTGTAATCAAAAAGCTAAATATTTTTTCTGAATTTTATTTTTTTATCTGCAAAATGACTATTTCACCCCTGCTTTGCAATTTTTGATTAGTAGACTTATTTACTCTTCCATTCACTTTGAAGTTATGAGCCATTTTTTATTACTGTTTTACCATTTTATTCTTATTCATAGTACTCTTAGACTTTTTGATGAGAGAATATGAAAACAAAATTTTATGTAGCACATATAGGTTGAATGGAGTTAAATAGAATCTTCATTGAGTTGGTATGAAATTATTTCATCTTTACTGGATATTTGACTACTCACAAAATTACCTTCACTTATTGTTATAAAATCATGGTTATGTGTAAATCTTGGGGGGAGATGAGGAGGAGTTCCATACTGCTGCTTTATTCCTTTCCAGGCATGGCAATTCTACCATTTCTGACCTATTTCTCGATCTGACCTTAAAGTCCTAGCATATCCTCAAATCTTTTCTTTTCCTATATAATATAGCTTATTGGTACACAGATTTTTAAAGTACAACGTCATCCCTACTTGTACATAATTTGAAAATTAAGTACTCACTCCTGCAGATAGACTGTCTGAGCCATCCTGTCAGAAAAATGGGACTTGGCAGATGTACTCTTTGTTGCCAGTTCCCTTTTTTGTTTTATTTCATTTTCTGAAAATTAAAAGTTTTGAACCAACTTTTTCTGTGTTAATATCCTCCTTGAGTGGAGGATGTGTGCCTCCACTTATTTATTGACTATTTTTGGCTAAATCAGGATGACAGAATTTAAAAAAATAGGAATGGAAATTTTCCAATCAGGTTTTCCTGAAGGGTTTTATAGCATGGAAATAAGACAGGGTCATGTAGAAGAGAACAGTTTCATTTTTCATTGGTAGTATTCTGGCACAAGTGGCTCTGAATTTTTAAATATGAAGTACTTTAGATTCAATTTTGCCTTAATATCAGCATTTCAAAATAAGTAAAATTTTTATGTGGTAGAATAAAATTTATAATGGTGGTTAATGTGTTCTGAGCTATTTAGTTGTCCTACACCCTAGCCATACACTCTCATAATACTTCTTTTAAGGTATAAGAACTTTAAGAATAGTAATTCAGTTCTATATTCTTTTCTACTCAAATTTATTTAAAATAAAATTTTTTTTAATATCTCCCAGTATTTTTCATGTTACATCTCATTTTTACTCTTTGTCGTGTGATTATTCTTTCTTGATGAAGTCATTAGGGGACAACAGTGAAGCCATCAAAAATTCTATGATGGAGGAACCAAACATCAATAAGGTACAAAACATCATTCAACTGAAATTAGAAATTGCATTCTTAGTCAGATCAAAATCTTATTTTGATGTTGACCAGGCTATTTTCAATGGAATTAAAATATTATTCCCTCAAGTTATCTTTCACTGTAAATATTGCAAACATAAAAATCATTTTTTTTTTTTATTAAATAAGAGAATGCAGTTTTAAAGGGAGTTGAATGTGTCCTGCTTTGGCTACAGATTTTTTTTAAGTAAATACAGCTAAAGTTCTCAATAAATATAATTATACTAGCAGTTGTAGAAGTATAGTAACTTTTGTTTCATTTCTGCAAGTATCATTTTTGAAGTTAAAATTTCTCTATAATACTAATTCCTAAAAAATAAAGCAAATATTATTATATAGCATTCATTTTACTGTAGGAATAGCATGTAGCACAATGTCTCGTGAGTAGTATGTACTCATAATACTTGAGAACCAAAATAGAATGAGAATTTGTACAATCATGAAATAACTCCTAGATGTGATCATACATTCAAATATGATGATATATAACTCATACTTCATGTTCTGTAAGACAGTGATTTAGGGAGAAATTTTCTCAAAAGATTTTTTAAAAATCCACTAATTCCACCTCTTATTCTTCCTCAGTGGAATCTTTGGTAAAACAGAGGAAATGAGGGCCAGGGATTTAGCTCAGTGGTTCCGTTGCCTGCCTCGCAAGCGGAAGGACCTGAGTTCGATCCCCGGTACCAAAAAAAAAAAAAAAAGAGGAAATGATTTCATCCAATTAATAACATGACTGGTTTGATATCAGTTATATATTATAACTAAAAATTTGACAAAATAAGTATATGTGTCTCATACTTTGAAAATTTCTAATGGTTTTGGGGAGTTTTTTTTCTTTTTTTTTTTTTGATACCAGGAATCGAACTTGGGACCTTGCGCTAGTAAGGCAGGCAGCGGAACCACTGAGCTAAATCCCCGGCCCCTGGGGAGTTTTAATATAATTCAGATTTCTAATTGGTTAACGGTTTTCTTTACTTGGGTTAATGATTTATTACTGTCTATATATTATCAAGAATTCTTATCCAAAAATTTTTCTTTTGATGCTGTTTATAAGATATATGCTACATCAAAATGCAGTCATTATTTGGTTAACATCATAGCCATTTCAAAAGCCAGCATTTTCAAGCCCTCTATTATACTTTTTAAAAAATCTTTATTAGGTATATTTGATCTTTAAAAACTGCACATGATTAAAGAGTGTACCTTGATCAGTTTTTGTATATATATTACATTTTGAAACCATCACCACCATCAAGATAATGAATATATCCATCACCCCCTCAAAGTTTAATCCCTTACTTGTTCTTTACTTCCTTCCTCTGCCTTTTTCCTCCCTCAAGCAACTACATATCAGTTCCTGACATTATAGATTAATTTGCATTTTCCACTATGTAAATGAATTTTATATCTTTTTTGTTTTAACTACAATTTGTATCATTACCTCTTAACACTTGATTCCATTTTAGAGCTATTTCAGATGACTACTTTGAAAATTCATGCACAGGGTTCTTTGTGTGAACATAGGCTTTTATTTCTCTTGTGTAAATGCCTAGAATTGGAAAAGCTGGATCATATGATAGGTGTATGTTTAACTTCTCAGGAAACTGTCCACAAGTTTTCTAGTTCATAGTTTTATATTCCTAGTGGAAATGTTGTAAATCTGTTACTTCACATTCTTACTATCACTTGGTATAGTCAACTTTCTAGTTTTGGTCATTCTCATAGGTATGTAGTAAGAGTTCATATGTCTACTTAAGTGAAATGTCTTCAAATCTTGGATAAATTTTTTTATTAAATTGCACCATGGAAGTTAATAGTTCTTTATTGTAGATAATAAGTCTTATCAAATATGTGCTTTGCAAATACATTCTGTGACTTGTCTTTTCATTCTTTTTCAAGCAGTTCTTTTTTTTTTTTCTTTTTTGGTACCGCGGCTTAAACTCAGGACCTTGCACTTGCAATACAGGTGGTGGCAACACTGAGCTAAATCTCCGGTCCAAGCAGTTCTTACTTTTGATGAGGTCTAATGTATCAGTTTTTTCTGTGTATACATTTTCTTTTTGGTGTTATATTTAAATGTTTGCCTAGCCTAAGATTACAGACTTTCTCCTGTTTTATAGATGTTTTAAGGTCTGGGATCCATTTTAGATTAACTTTTTTTTTTGGTATCGGGGATCGAACTTGGGTCCTTGCGTTTGTGAGACAGGCGGCGGAACCACTGTGCTAAATCCCCAGCCCTCTGTGATCCATTTTGAATTTAAAAAAATTTTTTTGGTACCAGAAGTGGTACACATTTGATAATCAGTGATTTAAGTATTATTTATGGCAGATAGCCTAGTCCAAGTTCTAAATGTGTGACTTGAGCTTCATTGGTCTTCCACTGCTCTGCTTCATCATTTGTTAAACAAAACCTGGATTGATAGCAGAATTGTGCAGATCTATAGTACTAGGGATCACTTATTTTTCAAAATATGCAAACATATTTTTCCCAACTTGTCTACATTAGATGATAAACTTTGGTCATAAAATGTTAGGTGTCATTGAGTATTCTTCTGGAAGCAATAATTCAAGTTTAAAATTCCGTCCATCAAAGACAGAATCCTGGGATTCAACAATGATAACATGGCAATAAAGGATATTGCTTTCATCTGGTTCTGTTTTAATGTCTGGAACTGGTTCTGCCAGCAAATGCTGGATTTTTAAAAATCTTGTCAGGCAGCCCAGCTCTCTTGTCAAATCCCAAATTCAGCCTTTGTTCTTGTCTCCCTATTGAGAGTTTGTAATCAGGAATAGATGGTAGATTTTGTAAATGATTTTTGGGATTTTTTTTTTTTTTTTGCTACTTTTGAGATGATCATGTGGTTTTTGTTAGTCTGTTAATACAGTTTAACAAGTTGATGAATTTTTTGAATGTTGAACCAATTTTGCACTCATGGCAAAAGCCATATTTGATTGTGATGTGTTATCTCTACTATATATTGTTCATTTTTCTTTGTTAAATTTTTTTTTCTTTTTTTTTTTTTCCTCTGTTAAATTTTAAGGAATTTTTGTACTTACGTTCCTGGGGAATATTGAGGGTTATTTTGGGCTTATTTTTTGTTTTTATTTATTTATTTGGTTTTGTGTTAGTATTGGAATTATGACAGCCTCTCTTGGGATGAAGTGGAAAGGATTCTGTTCTGTTTTCTTCAGGTTTAAGGAAGAATTTGTATAAATATGGCATTAATATTTAGGACTCGTTTGCTTCATGTTTACTTTGTTAATTTTATTAGAAAATATTTATTTTATTTCATTAGTGTAGTACTAAGTAGCCTAAGTAAACAGCTTTACACTGTAGAAGCTAGTAACTGCAAATCACAACTGAGTTATGGGGTCTCGGTTAAGCATTTCCTTAGATTTGCTCTTTGACCTGTCCTCATTCTACTCTTGTAATCTCATTTATTAACATGTAGAATTAATGTTGATCATTTAAAGGCTACTACATCTTTAATGAAATAGTACTGAAATCCTGGAATCTAGTAGAACTAACTCTTCTCCAGCTTCTAAGGGAGCTCTGTGGAACTCATATATTATTTAGATCAATTTCTGTATAATCAGTCTCATTCTCAATCTCTCTCTCTTCCCTCCCTTCCCCCCCCACACACAATAATTGCGGTAAAATAAAAATAACAAAATTTATTATTTTAAGTGTACAGTTCAGTATTAAGTATCTTTACATAGTTGTGCAGCCAATACTACTTATTTCCAAGATTTTTTGATCCTTCAGACTGAAACTGTACACACCAAACAAGAGCTTCTTATTTTCCTTCAGTTATCCCAGGTAACCATCATTCTGCCTTATATGTTATGAATTTTAGTGCCTGTAGGTGCTTCATATAATTGTATAATAGTTGTGCTTTTGTGACTAGATTATTTTACTTAGCATGTCCTCAAGGTTCTTTTATATTTTAGCATGTGTCAGAATTTCTTTTTTAAGGTTAAATAATGTTCCAGTGTATATAATTTTGTTTATCCACTTATCAATCTGTGAACATTTGGGTTATTTCCATCTTTTGATTATTGTGAATAATGCTTTGGACATGGGTATCTGTTCAAGTCTTTTTTCAGTTCATGTAAATACATAATTAGAAATGAAATTGCTCAGTCATTTGACAATTGTGTATTTAGTTTTTTGATCCTTGTTATCTCTCAAAATTTCTTTCACTCCCAATATTTGGATTTTTTTTTTTCCCCTTTCTGTAGCTACCTTAATGAAAGTTTTTTTTTTTTTTTTTTTTGGTACCAGGGAATCAAACGCGGGACCTTGTGCTTGCAAGGCAGGCAGCAGAACCACTGAGCTAAATCCCCAGCCAAAAGCACAACTTTTTTCCTCTATAAAACATGACTAAAACTTCACATTTAGGAGACCTTTAAGACTGTATTCAATTGTGATTTTGTTGACTGTGTTGTGTTGTATGACCTTTAACAAAATAAATTTTGTTCATAGAACTTGCAAGTTCTATTTCTCTTTTTGGCTGACCTTGTCCCTAATTCCTTCCTTTCTTCAGGCATGATTGCATGTGACCAGTCCCTTACAATCATCCTCAACTTCCTTGCTGTGTTTGTTCTATATTGTATGTGCTTGAAATTCCCAAACCTGTTCAAATCCAACTCTTTTTCCTGTTGTGTGTTAGTATCCAAGCAACTAAACATAGATGAAGGAAAAACAAAAAAACCATGAAACCATGAAGATTGCCTCATTTAATAGTTATAAGTACAGATTCCAAGTCAATTTAAAACTACTTTGCAATTACATTAAATTACCCTATAGTAAATTTGGTTTTCCATTGTCCACATTTTCCTTCTTTTCTCACACTCTCAGTGTGTTTACCATAGATCCCCATGTTTTGCCTTCTAAATAAGTACAGCCAACATAGATTTAATCCAGTACTCCCAGTATCAATCTATATGTAGGTATTTTGTTCTCCCTGCCCTAACAGTGGATAAACTGTCACTTTTTTGTCCAAAGGTGAAATCTTTCACTTGTACTAATCAAAGATGAAATCTTGCACTGATGCTGTCTGCTCTTTTCTACCCCCGGATATTGGTTCAATTCTTATCTCAACTCCTCATAAATTTTGGGTTTTTTTGGTACTGGGGATCGAACTTGGGACCTTGTGCTTGCAAGGCAGGTGGCAGACCCACTGAGCTAAATCCCTGGCCCAACTCCTCATAAATTTTGACCTCTCAGATTATTCTTTTTGGCATGAATGAATATATTTTAAAATATGACCTTTAAAATTGCTTTTCTATGGCTTTGTGTGACAGAACTAATTTATAAAGTTGCCTTTAAAGTAACTCAAGAAAATTTAAAGGGTGAACTTATTATTTCCTTGTCCATCTCAGTAAATAGTACTTTGATGTATTTACAAGGTATGATAAAAAATACAGTGAATGTTTAAAAAATTTTTTTAATTATTACAATAAAAGATATATTGCCATTAATCCTACTCAGAATATTCTCCCTCATTTTGAACACACTTACGCCATCGTTCTTGTCTCTCTCTGAAGCAGTCCTGGAATTCCTTTTTCATGAGTAAGTGGACTCAAAATGTCATTTTGACTTGCGGAAGAGCCAAAAGTCACATGGAGCCAGACAGTGAATAAAGTGAATGAAGACATGCTATGTTGTTTTTACAAACCTCTACCTTTCCATTGGGTGGTACTTTGCAGCTATATTCACTATATGGGGTGGGGGTCATTATTGGTACATTTTAGATATACACAATGATAACACCTATCATAGGGAATTTGTGCCTGTACATGATATACCCTGCCCCTTCCCTTTTTCCCATTCCCCCTCCCCTTGACCCCCCTTCCCTTCCTAGAAAGCTTTGTATCCAGTTTTCCTTCTGTTTTCACTTTTTTGTGTGTTTCTTTTCCCCCTCTCTCCTCCCTTGTTCCCCTTCCCATTTGAACATTGTCTTCCCATTTCCCAATATCTTTTATACATTTTAGTCCTTATTTCCACTTTTGGTTCTTCACACCAGAGAATGCGGTATTTAAATATGTGTGTCCAATTTATTTCACTTAAGAGTGTGATCTCAAGGTGCAATCAGTGTGGAAATCAATGTGGAGATTCCTCAAAAAACTAAAACTAGAGGTTCCATCTGACTCAGCTATTCCCCTTCTTTGGTATCTTCCAGAAAGAATAAAAAGAATCATACCACAGCAAAAATGCACATCCATGTTTATAAAGGCATAATTTATAATAGCTAAACCTTGGAAGTAACCCGAATGCCCATCAACCAATAAATGGCTAAAGAAGATGTGGGGTTTTTTTATACAATGGGAGACTACTTTGTAATAAAGAAGGCTGAGCTTGAGACATTTATAGCTAAATGGATCCACCTTGAGATTACTGTATTTTTGATCAGCCCTCATAAAGACACAAAAGACTTCCATAACTGCTTCAGAAAGTGGCAAGAATGAGATAAGTATATTCAAAATGAGGGAGTATTTTGAAGAGGATTAATGACAGTGTGACTTTTAATGTAATAAAAATGTTTAAACATTCATTATATAGTATATTTTATCACACCTCAAATCTCCCCTGAATAGGAATCATCTTTTCTTTTTACTCACACTAAGATTATAGTACACTAGCAAAATTTATTCCAATTCCAGTCACTTACCAATATCACTGTTTCTACCACCCAAGTCCAATCCACTACCACTTCTCACTTCAGCCACTGTAGTAGCTTCTTAACTGGTTTTCTGGAAGCCATTCTCATACCCTTTATGTTTTAGTTCACAGAATTTTCAGATGGCTTCTCAGCTTTACAGTAATATCTGTACTGTATTATAGCTTTTAGGACCCTGCATTAGCTGAACTCTGCCTAATTTTCTAATTTCTTCTCCTTATCCAATAAAATCATTTGCCTTGCTCTTGTGAGATTATGGTAGTTTGTCTGATACAGGGTTCAGAATCTTCATTTGTAAGAGATCACCTCAGTTGGTTCTCATAGAGGTCATCTTGATACCACATTATTGAAAAGCAGTTTTAGACAGAGGACTGGAATGTATTTCCACATTAAGAAAGCTTTTTTGAAGTTCATATCTGCTTGATCTTTCCCTCTGCATGTGGAAAGTTTGAAAAGGCTCCCCTGGTGAAAACTGACATGTTCCCTCCATCTCACCATTACCAGCAAGTAGCAGATCCTTCTCTTCTGTGAAAATATCATCTGTTCTGGCCTCCAAGATCTTCAAAACCTAGAAGTGTACACTTAGTGTATTTTAGATACCATGTGGTTAAATTGGATTTTGTCATAAAATTACAAAATTTGTACATTATTATTGGACAGTGGCCTCTTGTTGATGAGCCACAGCCAAGACTTTCCTTAAAGATGACTGTCAAGCCAGAATGTTCATCATACACAGAAATTCTTTTAGTTTGTAAGCAAGTTCCATTTTGGGTTAGAATAGATTTGATAACTTTCTATCTAGTGACTATTTTTGTTTCCATAGGGGTATCTTGGTTTGGGATTATATAAATCTCTTTCAGTTCTGCACTTAAACAGTGTCTTAGTTACTTTTTCTTCATTGGGACAAAATACTTGACCCCACAATTTAAAGGAGGGTAGGTTTAGTTTGGGCTGATAGTTGTAGGTGCTTCTGTCTGTGGTCTGTAGGCTAAATGCAGAAATGGCATGGTAGAAGGGCCTGCCTGGAGGAAAGCTGCTCACTTGGCTCCAAGAAGCAGAGAGAAGGGAGGAGCTCCGCAGAGATAGACCCAGGACACACCCCCAGGGACCCACTTCCAAGCAGGCCCCACCTGCTAATAGCACATTTAACTTGAAACTCATCTCTGGATTAATCACAGTCAGTCACCTTCCAAAAGCCATTGAGGTCTTTGGGGGACACCTCAGATCCAAGCCATAACATTCATCTTAGTTGGCATTTTCAAAAATACTGCCAATGTGATCAGTAGTTAGGCATTAGTAATATTTTTTCTAAACTTTGCAGAAAATAAATCGTATGCTATTTTCAATGGATAATTTTCTTATTTCACAATGAGTTGGGAAGTATTTTATAGTAATTCATTTTAAAACATTGATGGTTAAGGAGGATAAAATATCCAACATTAAACAGTGTTTCTAACTCTTAACAAGTGCCTCCTCTTTCCAACTTTTAATAAACGTTGATTTTTTTTTTTCTTTTATATACTGGGGATCGCACTCAGGACCTTGCACTTTCGAAGCAGGCGTCGGTGCCACTGAGCTAAATCCCTGGCCCAAACAAAGATTTTAATATGGTATTCTTTCCTGAGTTCAAAGTAGGCAGAATTTGTCCCTCATGTAAACTAAATTGAATTAAGGTTTACTAAGCTATCAAAATGGTTACTGATCTGGGTGAGTTAGCATGCCTTCCAAGGTCTCAGGATTCTTCTCTGTAGTCAGTAAACTATAGCCAGCTGGGCAAATCCCACCTGTTTTTTTATAGCCCATAAGCTAAGAATGGTCTTTACATAATTAAAGTGTTGTTTGAAAAATAAGGAAGAATATGCAACAGTGACCCTTTTTGGTCTACAAAAACTAAAATATTTATAATGCTACCTTTTAATATTTATGAAATATCATTTAAGAATTATAATACTAAGAAACGTGGTATATCTTACTTCAATAATTAAAATACCTTGATCCTTTAAAGTTAATTCAGTCATGTATTCTGTTAACTATTTTCATATGTGCAAAAGCAAGTTTGAAAAAAATTTAAATTCCCCTAATTTTGTTTTGCAGATAATTAGCATATATGCAATGCAGTTCCTTTGGATTTGAAATATATAAAAAACTTTTCTTAGAATAATTTATGCAAGTACAACATAAGATTAGCATACATTATGTGTTCTACTACTAAGGTCTTTTGTGCTTTGTTTTCTTCCATTTAGATAGAAGCAGATTTGGGATATCCTGGAGGTAAAGCAAGAATTATTCATAAGGAATCTGATATTATCACTGCCTTTGCTGTTAATAAAGTAAGTATATATACTCTGGTTTCTCTTCAGATCAAATAAAGTAAGTATATAAACACTTTTCTTTTATTGTTAGGTATTCATATTTAAAGAATATCTTGTTTTATCATTTTATTCATTGTCAATGCATCCCTAAACTAATCCCTCTTCTTCAATTATAATCTGAGTTTTTATTTTATAAAATGATTATATTATTTGATAATGTGATTTTATTATTAAATAATATGGAAAATATAGCTAATAAAATACTTCATTACTACACAGAAGTAGCAAATATTTATATATGCAGTAGCTTTAGAATTTATGCAAGATATAACCCAAAGAAAAGAGTTTCTGTATTCCCACTATGAGTATGTTGAATATGATTCTTAATATTTGATAAATTTAAGCTTATATTTGACTCAGAAGTTCTCCCTTTTTGACATACTCCTCCAGTAGGTGTTAGTTATTCTGTTTTCTTAGCCTTCTACTTAACGTCCTACTCAGAGATGTCTGTAACCACCAATAGAAAAGATAGCCCTATGGGCCAGGACTTTAGCTCTGGCACCGCGCCTGCCTTGCAAACACAAGGTTCTGAGTTTAATCCCCAGTACCAGAAAAAAAAAGAAAAGAAAAGATAGCCTTAGGTATAATAGTCCAAGGTTGTCCTTTATATTAGTAATTTCCCCCTTCTGTCTCTCCTAATAGTCTTATTGCATAGTTTCTAGTGACTTTTAGTCAATCTCTTGTTTTCTTTCCACTAATTTAAAAGATAGATGTTATCTTATTTCATGTACTCTTTAAGGATATTAAAGGAAGGTGTGTGCATGCACCTATGCATGTGTTCCTAATTTTGTAATAATTTTAAATGTTATTTAGACGTATATCCTATGGCATTACTCATTCAGAAATTTTTTTACCAGTGGGTTCTTCATCTCCCGAGTAGTGGCAAACCTATGGCACATGTGTGCAGTGGGCTTTTTGTATTATTGAAAGCTCTAAAAGGTTCATCATTGTGGCCCTGTACTGTGCCTGCCTCCTCTTTGATATCTCCTAGACAATGCCTTTGCTATTCTGTCCTCATAATTTTCTATACTGTTTGTCCCATTTCTGTCATAATCACCCTAGAACAATGACTAGTTCTGTTTCAAGCAGGCATATTTGGAATTGGCCCCTTAGGCACTTTTCAGGTTGCAGTTTCTGTATAAACACACACATAACCACACAAACACACATACACACACATACCTTGTAGGATCTACCTTCCTTAAAGAAAATATGCTTTTAAATATTGTATCCTTTAAAAACCTAGCTTTGGGTTGGGCATTTAGCTCAGTGGTTACACTGCTTGCCTGAAAAGCACAAGGACCTGAGTTTGATCCCCAGTACCAAAAGAAGAAAAAAAAAAAACCTAGCCTTTTTTCCTTTGGGGATACACACACGCGCATGCATACACACACACACACACACACACACACACACACACACACATTTTATATATATATATACCTATATATATATATCCATAATCGTCATCCGTGTATGTAAAATCTGCCATTAACTTGTATATTTGTTTAATTCTCCAGATTTGATGCTAGTTTTTCATCCTTGTTAAATTTATAACTAAGAAATTTCTTTTACTATTTTATAAAAAATATCATTGAGGTTGAACGTTTTACTATTTGTTTACTTGATACCTGTCTGTATCAAAAACTGGAAAGGGTCTGAGATTTTACTTTACATTCATACTAACAAGTTAACTTTCACAGTTTACGGGCTGCTCTTTGAAGACTCAAGAATCCTAGATCACAGATAAAAGATATTTATTTATTTCTAACAGCAAGAACAGTAGTCAAAATATCAACATTTTTACACTGGTTGCCTGAACTGCACTTTGCCCAGAGGGACAAAAAGAGGGACAGGGGACAGGGATTTAGCTCAGTGGCGCAGTATCTGCCTCGTAAGCGCAAGATCCTAAGTTCAATTCCCCAACCACAAAAAAAAGGAGAGCCAGATAGTACCTGTACCTACAGTAGATCACATTACAGGAGAGGACCATTGCGTTTAGAGGACCTAGGTTTTTTCTAATAGACAATAAGCGTAACTGCCCTTTGCTCTAGACAGAGAGACTATAGCTATATAATTATCCTGGGAATGATACTGCATAGCAAAGGACAGTATGTGGCTCACAGGACATGCAGAGTTGGTGAGAGCCGTGAAGAATTGTCTCCCAACATTTAGTTAGGTTACTTTTCCAGAATTTAAGTTTCATATTAATTGGTATTGATGCTTTCCATAATAATAATCCTGTTTTCTTTTTGCTGTTAATATCTTCTGATTTCTCTTTGAGATGTACTTTTATTTGTGCCATTGAGCAAACCTAGGGTCTTCCACATGCTACACAAGCACTTTACCACACTGTGTTACATTCCTAGCCTGAGATACACCATTTTAATTGATAGATCCTTAAAATTTTATGTAATTTAATCTGACTAGTTTTCATTTATGATTGCTTCCGGCATATTTCTCCCACTGTTTTTCTACCCTTTCACCTTTTCTCTGTAACCCTTTTCTACTTTTTTCTTGCTTAAGATTAAAAGGCTTTAGAAGAAAATGCTATTATTTTATTGGAATGATTAACTGATATGTCTTAGAATCTATCATCTCCATCACCTTTCTGTAGTCGTCAGAGCTTTTATCTTCTTCAGATCCATCCTCCAAAAAAATATTTTTTTTAAATTTGGATTTTACTATGCTGACCAGGTTGGTCTCGAACTCCTGGCCTCAAGAAGTCCTACTACATCAGCTTCCAGAATTGCTGGGACTACAGGTGCACACCAGTGTGCCCATCCTCTCCACATTTTTGAATTGTGGAAACCTTAGATCATGCCATTCTAGTAGACTGAATAAACAGTTCTGAGGGAGGAAAAAAAATGATGCATGCATTGCTATGTTTAGCTGGCTTTCTGTTAGATGGCCTGAAATTCCTAGATCATGACTATATCTCCAAGTTGAACTTCATTATTTCACTTCAAATTTAGTTGATAAAGTTAGTTTAAAATATTAACTTATAAGAATGCTATCATTCTGCATTTTGGTTATTTCTAGAGATTGTTTTCAGAAATAACTCATATACCCATTGTGCCTCTTTATTTCACAATTGTCATATTATTTATTTTTCAGGCAAATAGAAATTGCATAGCAATCGCTTCCAGCCATGATGTTCAAGAACTGGATGTTTCTGGAATTCTGGCCACACAGATCTATACTTGGGTAGATGATGATGTAGACTTGGAAACCAAAGGGTACCTTTATACTTTGTTTTTATTCAGTAATGTAATATGAGTGATTACATTGTGATTATAAACTTTAAGTTTTTTAAAAGGCATACTCCTAACATAAGTAGAATAGAAGCTATGATATGCTAAAGAGTAAATAAGGGATAGAAGGAGCTTTAAAAAGAGAAATGAGAGAAGAGAGTAAGTGAAGATGGAAATTGGATGTGAAAGTCATAGTGAGTTAGGAGTGGGAGCTGAAGAAAAATAATTGTAAAGAGAAATACAAAGTCAAATGTTAAAGCTTTCAAGAGTTAAAAAGAAAAGAACTGGTGGATTGTTTTGACTCTGGTTGACTCCTTTGTAGATCAGAAGATTTCTTGGTTATACATGCTCGTGATGATCTGACAGCTGTTCAGGGTACGACCCCGTATACGCACAGCAACCCTGGGACTCCTATCAACATGCCATGGCTTGGTAGTACACAGACTGGCAGAGGAGCATCTGTGGTATGTAAAGTTGGAGATAATTAGGTATAACTGTACTGTTTTTCCCTTTAGGTAAATGGATAAAGGATGATTGAAAGCTTTTTAAATTCCTACAGTGTTAGTAAATCTTATGGAATTGTAATTTTTTTTTTTTTTTTGGTACTGGGGATCGAACTCGGGACCTTGTGCTTTCGAGGCAGGCGCCGGAACCACTGAGCTAAATCCCCAGCCCAGAATTGTAAATTTTTATAATAAAGAATAATGTTTTCATTTGAAAGAGTAACAAAAATTGATTTTAAAATGTACTTTGTTTTAAACCAAAGAACTATATTTTAGGGGGAGGGGGTTGTTGTTTGGTTTTTTTTCCAGTACCAGGGATTGAGTTCAGGACCTTGTGCTTGCCAGGCAGTTGTAATGCCACTGAGCTACATCCCTACCCGCTTTTGTTTTTGGGAAAGAACTATCTTTTATTTAATAATTATTTGAAATCTAGTGCTCCATATCAGGCTTCAGCAAGCTGTGGCCTGTAGGTTAAACTGACAATTGCTTCTTGTAGTAGCAGTGTACTGCATTGTTTGTTTTGTGGTGCTGGGATCAAACATGGACTCGCGCATCCTAGGCAAAGCTCTATCCCTGAGCTACATTTTAGCCCTAAATCTTTCAATAATTTCAAAAGGTCATGGTAATTTTTGGCACATGAAAATTATATGAAATTCAGTTTCAGTGTCTATAAATAAAGTTTTATGGAAACAGCCAGGATCATTCACTTATATTTTTGCCTGTAGGTGCCTTTGTCTGAAGTGACAAAATTGAGACAGAAACTATATGCTCATAAAGCCCATAATATTTACCATCCACTTGTTTATAAGAAAGATTTGCTAACTCCTAAATTAGGATCATTTAGTGGACATCAACTAAAATCTGTTTTAAGTGTGACTTTTTTTTTGGTACCAGGGATCGAACTCAGGACCCTGTGCTTGTGAGGCAGGTGGCAAATGTGACTTTTCTTAATGTTGAGACAAATACATGCTTTTTTAAACAAAAGCTATGTAAATATTTTTGAAATTAAGCAGAATGTGATATAAAGATGAATTGATATGAATTTTGTCTGTAGTAATGTAGGATCTATTTACCTAAGAGGTGATCTATATCTAGATCTCCAATATTTTAATTTATTGATACTTAGAATATAAGAATCGATATATAGAATTAAGGAAACCCATACATTCTGTCAGTGGCTTTCTAGGTGACAGTTACTTTTTGTTTTGTTTTTTAATTTTGTAAGTCCTAAAGATTTTTTTTTTTTTGACCAACAAAATAATGTCCTGTCATCAGTTAGTGTGGATAATTGTTCAAGTAAAGGATTAATCATCTGTTTAATACCTTTTACTGCTTGATGACACTTACTGCAGTTCCTTTATAACTAATACAAGCTTGTAAGTAATTTTCTATTACAATTATTTTGTACTCTTCCTTACTCATTCTTCAGGTTAAGCTAGAGATGCAGAAAGGTTAAGTGACTCGGGCCACTGGGTTGAATTTGTGACAAGAACTTGTTTTCATTGTTTTGTTTGCATTTATTAAAATATGTTGCAGGGCCAAGGATTTAGCTCAGTGGCACTGCACCTGCCTCGCAAGTGCAAGGTCCGTCCTGAGTTTGATCCCTGGTACCAAAAAAATAAATAAAATATGTTGCAGTGCATGATATTTACATACATTTAGGGAGTAGGTACGTGTACTTAACATATCTTGATTCTTTTTATTCCTCCCTTCTCACTTTCCTTTCTCTGTCTCTATATCCCTTTTTTCTATTTTCATTAATATTATTTTTTTAATTTTATGTTTGTGACTTATAATATTCATGTGCATAGGTTGTACATGTATGTGATGCATCATTAATCTTTTTACATCCCTTTCCTGTCCTCCACAACTGCTTGGCCTTTTGGGCCTTATGGTGCCCTTCCTATTTGCAAAAGATCTATCGTCCTGTTTCCTTTCATCAGTCTTTTATTTTGCTCTTTATTTATACGTTGGATTACCTGAAAAGTCATATGATATTTAAGCTTGTGTGTCTGATTTATTTCACTTAACGCTGTGTTTTCAAAGTGTAATCATTTTCCTACAAATGTCTCAAATTTATCCTTCTTTTTAGTTAAATAGTATTCCATTATGTACAGATAGCACATTTTTATCCATTCATCTGTTGATAGACATATAGACTGCTTCCAAGATTTAGCTATTATGAATTGTTTTGCTATATACATTGTTATGCACATATCACCGTGATACGATGCCTTCTAGGTATCTTTAAAGATAGCTGGAAAGGGAATAGCTGGGTCAAATGGAATTTCTATTTTTAGCCTTTTGAAAAATCTCCATACAGTTTCCATAAGGATGTACTACTTTACAAAAGGAGCCCTTCTACACTGTTAGTGGGAGTATAAACTAGAGCTTGTTTAAAACTCTTAAGTCCTCTTGGTTCAGTGACTTCAAGTGGCAGTGTTTTCAGGATTAAATTGAATTTGAAAAGCAACCTAGTAATTATTCAAGTGAAATGACTTTGTGAATATAATCATTTTTTCAGTTTATGGATATTTTCAAATTTGTGAAATTTACACATACTATAATATTTTAAAGAAAAATTTAATGAGAATATACTTTTTTTCAACTCTAGCCTCAGAGAATTTCTTCCTGTAACAGCTTTCTTGCTTATTCTTGCTATGTCTATTCTATGCAGAGCAGTGCATGTTTCTAAAACATTTAGATTGTCACTCTTCCTTAAAAATTTCAAGGGCTGGGGATTTAGCTCAGTGGTTTCGCTGCCTGCTGTGCAAGCACAAGGACCTGAGTTCGATCCCTCGTACCAAAAAAAAAAACCATGGCGTTTAAGGCCCTGTAAAATTTATCCCCTGTCTTCTGTTTGGGGTTGAATTTTCTTCCTGTCTAAATCTTAAAAGGACAGCTGTTTAGTTGAGGTCATTGTGATTTGTGAACTGAAGTATTGTGATTGCTCTATTCCTCTGTCAAGAAAAAGATACCAATAGAATAAAGTTGCTCTTTTATTTTTTTTTGGTACTGGAGATTGAACTCTGGGCCTCGCACTTGCCATGCAGGCACTGTGCCTGTTGAGCTATATCCCCAACCCTAAAGTTGCTCTTTTTTTATACGAATCTTCTAAAATAATTAATGATTTGTCGTGTGATATTCTACATATCCTTTCAGAAAAAAATTTTAACTGGCATAAATTTTTTTTTTAACTCCTGATTTTCCTTTGATAGGCAAAAGCATGATAAAGAACAGGAAACTTTAGGGCATACTTTAAGAATGTGAGATATTTTGGGCCAAGGATTTAGCTCAGTGGTTCCACCACCTGCCTTGCAAGCACAAGGTCCCGAGTTCAATCCCTGGTACAAAAAAAAAAGAGAGAATATGAGATTTAAATGTGAAAGTAAGAAATACCAGGTTTTCACTTTTTCCTAGAGATCTGATAAAATATTTTCTTGATTTTACCATTTATTGAATGATGAATGCTAGTACAAAAAAGTGTATTTGTTATGACCACTTTCTGCTATTCGAGAGTATAACGACATATCCGTATGGGTCTTTGAGTTTTTCTGTTCCTCATCCTGCTCTCCTGGCTGCCTCTTTCCTCCTACCAATTCCTCACCTTCCCCAGTTTAGGCTAATTGAACAATTCAGAATACAAAAGAACAATGGCAGAAATCTACCTGACACTGATGCCACAAACTTAGAATAACATATAAATATAGTTATGGTGTTGATAAGTAGGAAATACTGTACAAATTTAAAATTTCCCTTTCTGTGTATTTATTTTTCTCAGGTTGGTCAAAGCATGATTTAAAAATGAGTAATCCCAAACTATCAGTTTAAAACTTCTTTAATTTTCTGTTTTTATTCTTACCCATCTTTTAAACCTCATACTATTTGTGCTTATTCCAATAAATTTAATACGATCAGAAAACAATTGGCAAAAAAAGAGGTAAGACTAAATTCTTGAGGAGAATTTGGTCTTAGATCATAGACAGTGATATGGAAAATATGTAGATATCAGAGCTATGCCATTAAATTCTATTAATACGTTGAGTATGCTTATTGGCCATAATGATAGTTGTAAAGTCATGTAAAAATAAATTAATGTAATTTAGATTTCATGTCACTATTTGTTTGTTTTTGTGGTTCTGGGGATTAAACCCACGGCTTCATATATGCTAAGCAAGCACTCTACGACTGACCTATGCTTGTACATTGTATACTCCCTAGCCTTACAATTTATGTTTTTAATCCTGCTTTTCAATGTAACTACAAAATAATTTTTTTTACCAGATGATTAAGAAAACCATTAATAATGTCAGAAGAATGACTTCTCATCCAACTCTTCCTTACTGTAAGTTATCAGTAATTAGCAGTTATTCTTTATTTTTTCTCTTAATTTTGGTATTTTAAAGAATTTATGGGAAACTTTTAGTTTCAATTGAAGGGCAACATTTATTCTACCTTATTTTTTTACAGAAAATGTTTGCTAGTAAATAATATTTCATTTCAAAAATTGTATAAAAATAGAAAAAAATTTCCTAGGGCAAGCTGACTTAATGCAGTAAACTTTTGGCATTTTGCCCACATATTGTAATTGTAAGTGATAATTATTGCTTTACTAATAAGATCACTGGCATCTTTTATTGCATAGACATTGGTCATTTGCTGCTTAATTACAATCTTTTTCTTTTCTGGTACCAGCGATCAAACTCAGGACCTTGTGCTTGCCAGGCAGGCGCAGCACTGCTGAGCTACACCCCCCACCTGCTAATTATTTTATACTTAATTAATTTTTGTTAGTTTGTCTTCATGTCAGCCATACTAATAGTAAGGACAGAAAATGGTGATTAGTAAATTCTTATATTGCCTGCAGGGTATGTTTTTTCAGTAATTCTTCCTAGAAATCTCAAAAATTTCTCTTCATTTTCCCAGAACTTAATAGGGAACTTACTGGAGATACTGATTAAATGGTAGGTTGGAAAGAATATTCACCCATTAGTATGTAAATATTCCAAATTTTCAAAATTATTGTTTTTATATCATGCCCTTCTTCAAATTGTCCTACCACACAGTAACACGACTAGAGCATGTTAATTAGGAGGTATTTGTGTCCCTTCAACTTAATAATCTGTGAAAAATTTTACCACCTTTTCTCATGGGAGAAACGCTAATAAAATACAGTTGATAAAAATCAGTGTTCTGTTTAATTACCCTAAGTGCCATAAGCATCTTTTATCAAGATTATATACTTTGTCCACAGAAAGGCTCAAGAAACCATTTTTTTTTTTTTGGTACTAAGGATCGACTCGGGTCCTTGCGCTTGAGCAGCAGGCAGCTAAACCACTGAGCTAAATCCATGGCCCCAGGAAACCATATTTTAAATGAAAACAGTGACTTCTCATACTAGAGATAGAAAAGACTAGTCTGTTTTCTATACATTAAATTTATTCAGCCTTAGAGGTATGTTTTTTTATGTGTAAGTTAAATGTGAAGTGATAAAAGTCTGCATAGTAAGGATTCCAAATGGATTTTATGTATAAAGTTTAATAATATTTCCACAGCAAGAAATATTTGGCATTGCTTTAAACTATTTTATTATAGAAGACTTTGTAAGTTTCCTAAGATATTGAAGGGACATGATTTTGTCTCAGCCTCATATCATGTATCCTAACAGCTGAATAGTTTGCAGTGAATATTATCTACCACAAATCCATAAGTTTAAATAAAACTCCAGCTTCAAAGGCTATTTTGGACTTATTTTCAGAGATATTAGGTAACACTAAATTACTACTGTCTTAACATTTATTTTCTGTGTTTAGAGAACTACCATAACTGGCAAATAAGAGAATTGAAAAATTAAAAACTAATTAATCACTGGAATTTGTTTTTCAAAGATATCTTTTCTTGTCTTGAGTAAGCCCCATAATTAATATTTAGTTTAGCTGGGGATTTAGCTCAGTGGTTACGCCGCCTGCCTTGCAAGCTCAAGGACCTGAGTTTGATCCCCAGTACCCGCCCCCCAAAAATAATAATTTAGTTTAACAATAAGTACACTTTATGTAATGAAAATGTTAGAAGATAGGATTTTTAAAACATCTTACTCTGAAGTTCAGGTACTTACCTCTTTTTCCCTTAGAGTACTTTTTTTTTTTTTATAGACAATACATAATTTTAATTGAAAAGGGGCATTAGTGGAACAAATGACAAATGTTTGAATAATGTCTGAAAATTATATAGTAGTATTTTGCAATAACATTTGTTTTTTTGTTACTATTCTATGATTGCATGAAATGTTATTATTTGGGCAGCCTTAGAAATTGTACTATTTTTGCCATTATAAATTCAAAATTATTTCAAAATGAAAATTTTAAAAATTGGAAAGTAATAATTGAGTTTTTGGATTTTTATATTAACTGCTAACATCCATTGCAGTTATTTCATTAAGAATTTAAGATTAACTTTGGATTTGATTCATGCCCATATTTTAGCATCACATGGTCATTATTCCGCTGAAATTTTGCTATCATTCTACTTTCTGAAAAGAAGTCTGCCACAATTATTTTTTTTTCACTTTATTAAATTCTTTTATTGGTACATTGTAGGTATAAAACACAATTACATTTCTCATTGGGAATTGTACCTTTACATAATGCATCTTGGTTCTTATTTTTTCCCCATTCCTAGCCCTCCACACCCTCCACCCTTCCCTATTTACAAAGACTTTATTTCCATTTTTTCCATTTCTCAGCATTTTTCCTTTCCCTTCTT
>NW_004624733.1:2434335-2457682 GCF_000247695.1 Heterocephalus glaber | reverse complement strand
GCAGCTCAGAAGCCCCTACCTCTGGGCTGGAATCGGTGGGAGGGATGGTGGCCTGGAAGCCCCTTCCTCTTGGCCAGGAGCAGTGGGACAGAAGGTGGCCCTAAAGCCCTTTCCTCTGGGCTGGGAGCAGCGGGAGGGATGGTGGTCGGGAAGCCCCTTCCTCTGGACCAGGAGCAGTGGTACGGCAGCTCAGAAGCCCCTACCTCTGGACCAGGAGCAGTGGGATGGCAGCCCAGAAGCCCCTACCTCTGGGCTGGGATCGGTGGGAGGGATGGTGGCCTGGAAGCCCCTTTCTTTTGGCCAGGAGCAGCAGGACAGAAGGTGGCCCAAAAGCCCTTTCCTCTGGCCTGGGAGCAGCGGGAGGGATGGTGGCCACGAAGCCCCTTCCTCTGGACCAGGAGCAGTGGGACGGCAGCTCAGAAGCCCCTACCTCTGGGCCGAGAGCAGCGGGACTCAGTACCCTGGTCTGGTGGTCCGGTGTCCTCTGCATCTTTGTAGTGTGGACCAGGTGGTTGTACAGAGGAGTGGGGCGGGGAGGCAGGGGGTCCAGCGGATTGTTGCTGGGGCACTGCCTGACTCGGCCTGTTCCACGCGACTCGGGACCTCGACAGGGCATCCACAATTGTTATCTTTGTCCCTCTGTAACACACCCTTTCCCTATGACACCCTTCGAGATTTTCTTTTTATTTTTAGATTCCAACTGTGTGAATATTATAAGCCATGGCTTTTTTCAGTATTTATTCTGTTTCCTGTTCTCTAAGCTTCTTGGATCTGTAGCGCTGTGGTTTTATATCTTTCATTACTTTTGTAAAATTTTCAGCTCTTCCCTTTTCAATATTTTTCTACTCTTTTCCTCTCTTCTCCTTCTGGGATTTCAATTATGTATATGTTACAACATATGATGCAGTTCCTCAGATCTTGTAAGTTCTTCTGTACTTTATATACTCTTTTTTTGTTTTCTTTGTGTTTCAGCCTTGGTAATTGCTGCTGGCCTGTATACAAGTTCACTTTTTTTGTGCTGCAACTTCTGATGAGCTCATTAAATGTCTGCTTCATCTCTCTTATATTGTGTTTGAAATTTCTGTTGTTGATGCTTTCTCTAACTTTTACATTTTCACTGCTCATATTTCTGACTCTTTGTTGAAATTCCTCATATATTCACATACTCATGCTTGTGTTCTACTTTTTCCACTTCTGTTGTTAATACTTTAGTCAAAATTATCTTAAATTCCATATCTGAGGCATCTCTGAGTCCAGTTATGTTAATGGTTTTGTCTATTCAAAATGAATTTTTTTTCTTTTTTATCTCCACCTGCCTGCCTTTCTTCCTTCCTTCCTTCCTTCCTTCCTTCTTTCCTTCCTTCCTTTGTGTCAGGACTGAAACTTCCATGGAAATGTCCTGATTCCTCGTTTCCCCTTTTCCTGTCATCCCTGGCTCACAGAAGCCAGGGGAGTATTTCACTCATGTTTCACTGTGCACCACTCTAAGTGTGGCTTCGATTTGGTAGGACATTGGTTGTCTTTGGTGTTTTGTTTGTTTTGCACTTGCTGGCCAAGTTGTGAGAGGGGCTTCTTTAGTGACCCTGCAGGCACTCCGTGGCTGGCTGCCACATCTTACAGCCGTGGGGTCGGGTGGCCGGGAGGCTGATGAGACTGGACCACACCAGCAGGTGAGGAGCTGCTAGGCCCGCTTTCACATCTGGGTCGGGGTCCTGGCGCCAGCTGATGGGCATGGAGGGCTGCGAGTGGGAGGAGGCAGCGCTGCCAGCAACTTGTGGGCACTGCTGTGCACTGCTGTCCTGGTGCAGCCGTATACTGCGCAGCTCCACCCCGCCCCTAGAGTACATCTTTTTAACAATCTGAGTCACTATAAGCAACTTTTTTCCCTGCTAGGGCTCAAACTCAGAGCCTTGTGTATGCTAGAGGTACACTGAGGTAACTAAGGTACACACCTAGCCCTAAACCACTTTTTGACTTCTACAAAGAACTTTTGGAGATTGGGATAGTGTACTTTAATTTCCTGGATGGAAAAACATTGTTTCTCTACATTTTCAGAAAGACTTCTTATACCAAATACATGATTTATTTTTTCACCTTAAGTAATTATCCAACTCTATGAATATCAGTTAGGTGTCCTATATAATTCAGTTCAATTAATGATTCTATCTACCTAGAGTCAGAGTCAGATCACACAGGTTAAGGATTCAGTCCTGGAAGACTGCCATCTGCTTCAGATGCTAATCACAAGTAGTAGGGTTTCACCTGTACTTTTTTTTTTTTGGTGCCAGAGATTGAACTCAGGACCTTGCTCTTGCCAGGCAAGGTGTAGCACCACTGAGCTACATCCCTGGCCCTCTGTATTTTTGACTGAATGTAAATCAGTATTCCTGTGACCTGTTCTGCAGGTTTGATTTGGGGAAACACTTTACTTACAGTTACCATTATATTAAAAGAGGATATTATAAAGTATACACATGAAGGGGGGGTATGGAATGGATTCCAGATGAGTCCTGAGTTCAGGAGCTTCTGTTTTACTACTCTCCTGGCAGGTTGATGCCTTTTCAGAAATTTTTGTGGAGCTCATCTCCATATAAAGACCACAGCCTATCACTTTATAGCTATCTCTTTCATACCAAAGATAAGACAGATTTATTTGAAGCCTAAGTCTAGTATCATGAACCTTACCTGATTATGTACATAACCACAGCAAGAATAGTGATTGATCGATCGTACAGGGTTTTTTAAAGTCTGCTTTGCTGGAATACCAAAAAGGAATTTCTGATTAGATTTTTTAAAACCTCTAGAGACTATGAAACAAATCAAAAGACGTGTCCCCAGACTGTCTGTAGTCCTATAGGTTTGAATGAGTTCTTGTCTTCTCAGGGTCCCCAGTTATGTTGGAGCTCCTACCTGGAAGGGAACTACGTATATAGATGGTAGCAGCTCAATGTTTTGTGTTTTAAGTTGCATCTTGGCTTTAAGAAATCAACCTGAGTTCATTAAAACTGTTTAGTCACATCTGATTCTCTAATATGATATCCTAGTCGAAGCCTTAATAATATACCCAGTGTTTCCAATTATGTCCTGTTATAAGGAGGGAGCAGATGTTTTTTCTTTATCTGCTTTTTTTTTTTAGTATATGTTTATTATACATAATGAATACATTCATCTTGGGAGGTGGTACATGTACATATCACATCTTAATCCTTTTTACTTCCCTTTCTCTCCCTACCCTCTCCTTCTCCCTGAATCCCCTTCCCATCCCCATTGTTTCCTATCATCTCTAATTTGCTCTTTAAATAATTTATACTTTGGGTTTCTCATGAGAGAAACCTGCATCTTGATTTATTTCACCTAGTATTATGCTCTCAAGATGCATTCATTTTCCTACAAATGACTCAACTTTATCTTATTTATGGCTGAGTAGTACTCCATTGTGTACATACACCACATTTTCTTTATCCATTTATCTGTTGATGGACATATAGGCTTCTTCCAATATTTAGCTTTTGTGAGTTGTGCTGCTATAAACATGAGTGTGCAGGTATCACTGCAATAGGATGTTTTTAACCTTTTCAGGAAGATATTCAGAAAACATATAGCTGAGTTGAATGGAATTTCTAGTTTTACTTTTCTGAGAAATGTCCACAGTTTCCATAGAGGTTGTACTAATTTTCATTCCTACCAACAAGGTAGAAGGGTTCCTTTTTCTCCACAGCCTCAGCAACATTTGTTATTGTTTGATTTCTTGATGATTGCTACTCTTTCTAGACTAAAATAGAATCTCACTGTTGTTTTAGTTTAGCCATTTCTCCAGTAGCCTGAGATGTTGAACATTTTCTTTTACGTTTATCGACCATTTGTACATTATCTTCTGAGAAATATCTGTTCATTTCATTTGACCAGTCCCCCTCACACACATACCAGTGATCGAGCTCAGGACTTTGCGCCTGCAAGGCAGGTACATCACCACTGAGCTAAATCCCCAGCCCTCAGTTACCCAATTTTTGATTGGGTCTTATATTTGGAGGGAGGATCTAATTTTTTTTAGTTCTTTATACATTCTAGATATTACTCTTCTCTCCGAGGAATAGCTGGCAAAATTTTTTTCCCATTCTGTAGGTTGTTTCTTCTCTCTGTTGGTTTTTTCTTTGCTATGCAGAAGCTTTATAATTTGATATGACCCCATTAGTTGATTCTTACTGCTATTTCTTGTGCAACTGGGGTTCTGTTCAGAAAGTCCTTGCCTGTGCCTATGTCTTCAAGAGTTTTACTTATTTTATCTTGCAGCAAATTGTTTCTGATTTAATCTCTAGATCTTTGATTTTTTAATTTGATTTTACTGCAGGGTGAGAAATATGAGTACAGAGTCCATCTTCTGAATGTAGACAGCTAGTTTTCTCAGTACCATTTATTAAAGGGGCTATCTTTTCTACAGCTTATAATTTTTGCTTCTTTGTCAAAGATCAGATGGCTGAATGTTCTTGGGGTTGTTTCTCAATCCTTTATTCTGTTACATTGGTCTATGTGTCTGTTTTCATGCCAGTGCTATGCGATTTTTATCACTATAGGTTTGGAATATAATTTGAAGTCTGGAATTATGATGCCTCCTGCTTTGCTATCATTGCCCAGAATTTCATTTGCTATTCTGGGTCTCTTCTGGTTTCATGTAAATTCTAGGATTGTTTTTTCTAGGTCTTTGAAGAATCCTTTTGGTATTTATATCGACATTGCATTAAATCTGTACTATCCTGTTCATAATATCCATTTTGACAATATTGGTTCTGCCTATCCAGAAACAGAGGATGTCTTTCCATTTTCTGATGTCCTCTTTGATCTCCTTTTTCAGAGTACTGTACTTTTTTTTTTGGTACCAGGGATCGAACTCGGGTCCTTGCCACTTGCGCAGCAGGCGGTGAAACCACTGAGCTAAATCCCCAGCCCCAGCAATTGTTTTCTTTTAGGGTGTGAAAAACTTTGCTGCAAGCTTTCCTGGACCTTAAGGTTTGTGCTAAGCAATCTGCTATAATTCTGATAGACCTTGTGGATAACTTACTGTTTTCCTCTAATAGCTTTTAAGATTCTCTCCTTTTCTTAAATCTCTGGGATTTTGATTATCGTGTCATGGAGAGGTTCTTTACTGGTCATGGCTATTTGGAGTTCTCTGTTCCTCTTATAACTGAATAATGAATTCTTTTCCTAGTTTGGAAAGTTTTCTGCTGTGATTTCAGTGAATAAATTTTTTATACCTCTTGAGTCATCTTCTAATTTTTCCTTTATTCTATAATCCTGATTTTTTTTAAAGTTATCTAGCAGCTGTTGGATCTAGCTTGTGTGGTATCTTGTTTTTAGGGGAATCATTGAGTTTATGATTTACTACATCTGTCTTGTCTTCAGCTTTTGGTGTTTTGTTTTTTTTTTTTTTTTTTGGTACCGGGGATCGAACTGGGGACCTTGTGCTTGCAAGACAGGTGGCGGACCCACTGAGCTAAATCCCCAGCCCCTTGTCTTCAGTTTTATGACATTCTGTCATGCTTTCTCTTGAATTTTTTACCTTGTATTTATGTTTGCTTTCTTTCATGATTTCCAGTTCTTTACCAAACTGATCATTTATATCTTGTCTTTTTCAACTTAATTAGGTTATTATTTATTTCTTCTTTAAGCTCACTGAACATTTTATTAGTAAAATCCTTTATCTGTTATTATACATACCATATTTTTTGATCAGCTTTTGTAACATACCTGAGACACATAAACATACAGACAGAAGCAGTTCATCTAGCTTTCACCATGTTTTAACCATGTTCCTGGTACAAATTGACTACAAAGCTTAAAAAAAATCTAGTTTTTTGTTTTTTGGGATTTTTTTTTGGTACCTGGGATCAAACTCGGGTCATTGCGCTTGCACAGCAGGTGGCAAAACCACTGAGCTAAATCCCTGGCCCCAAAAAATCTAGTTTTATAGATCTGGGGACTGAGAGTGTGGCTTATCAGTAGAGCACATACTTGGCACACATACAACCCTGAGTTTAATTCGTGTACCAAACAAGCAAAATATTTGCCTCTTGTAAGGAATCTTTTCTCATTTAGTCTTTTAGTAGCTTCTGCATACAAATAAAAAACTGTAACCCATGGTCTCTAAAGCACTAAGATTCCTTTTTTCCAGTGTCCCATAGATGGACAGTTTTAGCTAAGTTAAACTTTCCCTTTATGGCCACCATAATTCCAAATTGGTTTTGGTAAGGCTTTATCCATTTCTCTGTAAAAGCGTAGGTTCTGAATTTATATTGTGTATACATAAAATTAGCTGGAGTATGAGATGGAGACGTTGTAACCTCATTGAATTCAGATGAACCCACAGTTCCATCTTCCCAAAACTTTATCACTGGAAAGCCCCTGCAGCCCCCAGTGTAGTTTATATCAGACTCAGTCCATCTTACAGATAAAGTCTAGAACAAAAATGCTCCAAGATGGAGAACTCAGGTTTCAGAGCCAGATCAAAGAGGGACCTGTAGAAGACATCCTCCATGAGAGTATATGCAGCACGAAGCAGTGAGCATGAAGAGCTCAACAGGGCACCTGTGCCTGGCTTACTCATTACTCCTAGGGGTTATCATTGGGATAACCCCTTCACTTCTTTCTTCTAACACCAGAACTGTTAAAAGATATACTTAGGTACATTCAAATTTTAATACATTAATTTGAACATTCAGCCCAACTTCATGAACTGAGCAACACCAGACCACTGATGGTTCAGGGCTTCATCAAAGTGGCATGAGAGGAAAGTTAAAAGGTGGTTTTTCTTTTTTTTTTTTATTCATTCATTTTATTGGTACATTTTAGGTATATGACATTCATTATTGGGAATTTGTACCTTTACATAATGTATCTTAGTTCTTATTTTAAAAGGTGTTTTTATAAAGCTGTGTGAGAATCAATTCAAATTAAAAAAACTCAACCGATTAAAATGGAAATTCCCCAATTAGAAGTTTTTGGTTGGTAGTCTGTGATTAGATTAGTTGGTGTGTTTTGATTGGTTAGGCTTAAGTTCTGTCTTATTGTTTACATTGAGTGGGTGTCAATTTGTTCATACTGAAATTTAAAGTGCTAGAGTCATCTCAGCATAAAGGCCTCCTAAGTAATTTTTTTACATTTATAAATAATATTAAAAAATTTAAGTGCTTTTTAAACATAAATATCTCAGTTTTTATAATTAAATCAAGACTATTTGGAAAAAGAGAAGAGTTAACATTCCCAGTCTCAAAAAATTCTACCCCCACCCTTCCACCTCTCTTAATACGTAAACATGACAAATCAGTTGAAGTTCATTTTTTTTAAATACTTACCAAGGAGTTAGAGAAACTCAACTAATAATGTAACATTATGCTAGATATTTTTAGACATTAATATAATTTCTCACTACATTACACATTATACTGATAATTATAAATAATATAAAGTGTGCGCTTATATATTTTTTAGAGCTTTATGTAAATCACTTCATTTATTTCTTACTATGCTGTGTTTTAAAGATCATTATTTTCCTTTTATAGGAAAGAAATAGTATCAAAGAGATTAAGTTTGCTAATACAAAATAGTTAATAGTACAGTGAAGAATTAGTAGTCATTGTTTGGTAATATTCCTCAGTGAAACAGATAACATATTTTATATAACAGGTCAGTTGGCATAACTTTCAGAAATGATTTTTTTCTTTAGCATGGCATTCAAAACTTTCTGTAATTTGACATTTTTTAGAAAAAAATGTGTAAATTTAAACATTAATAGTATGGCTGATTTACTTCTTAGTGGTTCTACCATAAAGATTTCCCCATTGGATTAAGAAATAAATTTTCCCAAAGATTCTTAAAATAACTTTACAGTTTTTGTTATCTTTTACTGCAGATCTGACTGGAGCTCAAGATGGGAGTGTCAGAATGTTTGAATGGGGCCATTCTCAACAAATAGCCTGTTTTCGATCTGGTGGTAATTCAAGAGTTACAAGAATGAGATTTAACTATCAGGGGAATAAGGTAGTATTATAATATGTAAATGGTAAAGATGGTTGATTGTGTTGGAGTTCTATAAATATCACTAGTTTGAGTTCCTGAAGAAAAGAGCTTAATGGGCTAGTAGTAAAGTATTAATCTATATGATTTCTGTCTTTTTAAAAATTCTCAAAGAACATTTAAATTCATTTGGTTCTTCCTACAAGTATATTTAATATATAAATTACATATTTTTCATTAAAATTAAATGTTGCTTAAGGGCCACATGATTATTATTTTACATTATATTAAACATTTTTGATTAGTAAATGTCAATTTCTTTATCCCTGGGAACCTGCTCAAAGTGTGATCCAGCACCATTGTTACTTCATTAATTAATTCCTTTCTTTGCACTTTTCCCACTGCAACAGCAGAGTTCAGGAAGACAAAGACCTTATAGTAGGGAAAGCCTGAAATATTTATTATATGACCATTTAAGAAAGTTTGCTGACCCTGCTCTGGTACATCCCTATTTTATTTCCTGTATTCCTGTTTTCTTCATATTGCCTCTCTGTCCTCCTCATATCTGAGTAGCACTTTAGGCAGTGATTAAATAAATAGTAAATCAGCCTGTTCTCTGTCCTCAGAATCATACTCCATTAAAAATTATTCAGACAGGGCCCGGGATTTAGCTCAGTGGTGCCACCACCTGCCTCACAAGCGCAAGGTCCCGAGTTTGATCCCCAGTACCAAAAAAAAACAAAACAATTAAACAAACCCTAGCTGATGGTACATCTTGCCTTTTCTTTCCCCTCAGTCTTCCAACATGTAATTCTCCTCAGATGTTACTTATATCATTGTGTGCTTCAAATTAGTATTTTTGTCACAAAGATCTACAGTGGTACCTCTGTTCATGAACTTAATTTGTTCTACAATTTTGGAAAGATGGCATGTTTGTGTTTGGGTGAGAAAGGTCATTTGTCACCCAACGCAGAGTTTGCAAACAAAACCAAAATTTTCCCAGATGCTCTCTTTGTGAACCAAATTGTTTGCAAACAAAAGCAATGTGAACCAAGGTAAGACTGTATTTGCATTTCACAGAAGTCAATATTGTTTCATTTAGTTAAAAAACCAAATTTTTGGCCTGGGCATAATGGCACACACTTGTAATCCCAGCACTGGGGAGGCTGAGACAGGAGGATCACTGGGAGTTTGAGGCCAGCATGGGCTACACAGTGAATTCAAGGCCACCTGAATTACAAAGCAAGACCCTGTCTCACCCCTCCCCACCTAGAATTTGAAACCTTATGTTTTTAATATCACTTAGTGGTATACTTTGTTCTTTAGTGGGAATTTAAAGAGGTGGTTTAGTAAAGAAGCCTTTATAATTTGACTGTACTGATTGAGTGTTCTTAATCTGAAAATCTGTAAGTGTTCAAAAAGTTTTGGACGTCAGAATATTTCAGATTTTTAGATTTGGGCTACTCAACAATATAGGCTGTGCAAATATTCAAAATTAAGAAAGACTACAGACTGAGACTGGAACGTGGCAAATTTGAGCCCAGACTTAGTAAAACCCTGCCTCAAAAAAAAGAAAGAAAAGAAAAGTATTGGGGATATTGCTCAGTGCAAAGGCTTTGGGTGTATTTCCTGGATGGAAAGGAAAAAAAAAAAGAGTTCTAAAATGTGAAACACTTCTGTTCTCAAGTTTTTCAGATAAGTGATTCTCAACCTGTATTGTCAGTTGTGTTTCCTATTAATGTCCTTTATGTGTTCATATTTTCTATTTTGGTTATCAGTATTTTATTTCTCCTGCTAGTCTCTGTAACTCAATCCTTATCTCATTAATGCACTACCTTGTCAACAAAGTTCTATAACAAGAAAAATAGTTCCATTACTACAATATGGGTGTCATTTTTTTTCAAGAATCTTTTCAGGACACCCATGTCATTCTTTAGTATGGTATTTGAGACCTACATCTTAATTTTTTGCTTTAATATTCACAACAGCCTTACTTGTAGGCTACTTTAAGACACAACAAACTAGTCTTCTTGGCCTTTCCAAGAATCTTGACAGGCAGCCAACTTTCTTTACATTCACGTTAGCTGTGATGGATCCCAGTGGCACAACACTTAAGCATAGTATCTCCCTTAATAGGGAAGCCTACCGAGTAAATGGTAGACATGACTCACACTGTATCACAGGAATGTTTTATGAATTACAAAAAGAAATTAGCAGCCCAAAGTCAGTGAACATTTTGGGAAAACTAAGAGTGGAAAAAGGAGCAGTAAGAAGCACAAGTGTCCTGTGAGGAACAGTTCTTCAGAGAGGTTCAGGAAAATACTGCATTAATAAAATAAGAACAAGCTGGTGTGAAACAAGGACATTAGGGCAACAGAAAAGAGTTCTTGGAAATTAGAAACTTGATTCTCAAAAGTGGAGTCTGTAAGTGAACTACTCATCACACTGGCTGGAGAGCAAAACACATAGTTAAAATGAAGTTAAAATTAGGAAACACATTAAGAAATTATCCCATAAAATGTCTAAAGAAATGTTTCAGAAAAAGAATCAAAAAAACAAGGAATAAGCACTAGTCAAATGAATAATAAATATTTCCCCAAAACAAAGAATAGAACTTTTTAAGAGAAAGGGCATTCCAAGGGCCAGGAAGAAGTTTTGAGAAACATCATATATCTTCACACATTCTGGTTACTTGAGGATTTTTTTGGTTTATTTAATTAAAGAATAAAGATAATCCTATAAGCTTCTAGGAAGGAGTAGTGGTATAGGGGCTACTTAACCTTCCTCTTTCAAATAAATGGCATTACATTACAATTAAACAGAGTAATATCCACAGGATTCCAGTGTACAAAGAATGGAACTGAGTTGAAGTCCATTCAAACTCTCATTCAAATATGATGACAAATAATATTTTTAGGTATATATTTTACATGTATCCCCTCTCTGAAGAACATACATATTCTACTCCAGAAACAGGATAAATTAGGAAAATAAATAAACTCCAGAAAAATACCTGTAAAAAATATATAGAAACAGTAGGTTATCATTCCTAATATTAACTATATGCAGTTTTTGAGAAGGTGTCGTAGGGCCAGGGATTTAGCTCAATGGTGCCGCCGCCTGCCTCACAAGCGCAAGGTCCTGAGTTCCATCCCTGGTACCAAAAAAAAAGATATTGTAATAAAGATGTAGACAAAGACTATAAAAAATTTACCAAAAATCTATTTTTAGTCAATAACCCTTACACTTTGAGAAATGCAAATTAAAGTAAAACTTTTTCCAGTGTAAAATTGACAAATATTTTAAATTTTAATAATAGCCAGTGTTACCCAATGTGTAAGAAAAGAATGAGTATTTAAATTCATATCACTTAAGATTTAATTATGCTGGGCCGGGGACTTAGCTCAGTGGCCCCTGCGCCTGCCTCGCAAGCTCAAGGTCGGTCAATTTTTTTTTTATCTTTTTCAAAATGAACAGGTTTCTATCCTATGATAAAGTTTTATTATATAACTTAATGAGTATTCCAGTATTCTATTTTCAGAGTACTCATAGAGAATATTCAGATGATGCTGTAAGTTTCTGAAATTAAATGGGTATCTGGAATCCTTTGTCTACCCTGGAATTTTAAAATAAGTAGCTAAATGCTTTTTTAAAAAATTAGATCCATGCATATGTGAAATGGAAAGTCAATATATCAATTAAATGTTTAAGAGTGAAAATATGAGTGTCATAGTAAGGGTAAAAATAAATATGTGCTTTTGCATTTATACTGAGCATTTCAATTTCTTTTTTAAGTTTGGAATAGTTGATGCTGATGGATATTTAAGTTTGTATCAAACAAACTGGAAATGTTGTCCAGTTACGGGGAGCATGCCAAAGCCATACCTGGTAAGTCAACACTTTCTACCAATAAATAAAATTCAAATTTTTATTGTAAAGAAACAATATATTTGATGCAAGAAATATTTAAGTGAATAAATAAAATCCCTGTGTAGTCTTATGTTTTCAGTTACTTTACTACAGACCCCATCCTTGTGTTATGTGAAAAGTGCTCTGTGGAGCATATAAATCCTATGTCTCTGGTAATTTGGTAGCATGGTGCCTTAAGAGACATATGCAACATTACTGGTACCCTTTTCTAACCTCACCAAACTGCTATCAGTTTTCTACCTAAATAGAATGATTAATCGACCATTGGGTCTGATTATTTTTCCACAGTTAGCCCTTATCAACAAATTAGAAAGGACATTCTGTAGTTATTATTTTCTTGCTTATCTCATTTTTTACAAAATATAAATATGTCTGTATTCAGAGCTATGAAAACTTAATAAACTTAGGGCTCCAGCAAGTCCCTTTAGAACTGAGCAATACCTATCAGGGTGACGTTAAGAATATAGGTTATGATCTGGTAATTCACCCAGTGTTAAATGCTAGAATACAGTACTGACCTAAGTGAAAACAAGCTACCAAGGGAGGGTTGATTAGGATACCTTGAAAAAACATAGTTTTTTTTTTCTCAAATTTTCATTAAACCAACAGATTTAAATGTGCAAGTTTATATTCCCTGACAGAGTGCCTTTATAAGTCTAAAATAATCTAAAACCCCAATTTCTGTCTTCTAAGACAAAACTTTTTACTAAATAAACCAAGGTAAATATTTGAAGTTTAACCTTCTTATGTTTCCTTTGACGTTTTGGTTGAACTAAAGGGAAGGGCTTGGCCTGTAGGTATAGGTCAGTGGTAGCACACTTGCCTACCAAATGTGAAGCCCTTGGTTCCATCCACAGCACATAAAAAGAGGACAGAGAAGGAGATGCAAAACAAATGTGCCAAAATGTTAAAAATTGGTCATTTTCTATGTCTGTTCTATTGGTCAATTTCTATGTACTGTATTACTTTTGCAGGTTTTCTAAAGTTCAAATAAAAAGACACCACGGATTTTAAAAAACCATAAACTACACGATTACTTTTTGATTAATGTATCTATCTGGCTCTGAAATTATTTTAACAACAGTAACATGTATTGTTTACATTCCAGACTTGGCAGTGTCATAACAAAACAGCCAATGATTTTGTCTTTGTTAGTTCCTCATCTTTGATAGCTACAGCTGGTCTTTCAACTGACAATAGGTAAGAGATGATAGCTGAAACTAAAATATGTGTATGTATAGCTTAATATTTTTTATTGCCTTATGTACTTGTGTCTCAATTTTTCAGATATTTTTATTATAAATTCTTGGGGGTTTTTTTAACAGAAAACATTTATGGTTTTCTAATTGTAAATCTAGAAAAATTCTGGTGCCATTAAAGCAAAGTCCATTTCCTCTATACTTTTATAGGGGAAGGGGATTTGGGTGTTTGTGAAATGATTGTTTCTCTGTATGCTTCCTGTGTATTCAGAAAACCTAAAACAAGGAAATAGTATTTATTGGCCATGTTATTGTTAGTCTTTATTATGCCCTCTTAGGTACAGAACAGTTCCAAAATAAGAAAACAGGAAACTCAGAAAGACCTTTTAGTTGTACAATAGCTGATCAGTAGCAGCCCCATCCCTACCCCCATCTACCGCCAAAAAAAGTTGTTTGCAAGAAACTGTTTCTTCTCCTCCCCCATCTCATCATTCGAAACAACTGACTTCTGAGATCAAGACACACTGAGGTTGTTGAGCTTTCTGTATTTAATCTGTAAGACCTCAGTTTACACTGGAAACCAATTTTAGACTGTGGAGGGTTTTTTCAACCTATATTCCATAAAACTTCCTTGCATATATTGATTCATTCTAATAGTAGAAGTAAGCTTTCTTTGTGTTTAAGAAAATGTGGTGCTTTGTGCCCCTTGTGTCCAGTCATTGCAAGTACTTTATTACAGAAGAGGTGATACAGAGTGTCATGTCAGCACTCAGCCTTCACTTCTGTTGTTTGTAAATACATGTTAATCTAAAGTTACTCCATTTTATAAACAGTTGTTTCTAATTTTTGTATAAAAGTCATGTATAAACTTGTTACTTGTGTTTGATCTTTTGTAAATTTAAGAACTTTCTTTGAAAGCAAGACTCGAATATTATGACATTATATGAACATTTTTTATAACTTTTTGTGTCACTCAAAAAAATCTTTTTTTCCAGAAACATATGTTTGTGGGATACACTTGTAGCACCCTCAAATAGTTTAGTCCATGGTAAGTTTTAAAAACATTTTATAAATTTGGGGAGTCAAAAAATTCATAAACTAAAAGTGATTTTAAATAAATTTATTTTAAATAACATATTTATCAGGCTGTGAGATTTGTTTTGCCCACGATGGCAGTTTGAAAACAAAAAGATATACCTAATTAACCTCTTTCTATAATTTGAAATTTTAAAAATATTACTATTTACAATAGGATCCAGAATAAGGAAGTATTGAGACATAAGTGTAACAAGGTCTCTGCAGAAAATTACAAATATGATTAAAGAAATGAAAGAAGATCTAAATTAATTTATATTCCATATTCACATATTTGAAGATTCAGTAATATAAAGATGTCATTTCCTCCAAACTTTGTAGTCTTAATCAAAATCCCAGCAAAGTACTTTGTAAATATCAACAAGTTAATTCTAAAGTTTATAGTATGAAAAAACAAAGGACCAACAAAATATTGAAGAAAAACAAATTCAGAGGACTCAACATTAACTGATTTCAAAACTTACTGTAAAGCTACAGCCATTAAGACATTGGGACATTAACTTAAAAATAGACACACAAATCATGGAACAGAATAGAGAGCCCAATTTCAACTTATGCATCTATAGTAAATCAACCTTTGGTCCATTCAGTGAAGAAAGAGTACTCATTTCAACAAATAGTGCTAGATGAATTGAATATTGACCTTTTTTTAAAATGTAGATATAAATCTCACTTTTCACAAAATTTAACTCAAAATGCTTTATAAATAAGCATTCTTCATTGTTTGATGTCCAGTGTCTATAATTGTTTCCTATATTTCATGTTTTTAACATTCAGCTTTTACCTGCCATGATAGTGGAGCCACAGTCTTAGCGTATGCTCCCAAACATCAATTGCTAATATCAGGTGGCAGAAAAGGATTCACATGTGCATTCGATCTTCTCCAACGACAGCAGAGGCAGCTTTTTCAGAGCCACGATTCCCCTGTTAAAGCCATTGCTATCGATTCAACTGAAGAGTATTTTGTCACTGGATCTGCAGAAGGCAATATAAAGGTATCTACAAAATAAAAAACTTTAGTCTGTTTAAATAATAGTATATTAACTTGGTTCTGGTTATCAGTGCTAATTGATAAAGAAAATGATATTTAATTTAGAGATGTTTTTATTAGTACATCTTTGCAGTACATAATGAGTACATTTATTGCGGGTAGTTGGTACATGTACATGACGTCTTAATTCTTTTTTGTGTTCCCATCCCCTCCCTCACTCCTTCTTCCCTGTATCTCTTGATCACTTTCCCATTTGCAAAAGATCTATCTTCCTGTTTCCTATTATCTGTCTTTTATTCTGCTTTTTAATTTGTTTGTACTTAGTTTCGCATATAAGAGAAACCATGATACTTTTTAAGCCTGTGTATCTGATTTATTTTTCTGTTATTTTTAAATATAATAAATTCTTGCTTAAGAAGTAAACTTTCCATGGATATAAATGGTTTTAGTAAAATTAATCTTGACTCCATATTCTAGGTTGTATAATTTACTGGGTTCACTTTTAAGGTACTAAGAAATATGTTGACATTTTCTTTTATTCCACATTATTCCCTATCTTTTCATATATAAAAACAATATCCAGGGGCTGGGGATTTAGCTCAGTGGTTCCACCGCCTGCCTCGTAAGCACAAGGTCCTGAGTTCTATCCCTGGTACCAAAAAAAAAAAAAACCAAACGATATCCGGTTCCTGATTCAAGAATTCTGAATGTACCTGGATATACTCTATTCTTAGCAGTTCTTTTCAAACTTCATTGTGTTTAACACTTCAGAAGTTTGTTTAAAATGTTAAGCAATTTGTTAATAATGTTAGGAAGCTTATTAAAAATACAGATTGGGCCAGGGATTTAGCTCAGTGGCACCGCACCTGCTTTGCAAGCGCAAGGTCCTGAGTTCAATCTCCGGTACCAAAAAAAGGGGCAGATTACCAGGTCTTAACCCAGAAATACTCTGTTATGAACTCAAATATTCAGGATTCTGCATACCCAGTGGTTTTTATGGAAGGGTCCTGTGGAAATACATAAATCAGTTGAGACTATTTTCTGATATTTTAATGTTTGGGAATTCTGTAGAGTTGAGGGATCCTAGGTTTTTTAGCATTTATTAAGCACTAGTGAGCATATTTAGTGCAACAAGGTGGACCTCTTTGATATAACTGGCCAATTCTTTTGTAATGCTCAGCTATAATTTTTTTTTTGGTACTGGGAATGGAACTGGGGACCTTGAGCTTGCAAGGCAAGCACTGGAACCACTGAGCTAAATCCCTGGCTCTGCTCAGCTATAATTTTGAAAAGGCTTTTCTTAAAATCAAATATATATATAGAGAGAGAGAGAGAATTATTTTTCTTCCATTTGAAGCCACTTATCCGGAATGCCTTTAGTTTAGAATAAGACATAGTTTGATTTAGGCCATCTCTTTAGTTTGTACACTGGTGCCGAGGTTTACTGTTTAATCAAGCAAAAAATTGAAAATATAAAATGAATTCTGAAGCTATTAAATTCATGTACATACAGATAAGTAGAGAAATTTTTTTTCCTAAGTAAACTCAATAAAATCAGGAAATAAATTGGTTTCCCTAAACCTAAAATAGATACCCTAAAAGCATATAAGTGAAAATGCTTATAATTTGCTTTAGAAACAGACACATTTACAAGGGCCAAAAATATAAAATCTTACTAAAATTAAATGTCCCCAAATTTTAATAGTTGACTTTGTCTTGCAGTTAAACATAGCTTTGCCAGGGTAGAGGGCCTCTAGGTCTCACTGCCCTCTTTCCAGCTGTTGTGATCCCTTGGTGAATATTCCATATTACAAAGAAGGCATTACTCCACTGCACAGCTGCCCAGCAGTTCTGCTGAGAGACAAGAAAACCTTGATTGTAGTCCCTGTAATATTACAAGCTTTTGTAGCATTGTACACTTAACTAGATAATCTCATCTCCAATGCAGGGTTAATAATAGCCTTATTCTCTTATTGTATAGATTTTTAAGTATTTAATAATACAAAAGCATTTGGTAAATTGTAACACCATACACAGAATCAAAGTGTTATGATCTTAAGTCTGCACAGATTTTTCTCCATGTTTGTTTAGGCAGGCCTAAATTCATTATTTGAATTCTAAAGGTGATCATCAACCACAATTTTAATTTTGTTCTTAATATTTTTCAGATTTGGAGTCTTGCTACTTTTAGTCTTCTCCATACTTTTATCAATGAACATGCTCGGCAGTCCATTTTTAGGAATATTGGAACTGGAGTGATGCAAATTGAGACAGGACCAACAAACCATATTTTCTCTTGTGGAGCTGATGGAACAATGAAAATGAGAATACTGCCAGATCAGTTCAGCCCCTTAGATGAAGTGTTAAAAAATGATGTGAAATTTATGCTGTAACATTTTTACAAGATGTATAATTTATTACCCTTTTGATGGAAGTGGCCAACAGATATAATATATAGTAATCAGTCTCCCACAAATAAGCTGATGCTTTCTTGTTTTCATAATTACTTATGGAGCTTTGCTCTCATTGATGCACTGATGCCTTAAAAATTAATAAAATCATTCATAATTATATTAAATCACCTAAAGTAGAATTTGTATCTAATGCTGTAATAATACATATGTATAGTATGTTATAATAAGTATGTCATAGTGTTAAAGGAATTTTGTTTTTTTATTGTTGATCAACTTTTCTGCAGATATCTCTGCATGAATTTCTTTAACAATAAAATCACCCTTTAAGCAAAGACACATAATACTCATCACTTAATTCACCACTGACTTCCTTTATCAGACTTAACATATCTGAAAATCTTTCCTCTTAATTAATGATAGATTGGTATTTGAGTAAGAATGAAACAAATATTGAACCTCTCCATTAAACTCATTGGGACTTCAGTGATAAATGAGATAAATAGTTCATTATGTAAAGTTTTCATCAGTTGCCCTTCCAGAACCTAAATTGTGTGTGTGTAAATGTATTTGTATGTATATATGTGTGTGTGTATGTGTATATGTATATATATCTTACACATCTTATTTGAACTTAGTTTGTATATAAATGCAAAAACAAGTTTTTCCATGTGTTTTTGTGCCATAACCACTACTGCCACCAGAATAACAACTTTTTTTGCAAATGTTTTTTATTTAAAAATGTTGAATTCCCATCTTAATTTTCAAATAAATTGCAATAAGGCTTCCAAGATTGTTATTTTTAAGATTCACTGAATCAAATAAGTCTTAATAGCCGGGGATTTAGCTCAGTGGTTCCACCACCTGCCGCACAAGCGCAAGGACCCGAGTTCAATTCCCGGTACCAAAAAAAAAAAGTCTTAATAGGCAATAAAGATTCTGTTTGGCACATATAAGATGCTTAAAAGTAAGCTATGAATTTGACAGAATTCTTGAACATCATTTTCCTTAAATTTTATTTTTATTTCTTATTTTTTAGGTGCTTTTAGTCTCAAAATTCTGACAATCTTACAGCAGTGTTTTTAGAAACAAATGTGAAAACAGTCAAATAGTATTTGCAAATGTAAAATACCCTTCATGTCTATTAATAGAAAATAAATTAAACCTTATATTTTATTACTTTGCCAAAATATTTTATTATAAAATATGACCAAAATATTTAAAATTCACAGTGCTTTTAACTTAAATATGCTATTTCTGTCTGTTTTATGCTATACATTTTCTGATTCAGAATTATAGAAAACTTGATAAATACTTGATTTTAACTAATGAGGCTGGACAAAGGGTGACAAATGTTTAAGGGACAGTTATCTACTATTTAGCTTAAATTTATTTTGTTAATAGGAATTACAAATTAAAGGAACTTTTATGCAATGAGATATGGACAGCTATTATCTTGGAAAAATTAAAGAGTCAAATAAAGCAAAGAAATGAAGGGCTGGAAAATGAATTTTCTAATATCAGGATACTTTGGTCATAAAAATATATTGTTAAAGATTTTGTAAATTGTATTTCATAATTCTACACGTACTGAGAAAGTTTCAGTGGAAACACTGTCACTATGTAGAAAGAGTTTTATATACACAATAACTTGTACCTATAAGTTCTGCAATAGCAATATATGCCTGTTTCGCCATGGAGAAGTCTGTGACATCATTGGAACAATATTATTATTTGATGTAGTTAAGCTTCAATTATTTTTCAGTAATTTTCTCATGAATTAAGATTTAAAAGTCTTGGGCCGGAGATTTAGCTCAGTGGTGCCGCTGCCTGCCTCGCAAGCGCAAGGTCCCGAGTTTAATCCCTGGTACCAGAAAAAAAAAAAAAAAAGATTTAAAAGGCTTAAACATTTTAAACAAGATAGAAAATTTACTATTGTGCTTACTAGAACAAAAGTCATTGGGGATGAACAATTAACCATTTTAATTGAAGGTTTATATGAATAGCCATAAATTATGTAAGCCCATATGTATTTACAGCCAGAGTCATTTTATTTTAAATAATCATGCAGTGACTTTTTTGGCATGCTGTTGTTTTAAGTAATGTTTATGCCACTTTAGTTGATTTTATATGACATTTTACAGTGAAGGATTTCTGTCTTTATATCTGGTTAAAGAAGAGAGGATTGGATAACTTTCTCAATAGCCTGTTCTTTTCTGTAATCTTTTTCACTTAATAGGTAAGTATTAAGAAAGATGGGAGTGAAAATAGGTGAACTGTGTATGTAGATATAAAATGATATACATGTAAATTTTCATTAGCCATATAACTATAGTGACTGGGTACATCAAGATACATCTTTAATTTTTTTTTGAGAAGTGGTGTCATTATAAGAATTTGCAATAAGGGTTTTTCTCAACCAGTGCTATGACAATCCTTTTCATCTTTTTTCTTACCCAATCTTTGCCTTGTTCACTCTTTTTAAAATTTCTTCTTAAAAAAAAATTACAGTTGCAGAAAATTTTCACATTATCTCAGCAGTTGAAACACTACAAAGATACCCATTTAAAGAAAAGCCCAGGGCCAGGGATTTAGCTCAATGGTTCCACCGCCTGCCTCGAAAGTGCAAGGTCCTGAGTTTGATCCCCCCAGTACCAAAAAGAAAAGAAAAGAAAAAGAAAATCCTTATATATACTTGGGCTGGAAATGTTTTTTAACTGGATTAGAAACCCAAACAGACATACTTAACTGAACAAAAAACTTAAATATCATATGGCAGGGGACCACAGTACAAGTTAATAACAAGCAGACTAGAAGAGGTATTTCCTTTTTTTTTTTTTTTTTTCAGTACTGAGGATCAAACCCAGAGGCGAACACATACTAGGCAAGTGCTCGACCTCTGAGCTACATCCTCTCCTTGAGAACAAAGTATTGGTATAGTGATAGAAAATATCTCTGTCTCTTTATACAGAGTACCTTTAAAATAAGCTACTGGAAAAAGGTCAAACTGAATAAGCATTTGCCAGAATAGAGCATCGAAAAAGTCAACAAGCATAAAATATGTTTATCCTCATTAGTGGTTAATGGAATGTTTAAAAAAAGGAAAAGTGTATAGGAAAATAGCACTTTATTGTGCTTTGCAGATAGTGTTTTTTACAAATTGAAGGTTAGTGGCAATTGCATCATGCAGTATGTATTAGTGCCATTTTTTCTGTGTTCTGTTTAATGTCTCTGTCATGTTTTAGTAACATATTCACAATTTTTCCATTATATTGTGATTGGTCATTTTTTTGTGTGTATTACTGTTGTGATTATTTTGGCGAACTATAATTAGAGCCTATACAAGGCTGCAAATTTAATTGATAGATCTCTTTATCTTCACTGCTCTAACTGGCTATTTCCCTGTACCTCTGTCTCCCCTCAGGTATCCCTATTCCCTCAGACACAACAGAATTGAAATTAGGCCTGTTAACCCTACAATGGCCTTTGAACTGTTAAAGTGAAAAGAAGAGTCTCTTGCTTCTTTTATTTATGGGGGGGGGCGCGTGTGCCAGGGATCGAACTCAGGTCCTTGCACTGGTGGGGCAGGCCGTGACAATCCTCAGGCCCAGGGATTTAGCTCAGTGGTTCTGCCACCTGCCTCGAAAGCAGAAGGTCCTGAGTTTGAAACCTGGTACCAAAAATAAAAGCTAGAGATTTTTAAGTTTAATGAGGAAACCATATCAAATGAGATAAGCTAAAAATTAGGCTGTGGCTATGTGTGCCAAACAGCCAAGTTGTAAATGCAAAAGCAAAGTTCTTGAAGGAACTTAAACTAAAAATGCTCCTCCAGGCTGAGTCCTAAGAAAGTAATACAGTCCTATTGCTGATAAGGAGAAAGTTTTAATAGATGATCAAGCCAGCCACAACATTCTGTTGATGAAAGTGTAATCCAGAGGAAGACCCTGATGCACTTCAGTTTTATGAAGGCTCACAGAGGTGATAAAGCTGCCTGAAGTTTGTTCATGAGCTGTGAGGAATCCATTTCTCTAAAAGCAAAGTGCAAACTGAAGCAGCAAGTGCCATGTAGAAGCTAAAGCAAGTTACCTAGAAGATCTTGATAAGACTGATGAACGTGGCTTCACTAAATAGATTTTAAGTCTAGATAAAACAGGCTTAACATTGGAAAAACATGTGATCTAAGATTTTTTCAAGGCAAGAGAGGAGAAACCAGTGCCTGGTTTCAAAGGACAGGCTGATTTTCTTTTAGACGATAATGTAGCTGGTGACATTGACAGTAAGTTGAAGTCAGTATTCATTTGCCATTCTAAAATTCCTACATCCAGGCCAGGGATTTAGCTTAGTGGCACTGTGCCTGTCTTGCAAGTGCAAGGTCCTGAGTTCAATCCTTGGTACAAAAAAATCCTACAGCCCTTAAAAATTAAACAATCTACTCACTCTGCTCTAAAACTGGAACAGTGATGCCTGGATGACAGCACATCTATTTACAACATGATTTACTGAATATTTTAAGTATACTGTTGAGATTCATGGGTCAGGAAAAAGTTTTGCAAAATAGTACTGCTCACTGACAATGCATTTGGCCACTTAGGAGCTGTGATGGAGTTGTATTAATGTTTCCCTGCCTGTTGACACCATATCCATTCTGCTGTCCATGAAGAGAGGAGTGGTTTTGACTTTAAGGTCTTAATAAATATATTTTGCTGTAGATAGTGATTCCTCTAATGGATCTGGGCAAAGTAAATTGAAACTCTTGGGGAAAATGGACTCTTCTAAATGCTGTTAAGAATATTCATGATTCAGGAGATGAGGTTAAAATAATAACATTAATAGGGAGTTTGGAAGAACTTGATTCCAATCATAATGATTGAATTTGTGGGATTTCAAAACTTCAGTGGAGGAAATAATTGCTGAGTGGAAATAATAAGAAAACTGAAATTATAAATGGTGCCTAAGAAGTGACTCAGGACTGGGGATTTAGCTCAGTGGTGCCGATGCCTGCCTCGAAAGCGCAAGGTTCCGAGTTCAATTCCTGGTACCAAAGAAAAAGTGACTCAGAGCAACCTCATGATAGAACCTAACACATGAGTTGTTTCTTAAGAGATAACCATGGTGGTTTCTTGACATGGAATCTACTGGTGATGATGTGAACACTGTTGAAATAAAGGACTTAAGAGTATTACATAAATTTAGTCAATAAAGCAGCAACAGAGTTTGAGAGAGGACTTAAGTATTTTTAAACTTTGCCACTGCTACCTCAACCTTTAGTAACCACTATTAGCAGTCAGCAGCCATTAATATCAAGGAAAGATCCCCCCCATCAGCAAAAAGATCAAAATTTGCAGATGATCATAAGCATTTTTAGCAGTAAATTTTTTTGAAATTTAAGAGTTCCCTTACAGTATATATTTTTCTTTTTATTAGTACATGTTTGGAGTACATAATAGTACACTCATTGTGGGCAATTGATACATACACATAACATTCTAATTCTCCCCTTTCTGCTCCGCCTTCGTCTGCTCACCCCTCCCCTTCATTTTGTTCAATCTGTTAACTCATTTCTTGAATTTTACATTGTAGCAAGTACATCTTTCATTTCTAGAAGTTCCATTTGACTTTTTTTTTGTATTATATTCTTTTATTGGTACATTGTAGGTATACAACACAATTACATTTCTCATTGGGAATTGTACCTTTATATAATGCATCTTGGT
>NW_004624733.1:2330977-2412891 GCF_000247695.1 Heterocephalus glaber | reverse complement strand
GCTGCTGTAAACATGGGTGCACATATATCACTGTGGTATGATTCTTTTAATTCTTTTTGGAAGATACCCAGCAGGGGAATAGCTGGGTCAAATGGGACCTTTAATCTTAGTTTTTGAGGTATCTCCATATTGGTTTCCACAGCAGTTGCACCAGTCTGCAGTCCCACCATCACTGGAGAAGGGTTCCTTTCTCCCCACAATTCTACCAGCATTTGTTGCTTGATTTCTTTTTGTTGTTGTTGTTGTTGTGGTTGTTGCTGCTTCTTGATTTCTTGATAGCAGCCATTCTTTCTGGAGTGAGGTAGAATCTTTCTCCAGTTTGGTGAGAAATGCTGTTGGTATTTTGATTGGGATTACATTGACTCTGTATTCATTCTGGAAGTATAGCCGTTTTCACCATATTGGTTCTGCCTATCCAGGAACGGGGCATGACTTTCAATTTTCTGGTGTCCCCATTTTTTTTTTTTTGAGACAGGCTCTCACTGTGCAGTTCAGGCCGCTTGAACTCACTATGTAGCCCATGCTGGCCTTGAACTCACAGGGATCCTCCTCCCTCAGCCTCTAGAGTCCCGGGATGATAGGTGTGTGCCACCACACCCAGTCTGGTGTCCTCTTAATCTCTTTTTTTTCAGAGTACTGTAGGTTTCATTATAGAGGCCTTTCACTTCCTTGGTTAGGTTTACTCGTAAGTATTTCATGTTTCTTGGTGCTATTGTGAATGGTGTTATTTTCCTAATTTCTTTCTCAGTGAGTTCATTATTGGGTGTACAGGAACACTATTGATTTTCGTGTGTTGATTTTGTGCTTGCTATAAGAGTACTAAATTAGGTTATTCTAGGAGTCTTTTGGTGGAATTTTTTTTGGATCTGCTACATAGATTGTCATATCATCTGCAAATAATGATAATTTGACTTCTTCCTTTCCAATACATATTTTTTTTGTTTTGTTTTGTTTTTTCATTACTGGGCATTGAACTCAGGACCTTGCACTTTCCAGGCAGGTGAGCCACCACTAAGCTACATCCCCAGCCCCTTTCCAATACATATTCTTTTTTTTTTTTCTTTTTTCCATTTAGTTTATTGGTACATTTTAGGTATACAATAGAGTTACATTCATCATTGGGATCTTGTACCTTTACACAAATACATATTCTTTTTATTTCATTCTTTGGTCTGATTGCCCTAGCTAATGTTTTGTTACTGTATTAAACAAGAATGGTGATAGTCTTGTCTTATTCCTGATTTTAGAGAGAAAGCTTTTAGTTTTTCCTCATTTAATATGATGTTGATAGTAGGTTTGTCATAAATGGCTTTTTATTAGGTTCAGATAAGTCCTTTCTATACCTTATTCTCTAAGGTTTTTATCATGGATTTTGGATTTTGTCAAAAGCGTTTTCTGTGTCTACTGAGATGATCATGTGATTTTTGTCCTTGCTTATGTCCATTTGTTTAAGGTTTGGTTCAACTCTGAAATTTCTTTGTTGATTTTTTGTGTCGTTGATCTTTTTTGTGACAGTGGGACACTGAGGTCTCCTTCTATAATTATGTTGATGTTTATCTTTTATCTCTACAAGTGTGGCTTTTATAAAGTTGGATGTACTGGTGTCCCGTGTGTACATGTTTATTATTGTTATCTCTGCCTGTTGAATTAACGAATAGGTAGTAACCTTTGCCTCTTCTGATCAGTTTTGGCTTGAAGTCTACTTTGTCTTAAAATAGTATAGCTATTCCTGCTTGGTTTTGGTTTTCTGTTGCATGGAATATTATTTTCCATCCTTTGATTTTTAGTCTATGAATTTCTCTTTGGATTAAATGCAATTCTAGTATACAGCATACCATTGGATTTTGTTTCTTGATCTATTCTACCACTGTGTGTCTTTTGATTGGGGGATTGGGACCATTTACATTGAGAGTTATTACTGAAAGTATTGACTTCTTCCTGTCAGTGCATTGTTTTTCTGTTACTAATTTCCTGTTGTTGTTGTTGTTGTTGTTGTTGTTGTTGTTGTTGTTTGTACCAGGGATCAAACTTGGACCTTGCGCTTGTGAGGCAGGCAGCGGAACCACTGAGCTAAATCCCCGGCCCTAATTTCCTTTTTTTTCCCTTCTGTTTATCTGCTCATTCTGCCTGGAGGATTCATTCTCTTATACCTTTTGGCATTGTTTGCTTTATCGGCTCTTTCTAGAATATCCTTGAGGATTTTTTTGGAGTGCTGGTTTACTGGTATAAATTTCTTAAAGTGCTCTTTCTCATGGGAAGACCTTATTTCTCCCTCTATTTTGAGTTGGAAGTTGTTTTACAGCTGAAACTCTTCAAGCTCTTTTGGCCTTTAAGGTTTGTGTTGAGATGTCCGCTGTAATGCTAATGATCTTATGTTTGTAAATGATTCATTGCTTTTCTCTAACAGCTTTTAAGATTCTGTCCTTGTGTTAGACTTCTCAGATTTTGACTATGAAGTGTTGTAGAGAGATTCTTTTCTGATTGTGGCTGTTTGGGGTTCTATATGTTTCACTTATATGTATGTTAAATTCTTTTTCCATATTTGGAACGTTTTCTGCTATTATTTCTGAAAGGGTTTTTTAAAATGCCATTTCTGTTATCTTCTGATTTTCCACTAATTCCAATTAATCTTAGATTAAGTGTTTTTGTGTAAGTTAGCAGCTGTTAGATCCTGTTGTTTTTAAGGTATCAGTTGGTCACTGACATCAGCCCTATCTTCTAGTTTTGACATTCTGTCCTCACATTAGCCACCTCTGCTATCCACACTTTTGATAGCATTTTTAATCTCCTGGATTTCTGGTTGAAAAGAACTCTAATTTTTTGCTATACTGGTCACTCATGTTTTGTATTGTTTTGTTTAGCTAAGCTAGCTTTTTATTAGTATCTTCTGTAAACTTACTGATCATTTTGCTTATTATGTCCATTATCTATTTAATTATATCTTCTTTGAGCTCACCACTGTATTAAACTCATTTTTTTTTCAACCTCTTTTGTAATTTCCAATGATTCAGCTGTATCCCTTTTGATTCCCTTCTTCTCAGTGCCCCATGGATCAGCTTTGAGGGAGCGGAGAGTTTTTGGAGGCATTTTGTTACCTTCTCATATTTCACGTGTGTGTGTATGCACACTGAAGTTTGTGGGTTGATTATAATGGAAAGACTTGTTGCTAGTATGGATACCTCTTTAGTTAGTAACTGCTTACAATGATATACTCTGCGCATGACTAACTATAGACCTTTTCCTTTTTCCCAAGATTTGAGAGGGAAGACTGCAATGCAGTTAGCCTAGCACCCACTTCTCTGGAAATGGGTCACAGTATTGTTAATGACACAAAGGCAATCCAGATATTGACATACAAAGAAGACCAATTAACAGTAACAACTGTGCCACTTTGGCAATAGCAATAAAATCATCAAGAATAATAGCATCAAGGACAAACTGGATATTGACATACCCTAAGAACCAATAATGTACTATCCTTAACTATAGAAAAGCATCTGTTGTTATAAACACTAAGACAAAGCTACTATTGACATACAGTGACTGTCTATAAATGCAACAACTATACCTCCACTAACAATAGAAAAGTATTCAATAGTAGTAGTATACAGTTATGTAAAGATTAATAAAGCTCCATGGGTATACCAGCAAAGATAGAGGGGGTGGGGAATAGGAAAATGAAAGTATAATTTGAAAATAAATGGAAGATGAGAGCAAAGAGATGAAGTATCATATTAAGAAGTAAAAGGAAATTAACAGCTAGATGAAAGTAACAACAAAATATAGGTGAAAAAGAAAAATGGGGGAAAAAACCCAATGAATGCAAAAGAAAAAAGGGTACTAAAAAATTCCTCTATATTTGAATAAGTTATCTTTCCAGGATCTGCAGTTTTGGAGTTCATCAAGTCAGAGTTTTCTTCATCTAGCTTTATGGCCTGTGGTTTTATGATGTGCCTCCTCCACCACACCAGGAGCCCATCTCTGTACACCCTAGACTATAGCAATCATCCAAGCTGAGGTGTATCCTTGCTCATGTTGGTAGATCAGGAAAGCAATTGGATCACTGGTCTCTGCTGGATATAGGCAGCAGGGCAGGGTTTCGAGCAGACAACTGGACTTAATACTAGCATGTACAGGCCCAGCCACTTCTGAAAGCCACATTACTGGGCCTGGCTTTTCACCATGGAGGTTGGAACCACATGCTCTTCCCAGCCTGAACTTGAACTTCTCAGGGGGTCTGTGTCTAACCCATGCCCTCTCTGTGGCTGTCTCTCACCTAGTCACTGTGATGGGATAACACGGGAAACCCTAAAGTGAAGTTCTGTAGTTATTCTATGGCTCAGTCTTAAAACTAACACCTTCCCTAAGGTGTTGGGGTGGCTCCTGACTAAACCTTCTCTAACACAGTGGGTTCTGCACTGGATTTCTTCTCCAGCTTTAGCCTGCTATTAATGCATCATTTTGGGAGTAAAATCCTATGCTGTTTTTGTAATTTACAATACCTGTGGGCTTTTATTGGGAGCAGTACTGCTGGCCCAGTCCATTATTTCTCCTTGGAGATGCTGGCTCTCCAGAGCTTGCCTTCTCTACTGGGGCATTGTCCTTGTCCACAATCAGGTCATTTGGTTGGTGCCTCTGTTGCCCTGTGCTGAGTAGAAGCAAAATGTGGAGTGGGCTCAGAGTTGGCAGGTGGCTGCAACCAGGGTACAGAATCCACGGGCATGAAGTCGGCTGGGGGAGAACATGTACCTTCCATCTGTAGGTGTGGCTACAATAAAATATTTTAAATTAAGTCATGTGTTGTTTTTTCTGACAATGCTATTGCACCTTTAGTAAACTATAGTATAATGTAAACTTAACTAGGGTGTGCACTGGGAAACCAAAATATTTGTGTGACTTGCTTTATTGTGGTGGTATGGAGCCAAACCCACAGTATCTTTAAGGTGTGCTGGTAATGTCATTTTTCTTCAGAATGGTAGAAGGTCAAAACAGTTACAGCATATATCTTGGTGAATATGCAAGGGAATGAGCATACTCAATTATTGCTGGCAGAACTAAAGTAACTGCAAAATTACATAGGTGTATTAAAATTGAATACATATACTTTTCAGTGAACAACCTTTTGAGAAATTGCACTATAACAACATCACTCATGCACAAAATCTTTGTACACAGATGTTTATTGAAACACTGGAGTAAAAAATGTGAACTAGCCAGGGATTTAGCTCAGTGGTTCCGGTGCCTGCCTCGCAAGCACAAGGTCCCGAGTTTGATCCCTGGTACCAAAAAAAAAAAAGTGAACTAAATCAGTAAATAAATGATTGAGTAAATGGTGTTATAATGGAAAATTATGTCAACGTTAAAAAGAATGTTAGATTTGTTTCTGTTGATCTGCAAAGAGGTTGGTGAGAAAAAAAATTCAGCACAAAGTAAAAGTTATAATACCTAATATTTGAGGATTTTTAGTGCTATATGTATGAAAAGAAATACTTGTGTATAAAAAAAATACAAAACTTTTCATATGGGGAAGGTAAAGGGTTAATTTCCAAATCTCCTGTCAGTAATGTAATACCAAAGATAGTTTTCTCGGTATGTTAGTGGGAGGTAGAGGTTTGTAATAAACAGGGCTTAATGAGTCTGGGAGCTGCTCTGTTAAGTGGTTTTGGGTCAGGAAAACAGTTGTTGAAATATCTTTGATACTTGGAGTAACTCATAAAAGCTGAGCAGAGGCATAATGCACCTGTTAGTCTTTCAGTAATATTTGTAGATTTTATAATAGTTACTTTCAAATTTGAATCAATTTTTGAGTTTTTCAAGATGTTCTTTTCCATTCTGCTTGGTTTTTTCCACTGCGTATGTGGTGTATAATTCAGGGAGCTAATGCTGAGTTAAAGCATTACATTGTTGGGCAAGGCAATTCAAAACCAAGAACATTTTCTTAAGTTCTTCCCCTACAAGTATATCTGGTGGGAAATACATTTCTGTCTACAGTGGAAAAATACTGGTGGATAATTGTGTCCACTCAGTGTACAATTAATGACCTGTGTACCAAAACTATTACAGTATATTGACCCTTGGGTGTGTGCTAAATGTTGTTTTTCATCTTTTGGAATCTACTCAGCATCATTTCTGGAATTACAGCATAGTTACTTTTTGTAGCCCTGTTTTGTTTTCAGTTTGTTCTGTAGATGAGCAAAAGATCATTTTTTGTAGTACAGAGTATTGAACACAAGCTATTCACACTGAGCTACATCTCCAGTACCAGCATCCTCCCCCCCACACACACCCTTTTTGAGACAGGGTCTTGCTGAGTTGCCCAGGCTCAGCTCAAACTTGTGATCCTCCTGCCCAAGCCTCCCAGAGTGCTCAGATTATAGGCGTGTGACACCATGCCCAGCTAAAGATAATTCTTAAGATAGTATTTGGTTGTGTTTTGCTTTGGTTTGGGTCTGTGTTTTTCAGAAAATGCACCAAGTCCCTGTGAACGTTCAGACATGAAGATAACAAACTACAATACTTCTGATACGTTTTAAGACTTCACAGGGTCTCCCCTAATGAGAACCTTAATGGGGGAAAAAAAGTGTCCCATTTGGTTAAAGGAAGCTTCATGTTTAGGTGAGGGAAGCTACAGAAATGAAGCATTTCTGAGAATGCAATTCCACAACAGGACTTAGCAAGTGAAGTGGGCTCACTTGCAGCCTACACATCCCCTTGACTAGGTGTGGTACATAAATTGTACAATCATTCATCAGTGCCGTGTTATCTCACAGTAAAGCCTGTAATTCTTGCAGAATAGTGACAACTGCCTACATTTCAACTATTTTGCACAAGTTTTAAAAGGAAAAATCCAGAGCCCATACCTAAGCATGTTAGGTGGCTGAGAATGCAAGAAGCCTTTAATTAAACATAAATTGGGCAATAAAGATCTAAGACCCAAAACCCTATACTAAAGCAGAAAACAATTGTTTGGGAGGTGCTATGCATAAGAAGAGTGCTGACAGGTTCTACTGGTAGTGACACAATATGAATTTGAATTCAGGACAGTCTCATTCTGAATGGTGAAATAGAACAAGTCACAATTCTGACTACTGAGAAATAGAAAGTAAGGGCTTGAACATGTACAAGACCACATGGGAAACTAGTTCTGGGGGAAAAGGAGGCATCTAGGGAAGAGGAGAAAGAAAAAAAAGGTCTTATTTAACAAGATATCACCAATCCAAGAGACTGACCATTACCCAAATGTACTTTTAATTTTTTAAGGAAATTGTTCTTTTGCAAAAAAAACTCCCACTATGCTCCTGAATTAAAAACAGTAGCCCTGGTGTGATTCCGTCCTGCGCGCCTGTTCTCTGGGGGCAGTAGCTGTTTATTTCCCTCTGCGTTCTCTCCCACCTAAGTGTGTGCCACTACTCCATGGAAGATTCAATGGATATGGACATGAGCCCCCTGAGGCCCCAGAACGATCTTTTCAGTTGTGAACTAAAGGCCGACAAAGATTATCAGGTTAAGGTGGATAATGATGAAAATGAGCATCAGTTGTCATTAAGAACGGTCAGTTTAGGGGCTGGTGCAGAGGACGAATTGCACATTGTGGAAGCAGAGGCAATGAATTACGAAGGCAGTCCAATTAAAGTAACACTAGCAACTTTGAAAATGTCTGTACAGCCAACGGTTTCCCTTGGGGGCTTTGAAATTATACCACCTGTGGTCTTAAGGTTGAAGTATGGTTCAGGGCCTGTGCATATTAGTGGACAGCACTTAGTGGCTGTAGAGGAAGATGGAGAGTCAGATGAGGAGGAGGAAGAGGATGTAAAACTCTTAAGTATATCTGGAAAGTGATCTGTCCCTGGAAGTGGTAGCAAGGTTCCACAGAAAAAAAGTAAAACTAGCAGCTGATGAAGATGTTGATGATGAGGAGGATGATGATGATGACGAAGCTGAAGAGAAAGCACCAGTGAAGAAATCAATACAAGATACTCCAGCCAAAAACGCACAAAAATCAAACCAGAATGGAAAAGACTCAAAACCATCAACACCAAGATCAAAAGGTCAAGAATCCTTCAAAAAACAAGAAAAGACTCCTAAAACACCCAAAGGACCTAGTTCTGTAGAAGATATTAAAGCAAAAATGCAAGCAAGTATAGAAAAGGCGCATTGAACAGTCCTGGGCACTACTGATAAATTTAAGCCCAAAGATGGGGAGAAAGGAAAAGGAGAGACAAATAATAGTCCATTCTATCATCAACAATCCAGACTGAAGTCTTCTATTTTAATCTCAATCCCCTTTCCTGATTTGCCACTCAGACCTCCTTCCAAGCTGGAAGCAATCTGTTTCCTAAAGCGCCTTTTTTTCCTTTACTTTTTTTTTGTGAGGTTTTTTTTTTTTTTGGTACCGAAGATTGAACTCGGGTCCTTGCGCTTGCGCAGCAGGCGGCGAAACCACTGAGCTAAATCCCTGGCCCTCCTTTACTTTTATGACTGCTGTGATTCAGTGAACCTTACATAATGCTTTCTGTTGTGCATATGCCTCATCTCTTGTTTTAATTACCTTTGTATTTCTTAGCTGCTCAATAAATATTTGAATGAATAAAAAAAAAACAGTAATACCCCCCCCATACACACACACACACACACACACACACACACACATGAGTTCCTGTCCACAGATTGTTTGCTATTATATGCATAGGGTTTGTACTGTATAGGGGGAAAAGTGTCCAGGTCCAGACAAATGTACTGTTAGAGGTTTTTCAAAACAATGAAACTGGGCTGGGGATTTAGCTGAGTGGCACCACACCTACCTTGCAAGAAAAAGGTCCTGAGTTCGATCCCCCATACCAAAGAACAAACAAAAAAACATAATGAAACCATTCCAGAAAATAAAGCCATGAAACATAAGAAAACTAATTCAAAACATCCTAACTTGATTTAAATATTAATGAAACTAGCAGCTACATTTATTTAAAACAACTCAGGAACTGGGGATGCAGAAACTTACAGGAATAGAGAGTAGGAGGAAATATAACAGGACCTGCACGAATTCAAAGAAAAGGCAAAATTATCTGATAAATTATAAAAGCCCCTTGGGAGAATACATATGGTTGAAAGTATGTATTGAACAGAGGATGAAAAAGTCAAAAAAAGAAAGCCAAATAATAGATTAAAAGTATTGCAGAGAAAGTTATAGATATAGATAATAGGAAAATATTTAATGTTTATTGAAGAGCAGAACTTTAGACACCAAGCAAGAAGCCACAAGCCCAGAAAGCAGCGCTTTGAGTCACAGGATATACTTAGGCCTTGAAGCTCAGTGGCATTTGCCCTGCTTGTTTTAAAATTGCTTTGAACAATATCTGCCCTCAAAAAATTACTGTATGTGAGAAACCAGACAATGTAACTCATGTTCAGAAGAGTAGCAGCAGAAACAGACTCAAGTGACAAATATGATGAAGGATTTAAAATACCTATTATAAATACATACAGGAACCAAAAACAACAGTGAAAGGAGATGTTAAAGAGAATTATGCATGGTTCCTGACCTACAGTGGTTCAATTTAAACTTTTCATCTGTAACAACTGTACTTCGGCTTCTGATCTTTTCCCACTTTAGCGATATATTATAAATTTCTTCCTCAAGATTCACAATACCTACCCACCTCCCTGGGCTTTGGATGCCATGACACTTCCTGTAAAACCTTGTTTGATCAAAAACTCCGTTCCTGATGGGTGGCCCAAATCAAGTGCCCCATTGAGTCATGCCCCCTGTGAGTCCCCAGTTGTAGATCCTCCCATAATCCCAGGACCTGAAGAGACTCAGTGCCTGCCCCTACAAGGGCCATGATTTCTTCTCAGTGGCCCACTCCCACCCTGTGAATTGTACTTTTGCTTCTTTTGCTTTTAATAAATCTAACTTTTGTTACTCCTTTTGAGTATCTCACTCAATTCTTCGTTCAGTATAGCAAGAACCTGGAAATAACTTCCCCCAAACCCCTGCATCAGATAACTACTTCTGTCACATTCTTGTGCTCATAAAATTCAAAGTCCATCCAGATTCATGAGAAAAGAAACCACAATCTACCTCTTAAGGGGAAAAGTGTCAAAGAACTTGTGTCCATTTAAAATCTGCAATGGCCTGTTCTCTGTACATAAATTATGATTCTCTTGCATACAAAATCTATTCTTCCCCCAAATTTCAGAATTTTCATCCTATTACTACATCAGGATCAGACTAGAGCCCCAGGATCCCATCATTTAATTCAAGTCCAGGCACAGATAGTCTTTAAATGAGGTTTCTTAAGTATGATACCTCTCAGTCTGAAAACCTGTGGAAGAAGGAGACAAATTACAGGCTACCCACACACCAAACATGCAATAGGGAGACAAGATAGTTATCTCTCATTCAAAAGGGGGAGAAGAGGGTCATATAGCAGTCCTTGTTCCATAGAGATTCTGAAATTTCAGCGCACATCACCAGCTCCTTAAATAACCCTGTTCCCTGGAAGTAATTCCCTACGGCTCTGCACTCCACCCTCTGGGTTCTGTTCCACCACTAAGTCATCTTCCTTTTTTTTGGTACCAGGGCTTGAACTCGGGACCTTGAGCTTGTGAGGCAGGCGGTGGAAGCACTGAGCTAAATCCCCAGCCCCTTTTTTCCTTTTAAGTGGCCCATGTTTTCAAATGAGTAGTCTTGGGCTGGGGATTTAGCTCAGTGGTTCCGCTGCCTGCCTCGAAAGTGCAAGGTGGTCCTGAGTTCGATCCCCAGTACCAAAAAAAAAAAATCCAAACAAATGAGTTGTCTCCTCAACCTGTTTCCTCACCAGGAAAGTTTGAAAGTTCAAATACTCCTTTACATTTTGTGCTATTACCACCTTTAAAGTTCAATCAAGTAAAATTGCTTGTAAAACTCCATGGCTTCTTATATATCAAGTTATAATCCACTTTAACAGACAAAAACCACATCTGCATTTTTTTCCTAAGGAAAACTATTTTCCATGTTGTGCCACCTATGTCACTACCATGATTTATTATCTTAAGATTCTTAGAAATCTTAAACCAGGTGTAGTGCATCCCTGTAAACCAAGGTACTCAGGAGGCTGAAACAGAAGGACCACTTGAGCCTAGGAATTAAAGGCCAACCTAGACAACATAGCAAGATCCTATCTTTAAAAAAATCTTTTTAAAATAAATTCATGTGTCTTACTAAGATTCTACATGACACATACTAAAATCTTTTGGAGAGCTTAAAAAGGGGCTTACAAACACAATCTTGGCTGAATCTTTACTCTGAGATAAGTTTTAATCCCTAAAAATACTGAATAAATTTTCTAAAAATTCATGAAGGTAATGCTATGGAGAGAGACAGAGATAGCACTCAGATATGTAAGTAACTAGTATGCCAACTCTTGACTATAAAGACCGGTTATCAGAGTGACAAGAGAGGGACTATTGAAGGTGAATAATCTGAGAATAAGAACCCACAAGGAAGGGTCTGTGCTTAGGGCAATATAGGATGAAGAGGGGAGCCTTGCTTGCCTAACATTAAGTGAAGTGGCTCATACTTTGGACTAGCATTTTGTGTGTGGAGATACAAAAGAAAGCTTTATCAAAAGAGCTAGGAATTTAGGACATATTTACAGAAAAAAACCTAGAAAAAAATTGAAAGATAAAACTGTATCAAAAAAGACAAGATCAATCTGGACTTTGTAGTATTATTATAGGTAGCTAAATTAGGTAGAAATATTATAGGCCATCAGACAGGGCTAGGCCCTTGAGGGAGTCAGTGCAGAAGATGAGAACACATCACAACTGTGGCCGGAGGCACATCTGTCTAAGGCTAGGCCTCAAGATAAAGATGGAATAACCAAGCCTACATGCCTCCCCAAGGGCTAAGCAATAAATGAAGATTATACTCACCAGGTCCAATAAAGTCTAGATAGATGTCAGTCACCCAGGTGGGTAACCAGGACCTCCCGATCCATCCTTTCCTAAAAAGGTCTTTGTTCTTTCCATGTACCCTTGCTGAATGACTTCCCCATTGGACCTGCTTCTGTTCTACCTGAGCGAGTTAGAACTATAGAGATGCGCCACACTTTGTGTTAGATTTGAGTCTCTTTATTAAAGCTGGCGACCGAGATGGGGCTAGTGCCTGGAAAATTCTCTCGGTGCTAAGAAGCAGTTTGATTTCTCCTTTTAAACCATACTTTCAGTTGAGGAGGGCTCAAGGGGAGTGCAAGTGGAATTTTATAGAAGCAGAACCATGTCAGGTTAGTGAGGGGAGCAAAAGGAAGTTTCCCAACTAGGTGAGGTACAAAACATCCTGCAACTGCAGCAAGTTTTCTGCCAAATAGGATGTGGGTTTTGGGTGCTTTTTCCAAGCACAACCACACAATGGTGGTAAAGCTCAAGATGGAGTTGGGTTGGCTATCACATTCCCAACTCAAGATGGAGTCGGGTTGGTTATCACACTTCACCATTGGATCAATATTACCTAAGTGGCTATACTTGTAATCTTATTGGTTGATCACAGTTTTGACCCACATGGTACCCACCTTGTGATTTTTCTCTATAAAACTTCCTTTGAGAAGTGGGCTCATTGGCAACCCACTTTTGGATCCCCTCTTATCTCTCAGGAGCTATCCTCTCAATAAATTTTTCCTACTCTTAACTTTCATTGTTCCTTAGAATTCATTCTATGATTTTGGGGGACACAAATTTGGTATATCAACCAGCTATCAGGTTGGGAATTATATTTTCCCCCTACATCAGTATTTAGGAAGATTCACTTAAATTTGAGACAGTTGAAAAGGAGAAAGTAGTTCAGGTAGGTATGAACGCACAAAGAGTTCAGTGTGCAGTCATAGAAGAATATGGGCTGTAGTTTAGGGCACTTCCATATTTTCTATGAAAGAATGACTTAGAGGTAGCCATCTGGAAACAGAGAAAGAGAACTGTTTCATAGGGAGAGTAGCTGGTCCAACTGAGGATGGCTGTGGACACAGTCACCCTTTGATGCATCCAATAATTCTAGCGAGCTCTTTTAGAAGTGATGTGTTTTAGTGTATGTTATCATAGGAAGTAATTCTAAATAAAAAATGAAAAATACTCTAAAGTTGGAGTTATAGCCACTGGTGTTGTATAATAGTCATTACTGGGTATGAGGTCTGTTAAAGTAATAGGAAAAGATCATTGACCCTAAAACTGGTTCTTATTCTATTCCAGAGTTTCTAGTCGGAGAGACATTGGAAAATTCTATCTACCTGATCTGTACCTTGACTTCTATTTGTAAAAACAAAACAAGAAACTATTCTCTTTAAGGTTACCCTATTTGTTTTTATTTTTTTATTTTTTATTTTTGATACTGGGGATTGAACTTGGGACATTGCGCATGTGAGGCAGGTGGCAGCACCACTGAGCTAAATCCCCGACCCTATTTTATTTTTAAATAATTTAAAATTTTTTATTAGTACATTTGCATTAAATAATAATTACATTCATCATGGGGAATTGGTACATGTACATAACTCATCTTAAAATACAAGAGCTGGTGCTATGATAATGCTCCAAAAGTAGGACTAGAAAGATAGAGTTGAAGCCATGGATTATCAGATAATATTTTTGAGGCTAAAGTTACAGCCATAAATCAGGCTTGCTCATCAGTACACTTTCACAAACATGTACTTAAACCACAAAGGCTGCAGAGGCATTTTTGTGGGCTATAAGTAGTTCTTGCTTTAGCATTATGCACCCTAGTGGGAAATGTCAAAGTGTATCTTTTTGTCTCTCTTCCCTTTGCCTGGGGTGCTGTTCTCTGTCTGGAGAACTCTAGCTCATCCTGTTTGATTCAGCTGGATGGAACCTTCTTTGTGAAATCTTGCCCATTCCCTCAGGGAATGCAAGTCACTTCCTTTCTCCTCCCTGACTAGTTGTACATTCATTTTTATTGCACATATCACAGAGCTTTGGAGTTATTCCTCACCCAAAAAGAAGACGCTGCCATTGAGGAGGCAAAATAGAGGCTTGAAAATAAGAGAACAGTACACGGGAAAACTGAAGCAGATTTTTAAAAGCTTCATGACTTTGTCTAGAGTGAGTACTTTTACTTTCATCTGGGTAGAAGGAAAAACAGAAGGCATGCAAGAGGTATTTTTTTTTGGTACTGGGGATCAAACTCGGGTCCTTTGCGCTTGGACAGCAGGCAGCAAAACTGCAGAGCTAAAACCCCGGCCCTACAAGAGGTATTTTTGGCACGCAGCTATAGTAACAGCTATCTCTAGTTGTAATTTACAGCGCTTGGGGCTTTCTTGTTCAAAGGATTCACCAATCCAGACATAGCTACAAGTATTTAAAAACATCATTTTGTCATTGACTAATGTGCTAGCTTTTAGGAGCTTCTAGATTCTGTTTTTATGACCTCCAAATTGGAAATATGCAAGAGATATCCTGAAAACAAAATGACTCCGTTATCTAGTGATCCAAGTAAAATAGGAAAGCTAATTATCCTGCTAATTTCTAAACATCATCATACTATGAAATAAAAAGGATAAACCAAAGCTCTAATTCTTTACCAAAGTTAAAGGCATTAAAGACTAATAGCATTTTGAAGACAATGATAAAAGATGCCTGATATTACATAGGTCCCCCCTCCTCCTACCACTTCCCACCTCCATCAAAAAGCAAATGCTCAGGCAAGGGCTTCTCTGCATCGTTTCTACCATTAGTATTCGTGGTTGTGCTAAGAAGCGGTGGTAGATTCTACGGAGAATTACAAATTTTGTATTGTTACTTTTTAGATTTTAGCATTTTTATGCCTGCATCAAAAGTACAGAAATTGAGACGTTGAGGATAAAAGGGAAAGAATAATTAATGAAATGTGGCCCCTGAGACAGAAGGGAGGGAGGGCTCAGGGAACTGTTGAAGTTTTATTCTGATTCACTGAGATGAAAGGAAAAAAAGTCAAGAGAAGTGTGAATGCAGGTGGCATTTTTGGTGCCTGGGGTAGGAGGTTGAAATTTTTTCTTTTGATCTCTATATTTTCCATGAAGTAGGAGATAAGATCAGGTATTAAGAGCAAAAAGGGCGAGGGGATGGCAAAGATGTCTTGAGGACTGGCTGAAGATTAAGCCCCCTTCTTCCACTATGCAGGAGGATATCCAGGCTACATAAAGACTCAGCTGAGATTTCTGGTTCTTAAAGTAGCCCTTATGAAAAACAGGCAGCTAGATAGATTTTCTAGGTCAGTCCAGGGAAGGATTGATGGGGCGAAGGAGTAGGAAGCACTGGTGCTGTATTGACTTTGGGTTCAGGTTGGGTAAGAAAAAATGCCCACTGGGAGAAATACAAGTCTAGATGAGGTTTCAAAGGAAGAGCATGGGGACCCAGGGCAGGAGGTTGTAGTTCTGGAATGTCATAAAGATAAAGGTACAAGTAGCTCTGGCGAGGGCTGCTGTGGGCTGTGACTCAGGACAGGGAGCCTGAAATTGAGGAACAGTGAGCTTCTGGATTTGAGTTTTCAGACAACATACCTCATGTGTGTTCCTGTCTTTTGCTTGTATTGAACCAGATGTGCTGTGATTTTGTCTCTTTTACCTATCAGTCTTTGCCTGCCTCTCAGCCAGACCCTGCCATTTCCTGAATGTGTAACATGCTTTGGACAGGGTATTTTAATTTCACTGTGCCTCTGCCTCTTCGTATACGTGGGTGCCTATAAGATGTACACTGTAGGTTGTTGAGAGCATTAAGATAGTGACATACAGGCTGTAAAGCTTGCTAGTGTTACCAGTTGTTTTAGCCTCATGCACAGAATGACCACATAGTGGGTGCTTAACGAAGCCCTCGCTCTGGAGCGCTCCAAGATGACTACCTGAGTAGGGCTGCGCGACAGAAAGCCGCCCAGTCTACCGCACTCGGGTCTGAGTCTCCGGCCTCACAGACCGGGGGGCCACAGTGGAGCTCGCGGGTCGGAGAGAAAGAGTCCGAGACTCCGAGCCATGAGCCTTTAACTCGGAAGAAGCCCGCGCCCTCCGCCGACGGAACCAGGAATGGGGAGCCTTGGCTATCACTGGGTGAGTACATAAGCGCAGACGGCATTTGGGCATTTGGGGGCTTCCACGGATCGCCATCATCATAACGGCAACGGAGGCCAACACGCAAGCACATTCGTCACGCCAGGCTCGGAGCACGTGCGCATGACCCGTGTAGCCACTTCAGCACCGGGGGTGAGACCGCGTTTTCACAGGTGCACCAGCTCAGGAAGCTACCGAAGTTCCGTTGCGGCCCCTCTCAGACAGTCCGGGCCTGGGCGGGCGGAGGCCAGCTTCCCGTCCAGCTGCCTCCTCCGCGCCCGCATCGCGGCCCGTGCCCGCCCACCCGGCCGTAGCGCCGCTCCACCTTCCTGCCCGGCACCCCGCCCCTTCTCGCCCCAGGACCCTCCATCGCCTGCCCAGCCTACCTTCGCGCGCTCCCCGCCCAGCCCTGCCCCCGCACTATCCCTGCCCCAGCACTGAGCCCGCCCCAGCTCTGGCCCCGCACCTTTCCCCCGCTCCCACCCTGTACCTCCCCGGCCCCGCCCCCTCCCTGCCCACGCTCCTCCCGGCCCAGGCTGCTCTCCGCCCACCGCCGTGCCCTCAGCTCCGCCCCACACTTGGCTCCTCCCCGTCCCCGCCCCCAACCCAGCTCCGCCCCACCCCCGCCCCGTCCCGGGCTCCTCTTTTACCCCGAGCTGCCCACAGTCTCAGTCCCGGTCCGCCGCCCCTCGAGCAGTCCCGCGACCCAGGGAGTTCGTGTCGTCATCCGCTACTTCGCGTCTCAGCCCAGGCGCCGCGGCTCTCCCTCCGAGTAAGTTATCCCACGAGCGCCTGTGCCGGCGCGGGGCTGCTCCGGCCGCTCTGGTTAAGGAAGAAAAGCAGGCGGGGTTGGGGACTTGAAGTGCTTCTGGGGGCGCGCTTCCAGTTCCCGAGAGTTTGGGGCGTGGGAGCGCGCGAGCGGGTGTGCGTGGGGGCGCTTGCGGGCGCGGACAGTCTTACGAACTGCCCAGCTTCGCCAGTCCTGCGTCTCCGGGCAGACCCTTGATCCCAGGCGCCCCCTGCCCTCGGCGTCTAGCTCCGAGGCCCACTTCTTTCCTCGTTCTGCGGGCTCGAGTCCGCCTAGGAGCCCCCGAGTGTGCTGGGGCAGGGACGGCCCGCGTTACCAGGGTGACTGGGATCGCAGACCAGACCGAGATGCTGGCTTGAGGTGGTAATCCAATCCTGCTTTGCAAAACGGGCTTTGAGATTGTTCAGTGGAGACTTCCTTGAGAGAGAGGAAAGTTGTGTACCCTTGTGCGTTTGTGTGTACACTAGCACTTGTGACACTGGGGCCCCCAGCACCTGCTGCAACACCTGAGGAGTTCCCGAGCCCTGTGAGCCATGGCGGCGGATGGGCGCATTCCGGACCTGTCCGACCCACCTGGCTTGGGAGTTTTAAGAGACCGGGTTGATTTATGGCACTGCGTTTCTAAAGCAACCCGTTTTCTAACACACAGTGCTCGGAAGAGTAGTTGAGTGCTCACTATTGAGAAACAGATCCTTGGGTTGCTTAGGACTGATAACTCCATCTCAGCATTCGTTATTTTCATGAGCGTGGGTCAGTATTCTCAATGCAAGGAGCATATTTCTACATTAAAAGTTAATTTTTTTAGCTTTGCTGTCATAGCAGCAGTATTACATTTTGAGTTGATCAGTGAAATGGTTTCTTCATTTGTAAAATGATTGCGGGGTTGCTGAGGTCCCACCTAGTTCTGATTGTCCCAGAGTTCTGCGTCTCTCTTTACTCTCCGTGAAAGTGGAATACCGGTGAAGTTTCCACTATCTTTTTTTTTTTGTACTGGGGATCGAACTTGGGACCTTGTGCTTGCAAGGCAGGCTGGGGAACCACTGAGCTAAATCCCTGGCCCTCCAGTGCTTTCTTGACCAGATTCCTTTAAGAAGTACTGTCAGGGAAATGACATTTTGAGTAGAAGTTATTCATTACATGTGTACGGATAACACAACTGTGTGACGAAAGGGAATGACCAGAGCACAGTAGCCTTTAAGAAGCCATTGTGCCCTGGCACAGGAAAGTCAGGAGCTGATAAATCACTTTAAGTGGTGCTTATCCCAGCAGATATTTTTATCCCAGTTCGAATCCTGTGTCATACAAAAGTGTTTCTGCGGTGTTTTAACTAAGGAAACATTATACTGTGCAGTGTAAACATATGACTCCATTTCTTTTAGGAAAGAAACAATTATCACACTTAATTAAACACCTGGAAGCATTTATTGCCACCTTCTAATTAAATCTGTTATGGGGAGTTTGGTCAGCAATTTATTGTTAATATTTGAACTTGTAGTACAATTAGTCTTTTTGTACATTTTTGGGATATATATTTCCCTCCATATACATTAATTGGCTGTCCCACTGACTGCCTTTTGAATTTTTAACTTCTAATTTGAGTAAAGTTTAGGAATCTCCCGCTTTGCTAAACAAACTCATCAGAACAAAAGACACTACAAAACAAAAATCAATGATTTGTTAATGTTAACATGTGTATATCTTAGATATTGAATGTTTTGTTGTTAAGCTCTTTGTGTTGACAAATTCAGACTTTGCAAGCCATTATATTCATCTGGATTATCTGATGATTTATGAATCATTAACAAATCATTAAATATTGAAAGGTTCCACTAAAAGTGTTCTCATCCTACACAAACAGGCGTCTTAAACCTTTTCTTTAAGGGAGATTTTTATTTTGTAGTGTCTTTTGTTCTGATGAGTTTGTTTAGTGAGAAAAGGGGTTGTGAGAGTCGAGAATCCTCTCAGTGTTTGATTCTATAATGAGTGCTGTGAGCACAGGCTGTTTTGGAGTCTGGACCAGAATGGCAGAAACAAGTGCTGGACACAGTGCATGGCCCAGACAGAGGGTACTCTATGAAGCCTGTTTTTTTTGCAATTTTCATTCTGTTGAAATTGGAGGAAAGTGTGTGCAGAGAGAAGTGATTGCATTCAAACAGTACTCATTAGGAAATGCCAAACTGGGGGAGGAGCCGGTTTCTACATAGTGTGGTTTGAGGAACTTCAGACCTTAATCCTTGAAGTTGAGTCTGCCACAGTGCGGGCAATGCAGAGATCTCAGAGTTAATTGTTTCGATTAATCCAGTTCTGCTATGATAGATACCCCAGAATAGTTGTAACACACTTCTTTCTTGGAAACTTCATTGCATTCATATTCAGGATCAAGCTTTGCTCTGAGCAACGTGGCACAGTCCATTCCCCACCCTCCATTTTTGCTTGGTATAAATGGAAGGGGTTGAGCATAGTGCAGCTTCCAGGAGGTGGAGAACTAGCAGTGACAATGGGAGGGAAAGGAAGGAGGCACCCTCAGTATTAGTATTAGTGCACCCTCAGTACCACGCACAGATTGTGGCAGTGTGAGGACTTGCACAGGGCCAACCTGGATGACAGAGTGAGCAGTTGGCCCCAGTTTCACCTTCTCAGGAATCTCTGGCTCTGATGTAGAAGTCATGGGAGGCACTGTGTAGTCCACATTACCCCCTCTTCACACTGCCCACATCCTGCATTTAATACCAAATGCACACAAGAGAGCTCAACAAACACCAAAAAGCCACTTGCAACAGCCCAACCTTTATGTTTCCCTGAAGCTAAGAGTTCACTTCCTGCTCTCCTATCTCTGGTTTTGATGGTTGTGGTTCTAGGATTTGACTACAGTTTTTAGGCTTTTGTCCTTTGGTAAGTGCTGCCCAACAGCTGACCATGAGTGATTTGTGGAGGGTCAAAAAAAAAAGTAGAGACCCTTGTTTCAAAATGTAAATGAGATTGAATAGTAGCTAGTGATCCGTCAGTTTTTATTCTGTATTTTGGCGTGAGGAGGAAGAAATGAATTAAAAGTAGAGTGTGAGTTATTCTAGAATGTCAGATCCAGAGGCACCGTAGAAACTGTCTGGCTCATTGGATAAGACCATAACATATGGGTTACTCCAGTTTGGAGGTATCCAGTTCCTCAGTCCAGCTTACAGGAAGTGAGTGCAGGCATCTGTTGATCTCCTACTGTGTGCCTCAGAGTGCACAGCTTTTTCATGTTTACATGAAGGCCTGGAACTCAAGAGGGCAGATAACTTGCACAGAGAAGTATGTTGATAAGAAGGGGTCCCTAGAGGTAAGTTTACCGTGGCAAAAATGGGTTGAGAACTCTCTTGTGTTTCACAAAGAAAAGGTACTGACTTAGAATAGTAGGACCATTTTCAAAATATTTTTATTCCCAACTGAAATTAGTAACCAATAACATTCCTTCTGGCATCTGTTTCAATTAACAGTGTTAAAGCAGCAATAAACGTTGATTTCACAGGTTTCTGTTCTTGGGCTTTCATGTTAAGCATGGAAGTTACCTGAGAAATTCATTTAAAAATATCATGGATTCTCCAGAAGTCACATAATACTCCATCCTTTTAGGGAGAAGTTGCTTTTTCTCTAGAAATAAGTGTTTATGGTACAGAATCAAAGCAGAGGTTTAGAACCAGCTGCAAAGCTGGATGTCTATCAACAAAGTTATTTTTCTAGGGTTGGGCTTTTTCATGTAGAAAAGTAGGGGGTGTATGGACTAACCTAATGATACTCCTGTCCAGGTAACTGCGAGCTGGCAAGACACATAACTCTTCTCTGCCATAAAAGAAATAAAAGGGTGAAGAGGTCACAGGAATGGGCTTCCACTGGAATGCTAGCTTGTAAACAAGTCTAGGTTAGTTTCTTTAATGACAGAAAATGAACTAAGTTCAAAATTTTACTTGATATAGTTTCCTTAACATTGGGAATAAAGGTGAATTTAGTGAAGAAGATACTGGTTCTAATGATTTTACTGGAATCATCTACTTATGTGTCAACCACCATTGACTGTATGACTTGGAACAACCTATTTCAGGTCCCTAAACCTGTCTATTCAAGTTTAGGGACAGTGTATAGAATTGCTGTGTGGATTCCACTAGAATACTCCTCCTGTGTAGTCAGTGCATGAAAGGGGCCTAGCAAGTGGTAGTCTTGTTGGATTGGCCGAATCAGTCTTTCTTCAAGAGGTTGGCGCTAGTGCTGGCCAAGAGGGAAGTGAAGAGGAGGGTGGTGACTTGGACCATGTGTGCTCTAGCCCGGACTTTTTTGTCTTTTCCTCTAATGATGCCAGAGGAACCTAGAGATGGGGTGAATGCAGCAGAATTTCAGTGATTCCCAGCTTCAGAGTCCTGTGATTGTGTAAGGGAAATGCTGCTGGTGATGCTGAAAATGAATGAGCAGCACTTTTGGGTTTTATGTCTGAGCACAGAGCTGTGTTCACTGTGCACAAGGAAAGCTCTTAAAGAACTGTTGAAGTTAACTTGTGAATAGTGGGTCAGCCTTTCACAATGCCCAGACTTAAACTGGGAGTGGATGAAAGCAGATCATCCCAGATGAACTGCCCTGGCATCATGTGGACTCCGTTGGCATGTCCTGCACAGGACCTGGTGCTGTAGGCAGAGGGCAGGCTGCACTGCAGGCGTGTCATCATGCATAGCAGGAGGCTCTTGGTGTACTCCCATGACGTGGAAGGAGCCTGTCGGGCCTATGGCTCAGCCAGCCCAGCCTCACTTCTAGCCAGGTCTCTGCGCTCAAGACAAGCCTTGCCACTCCCAACTCGTCCATCTGTCAGTAGATTGAACCCAGGGTCTTTGTATTGAACTTTCCTTTTTTCTTTTTAAAGACAAAGACTTGTTCCTAAGTTGTTCTAGTTGGACTGGAACTCATGATCTTCCTGCCTCAGGCTCCCGGAGTGCAGGAATTATAGGCATGTGCAACCATGGCCAGCTCAAACTCTTTTTTTTTTTTTTTTGTACCAGGGATTGAACTCAGATCCTTGCGCTTGCGCAGCAGGCGGCAAAACCACTGAGCTAAATACCCGGCCTCAAACTCCTTTTAATTTATTATCTTTTTAAATGAGATTCTGGGCCAGGGATATAGGTTGTTGGTAGAGTGCTTGCCTGGGATACATCAGGCCTTTAAGTTCAATCTCAACACTGAGGAAAAAGAGGGAAAACTTTTACAATACAGTTATTAACAAAAATGAGGAGTGCGGAGGTTGTGGTGTGTTGTGGAGCCCTAACTGCACTCCTGCCTTCCTGTCTCGGGCTGCTCAGCTGTCCTTGTTCATGCTTACACACATGCAGACACAACAAGAAATGCTCTGGCCTTGTGAGGAAATACGCAGGTACAGAGCAGTACAGATTTTACAGTTCAGGACAAGACGTGACTGACACTTAGAAGTAAGTCCAGCACCTGATTCCACCATTCTGTGATCCAGAAATGACTCCTTTGTTTTCCTTCCTCTCTTTAAAGACATGGAGTAGTTTTCCACAAAATGGGTGATATTTGATTAAATACTGCTTTCACTGCCTTCTTACTGCAGTGGGTCCCAGTGACTCAGGGAGCAAACCCAGGGAGGTAAGTAAGCCCGGCTTCCACATCCAGTGACAGCTCTGTGTGCACCTGGTTCCCCATCAGGCTCCTTTGCCTTTGTGGCCTAGAGGACTGACGGTGCCCGGAGAAATGGCTGGTGTTCCTGCAGCAGGAAACCCTGTGTACATGGGGACCTCCTCAAGGAGAAAGGGGCCCTGCCCTGTTTACCTGTGAGACTTGTTCCTCCCTCCTGAGGAGGCTCTGCCCAGGTGGAGCAGCTCGGGACTGTGACCATGGGGAGCCAGAAGGATGATGGACTTTGAACTTGTCTGCTGTGCTATGTTATTAGGGCCGCAGCTCCCAGTCTGAATACAAGTCAGTCACCTAGGCAGCTTGGTGTTACAGGGTAGACTCTTGGGCTCCCACTGACTGCAGCATCACTAAGGACTGGGCCTAGGAATAGGTATTTCTGACGTCCAGCACTCCAAGTGAGAGATGCACAACAGATTGAGAACTGGGAGCCTGAAGAGCTGCTTTCCTGTGTTGCTGCAAAGAAACTTACTTAGGCAACAGGTCTCTAGAGACTGCTTTCTTCTTTCTTTTTTTAGCAGCAGAGAGCAAATCTGTTTAAAGTACAGAGTAGTTTAAAGAAGATTAAAATACACATGCACACACACACAGACACACACAGTCAGTGCACACCTGTGAACCACCTTAAGAAATAACAGTGTTTTTCAAATAGGTGCTCACAGGGTTGAAAAGTGTTGACTGTCTGTCAAGCAGGTCAAGAACAGAAAGTAAACACAGTAGCAGTGGTATCCTACAAATAGATCCAGGAACTGAGAGCCTTGAAACAGAGGTATGGGAGCATCTGCGCCACATTCACTGGTTGAAAAATCGAGATTTCAGTCACTTAGTAGTGCTGACATCAAAGCTAGGCATATGTTTGGAGGAGCCTGGACCCAGCCCAAGACCTTGAGTTGCCAAACAACCTATTTTCCCGCCCCTTTTCCACCATTCTGAGGTCCTGGGAGCTCCAGGAGTAATGACCTGTTCTTAAGAGTGTCCCTTTTATTTTGTAATGGTAGGGCAACAGGAAAATAGAAAAAAAAATACTTTTTTCTTTGATGTCATCTTACTGTAACTTCCTTCTTCTTCTCCTCTTCTTTTTTTTATTTTACTTTATCATTATTTTTTTTCCTTCTGAGTTTTGAGTTGTGCCAGTACTTGAGACTTTCTTTTCTACTTCTAATTTCTGGTCAGTCACTTTTCAATTTATCGTTCTAACTGGGGCCACGGAAATGATGAATAATAAAAGTCCACTACTGATGATGGATAGTACTAATTCTAGTAGAGCCACTTCTTTTTTCCTCTGCATTTAAATATTTGATCAAAGACCAACAGGTATGAAAATAGACTGATGTGAATCTTGCCTCAGCCTTCCTGTTTGGGCAGCTGACCTCAAGGCTTACTGCTCCAGCGTCCAGCACAGGGCCGCCCCAGCCTCCCCACCTGGGAAATGATGCTCAGGAGGAGTCTGGGAGTGATTTCCAGACAGATGGCAGGGACACAGGACCTGTCTTCCTGGTGCAGACCTTGATTCTGAGTGCCCTGTAAATATCTACTCCCGATGTTGCCTTTTCACAAGTCTTCTTGAAATTCGTCTCCCTTTGAGGGTTGTCATTAGTATTTGTTCAGTCTGGTAATACATAGTGTACTATACCCATGTGTTAGTTTGTGAGGGCTGCCACAAAAAATGCCACAAACTGTGGTTGAAATAGCAGATTCTGATTTCTCCTCAGTTCTGAAAGCAGAGTGTCCAAGATGGAGATGTCAGTGTGTTGGGTTTCTCCTGTGGCCCTTCACGGCTTTCAGGTGGCTGCCTTCCCTGTGTGCCATGGGGCTTCTTCTATGTGAGAGAATGTCCCTGGTGTGTCCCCCTCTTAGGCAGCAGCCATACTGGTTTAGGGCCTCATACTCATGGCCTCATTTAGTCTTAATTATCTGCAAATACAATTACATTGGGGGTTACAGCTTGATATATGAATTTAAGGGGATGCAGTTCAGTCCATAACACTCATTTTTTATAGGTTATTACATATACCTTTTGTATTGATTGTTGTATGACCTATTTCTGTACTTATATAGCCTCCCAAAATCATAAGGGTTTTTTTTGGCCTTAAGCAGTTGTCTTTTAAAGAAATTAAAATAGGAGAAAAGCATTTTAAAAATATTTACTTCTGTACTATATTTGGGGCTCATCATTTTTTAGTAGAGACCCAAGTTTGCATCTGGTATTTTCTTGTCCTTCAGCATGAAGAACTTCCTCTAATACTTTTCTAGTTCCTTTCTACTGACAGCAGATGCCTTCAATTTCTCTTGTGTGTGGTGTGTCCCTGTGTGTCTTAGTGTCCTCTTCTTACAACTGTTCCAGTCGTGTCATCAAATACAGTCATGTTCAGAGATGTTGAGGTTAAGGCATCTTATGAACATTGGCCAGTGGGCTGAAACAAGATACTCAGAGCTGGGCAACTTATAAAGAAAAGAAATGTATTTCTCCCAGTTCTAGAGGCTGGGATGTCTAAGCTCAAGATACAAGCAGATTCAGTGTCTCGTGAGGGTTTTCTTTGCTTCCACAATGGCTTTTTGTTGCATTCTTACATGGAAGGGACTAGAATGGATGAAGGCTGTGTCCTCACATAGCAGAAGAAATGGAAAGTAGAAGGACAGAAGTCATTAAGGTATTCCCTCACCACTCTTATAACACTAACCCATGTGGCAGAACCTTTGTGGCTTAATCACTTCTCCAAAGACTCCACCTCTTAATACAGTATCATTGGGGTTTAAGTGCCAACATAGGAATTTTGTAGGAACATAATTGTGTCCATAACAATAGGGCTGCTGAAGAATGTGGGAGGAGAATGCCTACCTAACAGTGGTCTGGACAGTAATGACTTTAAGTTATCTTATACAAAGAGTAATCAAGGGCAGGGCACATCCAGGGTTGGCACTGTGTCATCAAGGGCCAGATTGTCCTGCCCTCTTCTCAATAGCTTGTTACCCTTTATCTGCAGACTTGTTACTTCCTGGGCAGAAAATAGCTTCTTCAGCAACACACAGTACCTGCTAACTCTGTTCAAAGCCTGGAAGTATGTGTATGTCTGGACGGTGGGACACAGAGGTGGCAGTGATAAATCGGTTTACTTGAAGTATCTAAAGCCATGTATGATTGCACATGCCTGTAATCTCAGCACTAGAAAGACTGAGGCAGGAGGATTGCTGAGTTTGAGGTCAGCCTGGGTTACATAGTGAGTTCCAGGCTACTACATAGTGAGACTTGGTCTCAAAAAAAAAAGCTATAATTTTGTTCTATCTCTGTCTTCTCGTTGGAGGTTAACTCTTTCCTGAAGCATCCCTAGGTCTCCCTGGCTAGAACTGAGTCACAGCTTTAAGAGAAACAGCGGAGTGGTGGTGGGCATTGAGGGAGAATCTTACTGTGGGAACTTCTCCTGGCTTTGCCCTAGGAAGAAGCATGGGGATCGGTGTGCTTACTGGTTAGACAAATGGCATCTGTGTTGGTCCCAGACTCTCGTGCCTGGAGTCTCTCGAGCTAGGGCCCCAACAGATAACAATAGTCTCACATTTTATAGGAATTAAAATTAATCACCAGTGATGGCGATGGGAAGGAAAATAACCTAGTGATTGGGAAGGTATTGAAAATCGCATATACTTGATTACTGCTCTAGTGACTATTATGTTCAAAATCATGGATTTATAAAAATAACACTACCTACTTTGGAGAAAGCATCCTGCATTGAAACCGAGAAGATGTCTACAAAGTAGAGTTCTTGTGTTTCTGAAAATGTTTAACACTCAAATAATCATGACAGACATTTATCAAGTACTTCTGGTGGGCCAGGAACTATGCTGTGTTTTACTCACATTATTTAATTTCATCTTCACTATGCATGTTTGATAAGAGCACTGTTTTTTTAATAGTTTTGTAAAATGGTCACCTTGACAACTACTGTAGAGTTTATCTCCATGTTTCATTCTTCACACTTTATTGTTTCTAATAGTAGAAAGATCAACTGTGGGGCTTTGTGGAGCTGGTCACCTTGACAACTCTTGGAATGTGAGCATGTAACCTCTTGTCTATGAGCACCCAGAACCCAACAGCTTTTTGCAAATCTGATAGGTGTCTAAGAGGTCATTTTGATTTGAGATGGCCCTTGAACTATTTTGGAGCATGTCATTTGTTGCAAGTTTCTAAAAATTTTAGTCAGAACAGTAGATGAAATCATCTGTATTAATCATGAGAAATTCATGGAAACAGAAGTCCAAATTCCTTGGTGTATTTGCTGTTGGATCTGCATGCTCCTCTCCCCAACACCTGTAGCTCTTTCCATTAGTTGCCTGTTGTACTGACACTCCTGGATTTTGGTAGCACTTAAAAAAACTTTTGTTGTAAAATAAAAGAAAAATACCAGCATCCGCACAAAGCAAATGCACAGCTTAGAGAATAATTAAAAAGCAAACACCCATATCACTAGCACTCAGGTCAGGAATTAGAGCTTTGCTAGAGTCCCCCAAACCTCTGAGCCTGTCCTACATTTCCCTGTGTCCCCTCAAAACTAAATGCCATATTGACTTTTGTAGTAATCACTCCCTTGCATCTGTTTATGGTTTTATAACCCAAGTGTGCAACCTAACCCACTGTAGTTTAGTTTTGTTCATTAAAAAAACAAACAACAGCAACAAAACCCATGTCTTTTACATCTCTTACTCCATAGATTCCCTTACCCTCCTCCTCCTCTCTCTCTCTCTCTCTCTCTCTCTCTCTCTCTCTCTCTCTCTCTCTCTCTCTCTCGTCAGGGTCTCACTATAGTTCAGGCTGGCCTTGGATTCACTGTGTAGCCCAGGCTGGCCTCAAACTCAGAGCAGTCCTCCTGCCTCAGGCTCCCAGGTGTTGGGATTACAGGCATGTGTCACCATGCCCGCTCAAAAAATTGTTTGTGGAAGGACTGGGTGTTCAATCTTGGAGTTTCCCTCAGTCTTGATAACAAAATACACATTCATGGTGCTGTTGTACACTTTCTGGTGCCCTCTTTCTTGCATCTGGATTTAGAGGCTCAGTCAAATACAGAGTTGGTCCCTGTGGCAGAATGACCGGTGGTGGGATATTTATCTTCTTTTGCTGGAAGTTGCATAAGATCTGGTTTTTCCATCCTTTTTTTTTTGATACCGGGGATCGAACTCAGATCCTTGTGCTTGCGAAGCAGGCAGCGAAACCACTGAGCTAAATCCCCGGCCCCTTTCCACTCTTTTTTGATGTAAGCAGCTTTGATCCTCAGTGTGTAGATCTATCAATTCATTAGGGATTGAGGAATGGTGATATTTTAATTTTGTCATTTTTATTTTATTATCTAGGATAATCTTCTAAGAACAGACTCCCTTCAGTCTGTTTTTTGATAACCTGGTGGTACAATTAATATAGGAAAAGCAAGATAGTTGCTTATTTCCTTTGATTTACCTGGTTTTCAAGAATTGATTTCATGTCATTCTCAGAAAGGGATAATTAGGACTTTTTAAAAATTATGAGCTCATGTTATTAAAAATGTCTGATAGGTTTCAAACCATTGAAATTTTAATTTTGCTGTGATTCAAATGATGCTATTCTTGACTGGAGCCTCTTTCAGTTGGCTTCTGAGTCATTTTTTTTTTTTTAGTAGTGGGGATTGCATCGAGGCCCTTAGCACTGAGCTGCATCCCTAGCACCCTTTAAATTTTTTTTATTTTGAAGCAGAGTCTCACTGACTTGTGGGACTTGAACATGTGCTCTTCATACTTCAGTCTCCCAGAGTGCTTGTGTCACAAGGATGTGTCACTGTGCCCAGAGTAACGTTTTTACTGAAACAGTAATAACTCTTTTTGCCACATGCCATACATACCCATTCCTCACCATTCTTTGTGGTTTTCAATGTATTGTCAGGTCACATTGCTGTTACATACTAGAGAATCTTCCCTTTAATATTCATTCAGTCTTATTTCTGCAAGTGGCTGTGAATATCAGGTCTCTTAGTTCTCTAACATCAGTGTCTCCATACATGTCAATTTAAGCTCTTTCTCTAGTAGATCTAGTAGGAAGGGCTCATGGGAACAATATCCCCTAATTTCCTGATAATACTTTGTGACTGTTAAAATTAAGGTCCATTTTGGCTTTCCAGACAAGGTAACTCATGCCTGTAATTCCTGCACTCTGGAAGCCTAAGGCAGGAGGATCACAAATCCAAGCCCAGCTTGGGCAACTTGATGAGACCTTGTCTCAAAAATTAAAAATTTTATAAAGGGTTGGGGATGTAGCTCAGCAAGGACCCTAGGTTTAATCCCCAGGACCACAAGGAAAAAAATCTTGGCTCACATTATTTTTCCTTGAGAATTTTAAATAACATAATTTCACTTCCTTTTGCCATAAAGTATTGTTAAAAAGTCTGATGGTGATGATCTCATTTTCTGTCCCTCTGCATGATCTACTGTCTTAGCACTTTTGAGAGCATCAACTGTACCTTTACTTCTGTTGTAATCTGCTGTATATCTAGCATTCCAGTCCTGGGATTAGTGAGCCATTGTGTTACCAAATCCAAGTTTATGATATGGTCATTCCTGATGCAAGATAATCTCTTCCTCCTGTTAACCTAGAATAAGTCACATACTCTTAATGAGCTTTTCTTTTATTTAATCTTATAACTCCAGCTGAACCTTGTAAAGTGTACATAACACTCAGTATACACTTGTGTATGAAATGGTGTGGGAAGATGTGGGCTCTCTTCCTTTCCTTATTAGCCTTCAGAAATTGCCCTGTCCCTTTGACCGCTCTCCTCCCACTGGGTGAGGCCTTCGACCAGGCTCTTCCTGACAGAAGGTGTGTAGCTGCAGCCCCTCCTGGATCATCCCATGGACTCACAGCAGGAGTGGTCAGGCTGTTCATATGTCCCATTTGTAGGACTAGAACACAAGGGACCCTACCTCTGTAGTGAAGACCACTGTAATCTCGGAGCCTGTTTGCCCTCCCCTCTGTCCTCACTTTGACCTCTCATTTTGTGAGTCTTACAGCCCAGACTTTGGCTTCTTTATGACCTTTCTGTTCTGATCACTGGGGCTGGAGCTGTCACCTATCTGTCCCAGAGAGACCCTTTCACCTGCTGCTGTCTTGACTGATCTTTTCCTTGTCACTTGGCATTAGAACTTACAGCAGGCATTATAAAATGGGGACCCTCAGTCCAGATATGATGCTTTTTGTTCCACTTACTGTTTAGCTTTTCAAATTTAAATGTTGGTGACCAGTGTGACTTATGTGTCATTTGGTCAAAGATTCTGCTGCCGCCTGTTGTAGTACCCTGGGTGGTTGCACATTTCATTTACCTGCCTAGATTCTTTAGATAATTGAGTTGATGGCCTCCAGACATTGTTATCTCATTCTTCTCAAAGCGTTTACCAGCTGGGTATAGCGCATGTGGCTGTAATCCCAGCAACTCAGGAAGCTGAGGCAGGAAGGTCACAAGTTCTAGGTCTCTTAGTGAGATCTTGTCTCAAAATAAATAAACTACATGTCTGCCTTGTACTTGTTCAGCAAGTGTCCTCTCCCTGCTTTTCCCTGTTAAGTCCTGGCCTGTGGGCCTTCCGACCTTTTTCTTTCATCCTCTTGAGTACACCAGTCACGTGTCATAATGGAAAACAAAACAATCTTATGATACATAGCTTTAAAAACTTTTCACTGTGCCAAAGCAGTGATGAAAGTAAGGAGTGATGGAATAGCAGTTCTCCTATGATGGGTGTGAATGCTGAAGTGACTTCTTATTTCAGGAATGAAGAAGAGGAAACCCCATAAACTTGACCACAGCAGGGACTTCTTGTTTCTAACAGGCAGTCAGCAATATAGAAAACCTGTCTGTGACCTGAGAACTCACTCTGATTTCCCATTTTTCTGTTCCAGATTGGAGCCCTGGGTGGTGTTCCCCAGACTGGCCCCATTGAAGGCATTTTATGAGCGTGACCCACCCTAGTGAGTTTTCCCCCAGATTTAATTCATGTCTTGGCTAGAACAGTCCCGGAATGACTGCTCCTATCTCCAGAGACAATATGGACTTGTGTAAAAATGTAAGCTTTTTCTATTCTGCTTTTATTAGTTCTGCAGAAATCATACTAAAGATTTCTTCTTTTCCTCTTTTCAGCTACCTGGATTTTTGCCTTTTGCCTTGGATTGGGCTGTGTGTGAACCAAGTGTGACTGTAAATATTTATTGAGCACCTTACTTTGTGCCAGACACTATAGTAAGATCTCTGTAGACATTGCCATACCCATCAGAGGCAGTTTGAAATGGGTTCTGTTAGGAACCTATTATTATCCCCATTTTAAAGATGAGAAGCCTGAGACCACAGAGCTTTAGTTGTTAGGCAAGGTTAGAGGTGAGCCTTGTATTCAAATCCATTGGTTCTTCACCATGGTGCTGTACTTCCTTTTATAGGAACTATACCTCGACTTCATCTACCCAGTGCTTTTGGTTAGTAACACAGCTGGGCTTCAGGAGCTGGAGGGTGGACCTGGCTACTCTCTGGGGTTTAGATCCTGAACAGACTTCCTGCAGAACTATGCAGCCTCCCTGATTTAGATCCTGCAGCATGAGTAGAAGGAGACAGGTGAGAGAACATCTCATGGCTCGAGCAGCCCCCAGTTTGTAAGCTGTGTGTCTTGCTGTTAGCAGCAAGTCAGCAGCACTCCTGGGAACACCTCAGTGAAGGTGCTAGAGAGAAGGGAGGGAGGGAACTAACATGTCAGTGTCAGGACTTGTTAACATTCTAACTTGGTGGAGAGAGACATTAAAAGCATTTAAAAATAAGGTTTTAAGTTTCTTACTATCTGTGCTCAGCATATGTCCTCAACCTTTTTTAAAATTTCATTCGGTACTGTGTAATGGAAAACCCAAGACAGACATGCAGAAGATGGCTGTGTGTAGTCCAGTAACAGGCTGAGATGTTCCACCTGTCTGGGCCAGAATGCCCACATTTAAGAAATAAGAGGTTTGGATCAGGTAATCATTAATTCTTCACAGCTCTGAAATTCTATGGTTCTGATAATCACCATCTGTATTTTTCATTGTCATTTTAAGCATGGAAACCAGAGAGGGTGAAACCACTGGTAGAAAGGAGAGTGCCCTGTCCTTGGGGCAGGAAAGCTGTCCTGGCAAGCATGGAATGAGGACTTGCTTCTGCATGGGGGCTTGGGTGGGAAAGGAAAACTCCAGCCCTGAGTCTCCCCTGGGGCTCCAGGGTGAGTAAATTTACTTGTAGTCTATCCTGTCTTCCTCTTTATTGCTAAGTGACAGTTAACTATACTTAGATATGAGGAAGTCTTGGTACGTTATGTCTTACACTAGTAGGCCCACCTATGACCATATCTTCTTAGACAAGTGACCATAAGTGAGTTTTGGTGCAAAAAGGATTCACTTCAGTGTTGTTTTTAAGAATGAAGAGGGGAAAAAAAAAAAAAAAAAAGAATGAAAAGGGGCTGGGGTATAGCTCAGTGGTAAAGCACACTTGTCTTGCACACACGAGACCCTGGGTTGGATCCCCAGCAATGAAAAAATAAAAAGAACCAAACAAAACTTCTAAATGACTTAAATATTGACCAGTTGCTTACACACACACACACACACACACACACACACACACGCACAATAGATGAAACACTACAAAACTTTGGAGTAAGTTTTGTCTCTGTGAGTTGATATGGGGAGATCTCCAAGATAGATTAAATTCAAAAGCCAAATCATGATCTCATTATGTTAAAAAAGATATATTATGTTTATGAGTGCATACCCATTTATTAGAAGAATGAGCAGTATATCATTTAATACTGGAACTTCAGAATGGAAGAAGGGAAAGATAGTATTTTCATTTTATACTGTCTGTAGTGTTTAAATTTTCATAGTAAAAATATATTTGCCAAGGGAGAGAATTTAAATTTTAGTTGAAGTTTTGAGGTATACTAATAATTCCTTGGAAAAATCTGTATAAAAATAGTGCCCTAAGAAAAGCGAGGCACATGTAAACAAACACTTCAGGCTTTCAACATTGGATAACTCCATCTCTCCAGCCTGGACTGCCCTCTCCTCAAAACACAGCTCCCTAATGCTTTAATTCCTATAGCCCAGTGTAGTCAGTGGCTCCCCAGGGTCTGTTTTTAAGAAGTCCTGAAGAGCCGTGTGGCCGTGTGGCAGAGCATGGCCTGGCCTATCAGTTGGTCATCCCTGTGTCAGGCCAACTCTGGGGAGCCCAGCCGTGCACCCTGCTCCGCACTAGTCTGTGCAGACAGAGGCAAACTGAGCACTTCACAACTGTATTTGATTCCCCAAGTGTCAGTTTTCTCATTTGTAAGACAACCTGTGAGAATCAAATAGAATGGTAAGTGGAAGTGTCCTTGCACAGCAGGAAGGACATTTGTTCACTTGTCCACCCTTCTCTCCCTAAGGGCAGGTCCAGTCCCAGTCTCCCTCTCTCTCTTTGAGTTTCCCTTGATGCCCATTCCTAAGCCTGTGCTGTCCCAGCTAGGACACACCTGCTTTTCTCTGCCTTTGCCCTGGGTACCCCAGGGTGTGTCTCACTTCTCTCTGCTGGACAGCATCAACCTATCCTTCCCTCAGACAGTTCAGATGTTGCCTCCTCATGAAACTTTGCTGAGTGCAGAAGGGATCTTAGATGCCAGCTCCCTGTCTTTACACCAGCACCATTCCACCTTAGTTTACAGCTGTCTGTGTCCTCCTAGAATTGTTCCCTATGGGCAGTAACTTCCCCTCCAACATCATTAATGTAACGCTGTAGATTAGCTCCCTGGACCTTTTCACCTTATGACCAAAGGCTGTACCCTTTGACAAACATTTCTCATTCCCCCTCTCTGCAACCTAGTCCTGGCCACCACTGTTCTGCTCTGCTTCTGTGAAGTTTTATCTATCTTTAGAACTCATCTTTATACCCATGTTCTCAGTAAATATGTTTTAATGAGTAACCTCATTTCTATGACTTTCCTAAATATTTTTACTTTCAGTTAAGGGATTATTTTAGTTTGAGAACTTTTAGGAGATCAGGTAGGCATCTGTCTAGAGTGGTCCAGATGTCACCACCCTGTTCTCATAAGGTGAGATCTTATCCTGATAATTTAAAAAAGTAAACATACAACACCCACTATTAAGACAACTCCCATCAAAAGTAAAGGACATTTAGAAAGACTAGAATGTAGTTAAGTTATAGATGTGTGTAAAAATACCTCCCTTCATCTCTCCTATGTCTTTCCATCTTTATCTGTAATAACACATAGAGAGCTGTGACTATAGAATACACAGTGCAGTGTTCTCCTTTCCCTTGACATTGTTTCTTGCATCGTTTTTCTGTGTTTTTACAGACATTTGGCTTTATTTTAAATGAAATTGGTCGTTGCCTTTCTTGAGAAAGAAATGGAGAAAGTAAAACCTAGCTGTATCCTGAAGGAATGTCCACATCATGTGTTTTTTTTTTCACATCATGTATTTTTGGGGGGGCGGGTACCAGGGATCAAACTCAGGACCTTGCGCTTGCAAGGCAGGCAGCAGAACCACTGAGCTAAATCCCCAGCCTTCACATCATTTTTTTTTTTTGGTATTGGGGATCAAACTTGGGACCTTGTGCTTGCAAGGCAAGCGGCAGAAACACTGAGCTAAATCCCCGGCCACATCATGTATTTTTAAAGATGATCTTATTCTGATACTGCTGAGAGGGACTGGAGCAAAAATACTAAAAAACAGTGATGATATGATTGAATTTTTCAACATAATTAGTGAGATTAAGATCCTGAGGTATTTAAAAAGTTTTCTTTAGCTAATACACATCTTTAAGGGATTAGACAGTTTTGCTCAAGCAGTCCCTCTTTTGTATAAAGAGAAATGCCAAGAACAGCTGGGCTGCAGCCTTTCCTTATCAGTAGGTTTATACAACTGGCCCCACTAATAAAGTTCAGGTCTCTAACACTAATGGGATGGAATAGTTTACACAGAAGACTCCTTATCCAACCCCTCTTTCTCCGAGGAAACTACTCTGACTGGTGCCTATAGGCAATGAGGTGTGTTTACCATGTGGAAAGAATTAGGCTAAATACCAGATCTCTTTGAAGTCTGGATATAGGCACCAAAGAGAAAGAGAAGGATATGTAAAATTAAACTGCACAGAATTTTAATGAGTACTAAATTCTCATTCTTGGAAGAATCTTGTTTTGCCCCTAGGCTAAGTTGACTCCATTTTGTGCTCCATTTCTGGACTTAAAACCACACACTGCTTTTTACCGTGGGAGCCAACTGTCTTCCAACATGATTTTGTAGCTTTCCTTTATGTAGGTTCTTAATCATTTTTCTATTTCTCTAATGTTCCAGTCATTAATATAAATGTTAATTCAAAGTAAATCTGTCTTCTAAGCTAGCTACTTGTTAGCAATTAGTATATTGTATATTGAACCTTACCTTTATGTGTAATCTATAATTTCACAATTTCAGATTTCTTGGTGTTTCCCAGTGGTAATGACTGTGATTTTGTGTGCTTCCTGTGGTTTTATTAATGAAAGGACCTACAAAAGCTTGGTTCTGTTTCTTTTAATGGTTTAGTAAGAGGTATTCAGTTTTAGACCAGCTTCATTGGGTCTCAAGACCCACGAGGACTCAGTTAGACTGTAATTTAACCCTGAGTTTAAGAGTGTACCTGCACTGAAATATTAGAGGATTTAGAAGAAATCTGAAGTAGAAGTCTATAAAATACCTTCAGTTCCTTGGACTGGGGCCAAAGTACTTGGACTGAGTATTCTGCCAAGGTCAGGACATGGTTCTGGCCAGACAACACTGAATTCCGTGTGGCTGCTATTTATTATTGCAGTCTCCTCCCGATTCCTGTCCCTGACTCTTGGCCGCCCCAATGCTTACTTATCACTGGTGATACTTTAAGGCTGCTCTTGCCTTTGGACAAATCAGGAATGTCTGGGAGGGGAGATGATTGCTGTTATGGAGGTGAGTTGAAGTCTCTCTGCATTCCTTGAAAGTCCAGACTGAGATCAGAATCCAGATTACCAGTTGATATTGCTTCTATACTACCAAGTTTTGAAAGTTAAAAAATAATTTGGATGATTATCCAAAACCAATGTGAAGTCAACCCAAGGCACAACTTTTACTAATTATTTCATTTCTTTTTTCAGTTTTTTTTTATCATTCAGTAAACTAATGATTTACTAAATGTCTTATAAAGCATGCAGAGAATTGAAAAATTCTTGCTCTTGGGATATGTTTTTCTAGTTCTAAGAAAAAGATTAGGATGGAAATATTTAGAATCCCATGCAGAATACATAAGGAGATATATTTATTAACAATTGCTGCATAATAAACAGCTAACAAAACTTAGCTAAAACTAATAATAAATATGTTATTGTACTCCATTTCTGTGGGTTGGGAATTTGGGAGCAGCTCAGCCAAATGGTTCAGACTTGAGGTCTTTCTTGAGGTTGAAGTTAGGGAGTTGGCCAGGTCTGCAGATATCTGAAGGTTTTTCTGGAGCTGGAAGATTCGAGTACAAGTTGGTTCACTTCTGTAGCTGGCATGTTGGTACTGGCTTGAAGCAGAAGGCTTCAGTCTATGCATGTAGACCTCTGTGTAAGTTTACTAGAGTAAACCGGGATATATGGATGGCTGTCCCCGAGTGAGTGACACAGGAGAACACAAAGTGGAGGACTCAGATGGCTGTCAGATCAAACAGTGAGAGTCACACAGTGTCTCTTCTACAATAACCTATTGTTTACACAGGTCATGGGGAAGAGGATCATGTCTGAATAAATGCCAGAAGGTGAGAATCACTGGGGACATCTTGGAGACAGGCTGTCTCAAGGGCAAAGATCTGCACAGTTAGTATTGAAAAAAACAGTGTTGAGATGCTGTCAAGGAAGGAAGGAAGTGGAGTGTAAAATTGATGTATTTCAGTAGCTGAGATTGAGGGAAGGCTGTTGGGTAGGAGAGGACATCAGGAGCAAGGGAGGGTAGACAGCAGTGGATGTCACTGTGTCCAGGGGCTGTTAATGGGCAGTCTAGCTTCAACGAAATCTAGCCAGGTAGAGTGGGGCCACGACTTATGGGGTCTTGAGATCGAGCTAGAGAGTTTGGTCTTTTGTTGGTTGTTAGAAATGAGCCATGGAAGGTTTTAGTGCTGGCCAGTGAGATAATCATTGCATACATTAGCTTTAGTTTCTATGTGAGGTTTAGACTTTTGGTGTCCTTCTTTCCCTTTTGTTCTCAGTATTATTTAGGGAGTCTGCTTCCTACTTTGTGTAGAACTTGTGCCCCAGTCCTTTGACCACATGTTCCTTTGTACTGTTTAACTTCACATGTATTTGTCTTGTTATCACAAGTAGATTACAAGGGCCATAGGGTTGTATTTTATCTACTTCTATTTCCCCTGCTGTGTTTAGTGCACAGCATGTCCAATAAATACTTGCTAACTGGTTGGAGAATAACAGCCAATTACTATGTATGTGTATAGCCACTGTTTTCTAGCCTGTGGTGCATAATTCATAAACATTTTTCAAAAAAGAGCAATTACAATATATTAGATTTATATAATTGGAAAAAAGTGTTCAGAATCAGTTCTGTGTGCCTTGGCATTTGATAAAATATTATAGGAAACTTGGAATAATAATTTTTATTTTTAAAAAGCCCATGGATTATTTTCAGCTTCAGAGAGACTCCTTATTTTGCCTATGTTAGGCTAATGGAGTAACACTTAGCAGTATTACTAGGAATAATAACAGTGGGAAATCAGGGTGGTTTCCACCTGTGACTAGTGAAGGGCAGCCTCTTTCATGCACATCTGGGATATTTATGGAATGAAACTCATGTTTAGGATTTGTGGTGGGATTATGTCCCCCTCTCTCCTCTTATTTTGAGTGAAATTATTATTGGCCATATATTTGTATTAACTACATAACTATTTTACCCAAAAGATTATTTCAAAAATATGTGGACATTTCTGGTTTAGAGTTACCAAAGAAATTTTTGGTTTCTTGTCTTGAAAATCTCCCTTGACCTAAAAAAGTAAAATCTGGGAATGTAGATTAGTATCCTCATAAATCTTGGGGACATCTGTAACCCTGATCTACACAGACAGAAAACAGATAAAGAATAGTAAGTGAGTTTGAGGAGGAAAGAGCAGGTCTGCATAAAATGTCTGGGGGCAGAGTGGGGTCCAGAGTCAGTAGATTTGGTCTGGGAATCCCAGAGGGCTGAGTGACAGTTCCCAGGTTCCTGGAGGCAAAGGTAAGGCTGAGGGTTTTACCATGGGGGTAGGAGTAGAGGGCTTCCCAGGTTGGCTCTGGATGGAAATGACCCTGGGCAGTTCTGGCCTGAGGAGAGCAGCTTGTTCAGAGTGGAACTGGAGGAAGAGAGTTCCAGGCAGAATGTTTCTCGAGGGAAAATGAAAACAGATTTAAAAAGAAAAAACAAAGGAATGACCGGAAATCCTGGGTTTCTAATCTTGTCTTTATCATCAGTGAACCATGTATATTTTAAAAATCAATTAATGTGTTTTGATTTTAGTTTCTTTAGCTATTAAATGAAGGCTTGGGTTGTATGATCTTTCAGATCTGATCAAATTCTGGTATTTTGTGATTTTGCTCAGTTAAAGTCAATCAAAAACCCAGCAAATATTTTTTTTTATTAAATTCTTTTATTGGTACATTGTAGGTATACAACACAATTACATTTCTCATTGGGAATTGTACCTTTACATAATGCATCTTGGTTCTTATTTTTTCCCCATTCCCAGCCCTCCCTTCACGCCCTCTACCCTTCCCTACTTACAAAGACTTTATTTCCATTTTTTCCATTTCTCATCATTTTTCCTTTCCCTTCTTTCCTTTCCCCTGCCCCTCCCACTACCCCTACCCCTTTGGACCTTTTCTTCCTATTTTACATTATCGATTATTCATTCTAATCATTGGTACATTTTAGGTATACAATATAATGACATTCATCATTGGAAATTTGCACCTTTACATAGTCTCTCTTGGTTCTTATTTTTCACCCTTGCCCAGCCCTCCCTTCAACCCCTCCAATTCCTATTTACAAAGATTTTGTTCCTAGTTTTCCATTTTCTCATATTAATCCCATTCCCTTCTATCCTTTCCCCTAGCCCTCCCACTTCCTTCCCCTTTGCCCCTTTGCTTCCTATTTCACATGACCTATTATACATTTAGTCCTTATTTACACTTTGTTTCTCATACCAGAGAAACTATTCGGAATTTATTCATGTGTGTCCTATTTATTTCACTTAAGAGTATTGCCTCAATGTGCATCCACTTAGCTATAAATGTCTCTAATTTCTCATTTTTTATGGCTGAGTAGTATTCCATTTTATTAAAAACCCACATTTTCTTGATCCAGTCTCCAGTTGATGGGCATTTGGGCTGTTTCCAAGTTTTAGCTATTACAAACTGTGCTGCTATGAACATGGGCGCACATATATCACTGTGGTATGATTCTTTTAATTCTTTGGGGAAGATCCCCAGCAGGGGAATAGCGGGGTCAAATGGGACTTCCAGTCCTAGTTCTTTGAGGTATCTCCATACTGATTTGCACAGTGGTTGCACCAGTCTACACTCCCACCAGCAGTGGAGCAGGGTTCCTCTTTCCCCACAGCCCCGCCAGCATTTGTTCTTGGTTGATTTCATGATAGCAGCCATTCTTTCTGGAGTGAAGTGGAATCTCAGCGTTGTTTTCATTTGCATCTCTCGAATGACCAGTGATGTTGAACATTTTTTTCATGTATTTATTTGCTATTTCTACTTGTTTGTCTGAGAAATGTGTATTCATTTCAGATGCCCATTTTTGGATTGGGTCTTTAAATTTGGGAGGTCTGATCTTTTTAAGTTCTTTATAGATTCGAGATAGTAGACCTTTGTCTGAGGAAGAGCAGGTGAAGATTTTTTCCCACATTGAACCCAGCAAATATTAAGTATAAGGACTATCCTTAAAAGCCAAAAACTGGAAACAGCCCACATCTACCAATTAGTGAACAGTTTACAAATGGTGTCATATTTATACAGTAGAATACTATTCAGCCATAGAAAGAACAAAGTACTTTATTACAACATTACAAAGCACTTTATTATAAAGGCAATATGCTAAGTGAAAAATAAGATAAAGAAAACTGCATATTGTATGATAGGTGAACCCAGTCTATGAGGACAGCAAGTAGATTATTGGCTGCCTAAGGCTAAACTGAGAAATGGAGCAAATGAGTGCTTTGGGGATAATGAACTGTTGAAAAAATTTTTTTCTCAAAGTATATGGCTTCTTTCTCTGACTTATTTCACATAACATGATATCCTTTAGATTACCCATGTTGTCACAAATGGCAGGATTCCCTTGTTTTTATAGGTAAAAATGATATATATTTGTGGCGTACAATGTGATGTTTATGTATAAATATATGTATTACTATATATAAATAGCTAAATCAAGCTATTTAACATATGAATTACTTTATAGCCTTATCTTTTTTGCCTACGTGGTCACAACACTTAAAATTTATACTCTTACCAATTCTCAAATGCACAATATTTTGCTGTTGTCACTATGATATACAAGGAGTCATCTGCAAATATGGTGAATGTTTAAATTTTGAAAACCTTATTACAGTAAAAGACATTGCCAAGAACGATGGGATAAATGTGTTCAAAGCAAGGGGGAGTATTTTGAGGGCGATTAATGGCAATGTCTTTTACTATAACAATTTTTAAACATTCACCTTTTTTGGATCGACTACAGTAATTTTTGTCAAATAAAAACGTTACGATGTATCCTCATCCACCTTGTTCACCAGATCTGGCACTGTGCAACTTTTTACTCTTCCCCAAAGCTGAAATGACCACGATAGGGAAATGTTTTGAGTCAGTTCAAGACATCCAAGGATCCAAGACAGGAAAACTAAAGACACCTAGGACAGAGGACTCCAGTGCTACTTCAGAAGGTGGCGAGAACAATGGAATAGGTGTGTTCGAAGTGAGGAGTGTTTTAAGGGGGATCAGTGTCGCTGTGCTTTTTACTATAATAAACTTTTAAAAATGTAACCATTCACCTTATATTTTGATTACACACTGTACAGTAGATCATTTAAACTACCTCCTCCTGTCTGACTGAAATGTGTCCTCTGGCCAGCATCTCCCCAGACCCACTGATAACTATCACATGGCTTAGTTTCTGAGTTTAACTTTTTTACACTCCACATATAAGTGAGATAATTCAGTATTTGTGTTTTTGTACCTGGCTTATTTCTCTTAATATGATAACTTCTAGGTTCATTCATGTTATTGCAAATAATAAGATTTCTTCTTTTTTTTTTATTGGTACCGGGGATCGAACTTGGGACCTTGTGCTTGCGAGGCAGATGGCAGAACCACTGAGCTAAATCCCCAGCCCAAGATTTCTTCTTTTTAAAAGGTGAGGGGCCAGGGATTTAGCTCATTGGTTTCGCCACCTGCTGCGCAAGTGCAAGGACCCGAGTTCGATGCCTGGTACCAAAAAAAATAATAATTATAAAAAAGGTGAATAATAGCTCATTGTGCATGTATACCACATTTTCTTTTATCCATTCAGGATGATGAAATGCACAATTGTAGTGATGGTTGCACAACTCTGAAAATTTATCAGAAATCATTGAATTGTGCACTTACAATGATAAATTAAAACTCCATAAAACTGTTGAGGAAGAAGGGGAAAAAAGGGGCAAGAAGTAGAGAGGTATAAATGAAACAAGGCTGACAACACTGTTGATTATTGTTCAAGGTGGGTGATAGATAATGATAATGTATTATATACTCTTCTTTCTACTTTTGTGCATGTTTAAAACTTTGGATAACAAAAAACTTTTTTTAAAGGCAGTCATGAGCTTGTTACCATGCAGATGTCAGGTAATATTGGCAACTCATGCTTTACATTTCACAGTGGGAGATGCTCTGGGCACCTGGGACAGGATCTGACTTCCACTGAAATCACACCCATGGTATATGCACCATTTTTAATGTGTCAGCTCTTCCCAGTGCCTGAGCAGAAACTTGAGAAAATCATCACGATCACATCACCAGACAGAAGGTTAAATTAAGTAAGTTTGATACATTTTAGAAAGGATAATCTTAGAAAAGTAAATAATCAAAAACAGTGTTATGTGTTAATAGCTCTAAAGAACGAAATTTTTTTGTTTCCAGTACTGGGGATCGAAATCAGGACCTTGCTCTTGCGAGGCTGGTGAGCTACCACTGAACTAAATCCCTGGCCAAACCAAATTTTGTAATTCTTGAAACTTAGAAACAAAATTCCATTCTAGTCCATTTTCTTTCCTTACTATACACTTGCCCAAGGATCTATTTTCCAACCTCATAAGTAGCATTCTGAAGAAGGTAGTATTTTTGGTCCCTGTTTTACAACGAGGAAAGCTGAGGCATGAAAGGCTGAACTTGCCTGAGTAACTTTCCTGGGATCAAGTAACTCATTAATACGGTGCTGACCTTCCAGGCCGTCCTTCTGTCCATCTTACTCTCCTGGTGTATTGGAACCTATTTTCCATTAAAGGTCTGTCCCTCCAAAACATCAGCTAAAAGTTACCTCCCTCTTTGGCATTCCTGTGATGTAGTGAGAAACATGAGGTGACGTTGTCCTTGTGGGGAGGAGTTGTGGTTCAGATACTAGTTGAAGACAGTGACCATCTTTTAGGCACAGTTTTTGGTTGCCTCATGCTAAAAATGTCACAAGTAGGCCCCAAGTTTTGATTTGAAGATAGTGGAGACAGGTGTTTTGAAATGCAGAATTCTGATCCTCATTTCTTGGTAGTATTTTTCTCTCTTTGAAAAAATTTTTTGATTGACATGTACTGATGTGCTTATTAAGGGAGTTCACTGTGGTATTTTAACACATACATACAGCATGAGCTGATCAAATACAGCCTCCTTTATCCACCTTCCCCTCCCCACTCCTTCCAACCTCTAGCAATCACTATTTTATACTCAGGAAAAAACCTCCACCTCTGAGAGAACATGCAGTACTTATCTTTCTGTCTGACTTATTTTACTTAACATAATGTCCTCTGATTCCACCCATTTTACTGCAAAAGACTTTCATTTTTCTTTATGGCTGAATAATATTTCACTTTGTGTATATACACATTTTCTTTACCCATTGATAGGTAGATTTCATATCTTAGCTATTGTGAGTGGTGTGTAGGTATCTCTTTGGTATGCTCATTTTATTTCCTTTGGCTATATACTTAGTATTGGGATAGCTAGATTGTTTGGTATGTAGTTCTATTTTTAGTTTTTTGAGAAACCTCCATAGTGGGTCTACTAATTTACATCCCAGCCAGCAATATGTAAGAGCTCCTTTGTCTTCACATCCTCATAAGCATTTGTTACCTTCCCAATAGTTATTCTAACTGGGGTGAACTGACGTTTCACTGTAGTTTTGAATAGCATTTTTCTGATGGCTAATGACAGTAAACATTTTTTCATATATTTATTGGCCATTTGTATTTCTTCTGAGAAGTGTTTATGTAGATCATTTGCTTATTTTTAATTGGATTGCTTACATTTTTATAATTTATTTGAGTTCCTGTGAATATGAATCCTTAGTAAATATGTTCTCTCATTCCATATGCTGTTTGTTCATTCTCTGGGTTGTGTGTGTAAGCTTTTTCATTTGATGTAATCCCATTCATCTACTTTTGCTTTTTGTTGCCTTTGTTCTTGGGGTCATATCCAAAATTCATTGTCCATCCTAATTTCTTGAAGTGTTTCATTTTGTTCTAGAAGTTTAATAGTTTCAGGTCTTTGATTCAGTTTGAGTTGATTTTTGTATGGAATGAGAGATAAGGGTCAAATTTTCAGTTTTCTTTACATGAATATCAATTTTCCCAGCACCATTTTACCATTTCTTAAAAAGTCTGATCTTTAAAGAATTTGTATTTTTGGTGCCTTTGTTGAGAATCAGTTGGTTGAAGGTAGATGCATCGGTTTATTTCTGAGATCTCTGTTTCATTGGTCTGTGCTTCTGTCTTTATACCATTGCCATGCTGTTTTGATCATTACTGTGGTGGTATAGTATGTATTGAAATCTGGTATTGTGATTACTTGAGCTTTGTTCTTTTTGTTGAAGACAGGTTTGGCTATTTAGGATCTTTTGTGCTTACATATGAATTTTAGGATTGCCTTTCCTCATTTTGTAAGGAGTCATTCATATTTTAATGGAGATTACATTGAGTCTGTAAATTGCTTTAGGTAATATTAGATATTTTAACAATATTAACTTTTCCAATCCATGAACATTGGAAGTCTTTCCATTTTTGTGTGTCTTCAATTTCTTTCATCGTTTACAGTTTTCATTGTAAAAGTTTTTCATTTCTTTGGTTAAATTTGTCCCATGTATTTTGTTTTTGTTGTTGGCAGGGTTATTATGTCTCCTAACTAGTCTTCCATCTCCCAATCCATTCTTGCACTTTCTATCCAGTTGCTTTGCTTTCTCATGTAAAAACCATCCATGACCGTGCAGGCCTACAGGTTGAAGTCTGAACTCCATAGTTTAGTGTTCAGAAGTCCTTATGTCTTGCTTCATGCTGTTTTTATCCTTTCTCTTACTGTTCTCCATTGGGCACTCTATGTTCATTCCATCTGGAATAGTCTACAGTTCTTACCCCTTTGTGGAATGGCTTGTTTTTGCTTACTCTGTTCCTTAGTATCCATTCTCTAATGGCCAGCTCTGACTTCATCTCCTGTAGGAGACCTTCCTAACTGTTTCCCAGCAGCAACAGCTGATTCTTTCTCTTGGTTTTTATGACACACTCTATATCCCTTGAATACCTGTTATTTTGTAGGTTTTCTCATATCTTCTAGTTCCTTCAGGCTAGAGACTTTCATGTCCCACCTTTATATTTATCACCCAGTTCAGTGTCTGTCATGTGGTTGCCTTCAGGGAATATGGGTGGGATGAACATTTTCTGTGGAATACTGACTTCTGAAGTGAAAAAGTCTGAAGTTATAATATAAAAACATATCTAAAAGTTGTCTTTATGTGAAAAAAATGGAAATGACCTGAAAGTATTAAGGCATATTAATAATGAACTTGAAGTATAGTCCTATGTCTAACTTCAAAGTCTCATCTAACTTTTACCGTATTGCAGAAGGTATGAAACTAGTGACAGTCTAGCAACTAGATGGGGGTGAAATAATGGTTCCCAGGAATTTTCTAGTTACATCAGGAAAAAGGCACCACTTAGATTCTGTGCTACCTAAGGTCCTATAAAGCTCCAAAATATTTTTAGTTGTTTCAATCCCTATCTTTTAGCAAATACAAGAAAGAAATGGTCATTCATTCACCAGGTATTTTGAATCATCAGATCAAGTTTAGTTGACTTATCTGTGAGCAGACTAGCCAGTGCATTGGATTTGATCTTCAAGCTACCTGCTGGATGCAGGTTATTTGGTTCTAAGGTACAGATTTCCTGTAGCTGCTCACTGATGTTTTATGAGCTAGAGAATCCCTGTGCTGTAAGAGGTGACAGCCTCAAAAAGTTTATGCTCTAAGGGAGGTAATCCAGAAATATGGGCATCCTTTTGTTACAGAAAATAATTTCTAGATTTTTCTTCTCTGCTTCTAGTGTGTTTCCTGCTACTCGCTAGGTAAATGCTAAAAACAAAAATTAGCCTCTGGGATGGATAGGTTGAAAATGACTTATTTTTCTCTTAAGAATTGGTTCTACTGAACTGTCAAATTATTTATCTGTGTGATGTGGCACAGCATGCGGTTTTCCATAGTCTTCTCCTACCCTGTTTCATCACCCACATAGTCTTTTAGTGGACATTTTATGATCTCATTTGGAGGGCGTTGCTCACTTGACTATCATCTTTTCATCAGAGCTAGCTGGATCTGTGCATTAATTTCCATTTTAATGAATACTTAAAGCTTATGATCTAAGATGATTCACTTGCAAAAGCAAACAAAAAACCAAAACAGCAAAGCTGCTCATTATATGTAACTTGCTATATGCTGAGTAAAAAAGGTGAAAGATTTTAAAACACCCTTGGCCTTTTCCCTGCCCTAATTTTGCATCAGTATTGAAGGAGGGATACTTTTTATCTGGGATTCCCCATTTGTAGGTAATACTTGGTACCATGTTCTAGTGTGAGCCAATAAAATATGATTTCCACTGTGATTCATTTGACTTTATTATGTTTTAGAACTTCCTTGGGGAAGATCCACCTGTCTATGTGCCAGGCTCTCCTTGGTGCTTCTTCCCCTTTAGGAGGACTCTTGTCCTGTGCATAGTGCTCTCCAGAGCAGACACCACACTGGGAACCTGAGAAACTGGGTCTTGGTTTCCCAAGAGATTTCTTTAGGGGAGCAGCGATACAGCCAGGATAAATATTCCAATTCAGTTAGAGATAACTTCTTGGTTTTCCATTACCCAGCGAGTGAGATCATGAAGAATACACTCATTTTAATGAACATTGTAATTTGTTTCAAGTGTGTTGTCTGGTAGAAGAGTGTAGCATGGAAGCCAGAGGCATGGGTGCCAGTTAATGTTTTTGCTGCACCTCTGCTTTCTCCTGCCCTGGCCCTCCGGCAGAAGCAATGCTGTATACTCTGGAATTGGCCCAGGTAGATGGACCTACGCCCCTTGTGAGTTAGTAAAATTACACATCTTAATTTGGATCTCAGCCTTCAAAGAATGGGCACAAGGCTTTCCAAAGAGATACATAAAATGGTATAGAAACCAGAAAAGCTGAATGCTGGCTTCAGACCAATAGAACAAAAAAGAAAAACAAGTTGAATTCCAATAGAAATGACACATGATAACTGTCCCCATCAAAGCCAATGGACTCATGAAGTGTCACCCTTCCCAGAAGTTCTTGATAGCCATATTGTCTAAGTGACCACAGTAGTATGAAGTAAACATAAAATAACCACCTTTAGTTTCTATCACTTTGCATAGAATTTCTCCGCTATTATTAGGGGGTGAAATATTTCACCTAAATAAATTTACCAGGTTGATGGATTTCAAGTGTCAACATTTTAACCAGTTTGGTAATTTCCTCATTCTTTTCTCCCTCTGCTGAATACTATGGAGAGACTGTCCTCCCCCGTCTCTTCTTCTTTAGTACTTGAATAATCTTTCTAACAAAAACAAATCTGGTTGTCCCCCAGCTTGAATGTCTCAGAAGGTCAACCCTTACTTCAGGATCAAGTTCAAACTCCTTTACCTGTAGTAAAGTTGGCTCCTTTCTAAATTTCCTGTCTAATTTCTTCCCTTTAGAAGTGCTGTTCTGAACTGTTTCTTACCTAAGTTTTACACAAATTGTTTCTTCTGCATGGGTCTACTTCCTGCTGCTTTGAGATTCTCCCGTGTGTCCCCTCCTGTGAATCCCTGGTGCCCTGTGTAAATTAAATGCTGCTCTTCTGAATCCTCCACATCTCCGTCATGGAACTCACCATACAATACTGTAGTTGTGCGCCTGTGGGCCTGTTTCCTCCCCCACAGTAATCAGAATAGAAAGCATGCTGAACATCTACAAAAAGCCAGGCACTTTTCTAGGCTTTTATTTAATCCTGAGCATCACTTTACACTAGATGTTATTTTCTTTATCTTAAAGATGAGGAAACTGAGTCCCAGGACATTGAACAGATCTTGCAGCTATATAGTTGGTAGAAGTAGGGTTTGATCCCAGGCACTGCACAAACTGCCTTTGACGGTGACTGCAACCCTAGTTTGGGCACACAAGACACCTGGGTAAGGGGAGTGAGTGAGTGAGTACAGTGACGCACATGAGCCTATGGAGACCAGCGGGCCCCAAACCAGGGACATACTGGAGTGGCATTTAACAGTTTTCTGTTAAATTCGAACTGCTTCTTTGTCTTGTCAGTTTTGGATGCAATCTCAACTACATTCTCCTTGATTGATAAGAAAAATTCCTAGTGTCTCATTTAAACACAGACTGAATTACCTGAGGAAAAGTGCTGATGGAGAGTAGAGGGCAGGAGAATGATACAGACATGGTGATGCCATCTGAACTGCCAGTGACCCCCAGAGAACCTGAACCTTTTCTGGCTGCACAAAGGCAATGTCCATGACAGAATCCTTATCTGAATATGATGTGCAGTCCTCAGTTATGTCCTGTTGGGAATTCTGTGCAATCAGAGATCACGATTACATAAAATTCTTTCTGTCAGATAAAAGTAACATACTTTCCTTTGAGGGGAAAATTTCCTGTCACTGAAATTGGCAGTATCCTTTTAGAAATTTCAATTTTCTTTTATATGATCCCTGTAGCACAGTTTTCCCTTTTGGATCCATCAGGAAGCAAATCAACATATTTCTACTTATTACAGATTGATTGATTACCTTATAAAATTTCCTAAATTCTAATCCTGTGTTTGAAGCTGTATTGTACCAGAACAGAAAATTCCCAAAGGAATGGTGAGGTGAAACTCTCTTTTTAGAAATGACCTAACATTAAATCAGTATACGCTTCCTTCTGTGATATAAAAAAAAAAAACCAGGGCATGATGGTGCATGCCTATAATCCTAGCACTGAGGTGGGAGGGTTGCAAGTTTGAGGCCAGTCTAGGTAAAACCCTGTAACAACAACTACAACAACAACAGCACACATTTCTTGGAGGGAAGAGTGAAATAAACTTAAATCTGTAAACTTCAAACTGAAACCATAGGGGAAGAACCATTTGAAGTATAAATTCTGATTCTGGGAGGGTCTAGTTATAGGTTCACTCTATGAGCAGACTCTAAGCTGATTGCACATGAAAATAGGTTTCAGAAAATACAGAGTGCAGTAAAACCTTGGTTTGCAAGCAGAATTTCTTCCAGAAATATACTTGTAATCCAAAACATTTGTATAACACAGCGAATTTCCCCATAAGAAATAATCATCAACCTGCACTTACCTTTGAAAACCTTCGTGGCTGTTGTGAGGGAGACAAGAGAGGAGGGTTGTTGTGTAGGATGATTTTTACTATCACTAACAGAAACCCTGATATTTGCTGGCTAAGTGGAATGTTTTTCTTTTTGTGCACTTTTTAAAAGGAACTTATCCAAATGCACTTGCTTTTGCTTCCTGTTGAGGATTTCATGGAAATGTGACATTCTTTTGTCTTTAAACAGATTCATTGCTTGCAGTGCTTCAGCCTTATTTGGGTGGTGCTTTTCTACAAAAGTTTGCACTGTTTTCCACCTTTTACGAATCTCCTTGATCTCTTTTGAAGCAAAGGATTCCTCTGCCTCTTTCTCTTCCTAATCTGTAGATGGCATCTTCTTCGCAACCTCTTGCTGTTGGGCAGTGATCACCCCACAAATGAGGGAGGGAGCATTGGCTCAGATGTGATCATGTGACATTCGGCATCACATAGTACTTGTATTGCAGGACATCACTTGTTTATCAAGTCAAAATTTATTAGAAATGCTTGCTCTTCTTGCAGATACCCCTTGTTTATCAATAATTTCTGCTTTCTGGAGTTCAAGCTGGGGATCAGCACAGTGGTGGAGTGCATGATTAATATGCATAAGGCCCTGGGTTCAGTTCTTGGCCCTATGGGAAAAAACCAAACTTTCATTTACTAAAAAGCCTCATTACAAGGAAATATCATCACAACTCCTTGAGAAATACTAATATCATATAACTTAGAGTTACAGAATGTAGAAGTTGATTCAAACCCCATAATTTACAGATTAGCAAACTTCGTACAAGTCGACGCTTGGTGTTTCTTGTCTCCTGCCCAATTAATGATTAACATTAAAATATTGTTGTTACCTGAACATTGCCAGAGCAGGGCACACTTGAGTCATGAAATGAAAGCTTTGGTGCAGATGACAGCATGGCTTTTTCCTGCTGACACTCCTGCAGTCTCCCAACTGTGGACTCCCTCAGGTTATCTGTATCCTTTCCCATGGGCTTGGCATTGGCACGTTTGGCCCCTTTAAATCTGTTTTTTGCCCTTCTGTTTAATTAGATCTGAGATCAGTTTTCCCTCCTCTGTTCTTCTCCCACCTTTACCTTTTGGTTTTCCAGCTGGGTGTGCAATGCATAGTACAAGCTGTGTTTTCTTGCCTCTTGGCACTGAGAGGTTTTCATTGCTCCAGAGATGGCCTTGGAGCAGGTATTAAAAATTCTTGGCTATGTAAGTGTTTGGCCATTTGGAGGACAATTTTCATATTATCCTGGAAGGGCCTCAGAGCCAGTGCTCCTTATTGCCCCATTCTCCCCCTTTGCTTCCCAGTTATCATCTGCTCAGTAAAAAGGCAAAGTGGTTGTGCATGTGTGTGATAAATTTGTTAAACTGTTTTTTTTAACTGTCAACTGGTACTGCAGGAGACAGTTACTTACATTTTCAGTTGTTTTTTGTGAAATTGGAAGATCAAAGAACTTTTTCTGCAGTTTCCTCCTGTACTCAAACCACAGCTTCCTTCCTCTGTTCAACACCCCCACAACATGCATCAGTAACCTACTTTCTCACTTCAAGAGCCAAGTAATAGTCTTGTCAGACATTTAGTGGGCTTGTTGTGAGTGTATTTTGTTCTTATTTCTTAAAGGAGAAAAAATTTTGTAGAGGTGCTTCTCACTAGATTTCAACCTTTTTTTTTTTTTTAAAGTTATGGACCCTTTTGAGATTCTTATAAAAGCTTGAGGGAGGTAAAGCTTGGTAGCTAGAGACAGAGACAGGGCTCATTCTGGCACATTCTCTGAAAGTGATCTCCTCTCAGCAGTTGTTTAAATAAGGATTTACCAGATGGCTCTTCAGACTTTAATAAAAAGATGACAGTAGGGGAAATAGCATGTCAGTCATGGGCAGTTCTGGCTGTGGAATCATGGGACTCAGCCTGTGGGAGGGAAGAGGCAGCAAGCACAGCATTCTGAGGGACCCTCTGCATCATAGCATGAACCTCATTAAAATGAGGTAAAATATATATACACATATAGAATACTTAATTCAGTTCCTGGCACATAGTATATAATAAGCACTCAGCATGTTTTAATTTTTATATACAACATCATTTATTTAATATTAAAAAAGAAAACCTGTTCTAATGGGAAATTATAGTTCCACTTAAAAAGCATAGTGACATTCTCAGGAACTAGAATGCTACCGCCAAAGAAGACATATTTGTTTACAGAGAAGAGTGTGAACTTTTAAAGTTTGGGAAATGATGTCAAGTGGAAGAATATCAGAGGGCAGGGCAGCTTGTCTAATCTCGCTGATAAGGTAAATGTGGTAATTAAAAACTCTGTAGATACTTAATAGGATGCAAATCTTTAGAAGAGAAAATGGAGTTAGCCCAATCTGTACTTGGGAAAAAGGTTATCTAAGAAAAACCAGGACAAATGCTTGTCTTGATTGTACTCTGTTTTGGCTTCAATATTAAGAGAGGTTTAAAATATATTAAAAGGACTTCAATGCGTATGGAGAAATGACAGTGAACAGATACTACACAGAATGAAAATGCTTTCCAGAATTGTTGGGTAAGAGTGGAGAGCTTTGTATTTGTCATCTTGTTACAGGTAATTATTTCAAGGCTGAGAATTTATATTTGATTTCAAGAGTATGTAAAAGCTCAAAAAATTATTTAACCTGCATATTTTAAAAGCCCACTTTTGAAATCAGCTACAAACTTGAAGATGTTTTACAGAAACCTTGAAGGAAATTGAAAGCATGAGAGTACTCAGATTGTAGATGAAATATGACTTGGAGTGTAGGCTTCCGGAGGCTAGAGGTGGGGTGTGTATTGGGGCAAAGGTGGGGAGGTTTTGTTCCTGTTTCCTCAAGACCATTGCTAGTCTTGCCAAACTCTAAGGCCAGATTCTGAGGCTATTTATTCCTAAGGGTTCCACAATAGGCATAGATTTCATTAATTTTTTTCTTTTGCTATTTTATTCATTTAAAAATTTTTTATTTTAATGTATGGAAGTCAATAAAGAAAATATTAAAAAGTACCCTTAAAGTGCCCTTCTATGAAAAGTAAAACAACAATTTGTAACAAAATAATTAATAACAATAGTTAATACACTGTGTCATAATTTTAAAAGGATGGCCAAATGCTACTTAAGAGGACAAGTCATAGACAAAAAGACTGTCTCTTACAAAGAAGAAACAGATAAAAGCACAGGGCTGGGGATTTAGCTCAGTGGTTCTGGTGCCTGCCTGGCAAGCGCAAGGTCCTGAGTTCGATACCTGGTACCAAAAAAAAAAAGCACAAAACATTATCTTAAGTGAACCAAGAGAAACTAATAGAATAAATGAAACAAGTTAGTGTATATATTAAAATATTTTTGAAACGATGGAAAAGATAACTTGGGAAATTATTTGGACTTCTCCCTACACCTATTTTGCTCTTTATTTAAATATCTATATTTTGAGTTTCTCATGTTAGAGAAACCATATGATGTTTAAGTTGTGTGTCTGACTTAGTTCACTGAACATTTTCTTTTATTCTATAGATAGCCTACAGGAGGGAAGGATATGACATTTGCTAAAGCTTAGCAGTACTCACTAGAATATGGTGGCTGCCTTATGAACAAGTAGTGCTTATTAATGAATTTCTTTGCACTTTTAGTAACTTGAGCCTAATACTGACAAGGTATGCTTTTAAATTCAGAGGCTGGTTTTATGGGTGTATAAACACTGTGATCCTGTGCTCAAGAAGTTTACACTCTGACTGGAGAGACCAGCCTCAAGCACGTGAAACACTTTTCACATATGTAGCTTAGCTTGTAAATTAAGTGTTCAAGTATTGTGTTGACTGATTGAACTATTCAGCAAACACAAAAGTGTTTACTATGTACTAGGCATTTGTGTGTTAGGTTTTGGGGTTAAAGGGATAAACTGAGTTACTTTTCCACACTGTAGACAGAGTTATTATTTAAAACACAGCTAGCATAGGATGTGGCTGAGGCTGCATAACGTAGTGGTTAAGAAGGGCCTGTGTCTGTTCACCCATGATTTTTACCATGTGGGTCAGGGTCTGGCCAGTAGTAATCACTCAGTAACAGTCATTGACCAAATAAATGCTGAAAGCAAAAGTTTATAGCCTCTTGGAACTTACAATCTAGTGGTTAAGACCAGGTTTCCCAGCTTTGCTGTCTGTTTTGTTTTCTCTCAGTTTCTCTGCCTATCTCTTTCTCTTCTACACAAACACACATGCACACGCAGAAACAGGCAGTTTTAAAGGTATACACAGTGTACTATGTTATTGTTGATGGAATCTAGAACAAAATCTGGACATCGTACTATTTCTATATAGAAAATTTTCTCATCATGTAGTCCAACCTAAAACAATGAGGACTTGAAATACTCAACAGGTAGCAAAGTTCATGTCACTGATTTGTACTTTTTTTAGAGTCAGATAGTATTGCATAATAGTTGAAAGATAGGATTTGGACCCAGAGAAAAATGGGTGCTGGTCCTAGTTTTACCTCGAATGTTTCATAAGCTGCCTAAGCCTCAATTACTTTGTCTATAAAATGGGGATGTTAGTAGCACCTGTTTCACAGTGCTGTCAGAACTCAGTGAGATAATGCCTGTTTGATGCTTAGCAAAGTACTGAATGCATCGTAAACATATAATACAAATTACTGATTATTCTTAATGATAGAAAATTCCTATCATGTGTGTATCCATGTGTGTGTTTGCTTGCTTTTTTCTTAATTAAAGAAACAATAGGCCGTCTTAGTGCATGCTGTGTGCTCATGGCACACAATTGAGGAAATCATAGCCAGAGACAAGTTCTCAGGAGGCAGTGCCTTCAGGGAAAGTGCCCAGCCATTCTCTGCAAATACTGGAACCAGGCCCAGGGTTGTTGAGCACACTGAGGGTACTGGCAGAGGGTGCTGAGTGTGGCCGGAAGAGGGAAGTGCACAGGCTCTTCATGGCCATGGAGGTTTTGAATAGGTCAAGCTCTACCGTAATGGTGGATGGATCCTTCAGAAAGGGCTTGATTGCAGTTGCCCTGGGTATCTTCCCAAGGGGTTGTTTGTTTATTATCTTCAGTGACATTCTCTAAGCCCAGTTTGTTGGTGGTCACTAAAGAGATTCCAGCTGCAAAGTTGTCTTCATTGTAGAACTGGCATTTTTACCCTGTGAAGACATAGATCTGTTTTTCTTTCCTATAAGGCTTGGTTTCTAAATGTCCCAAACTGTAGAGTGTTTTGGGATGCAGTCTTAGATTCATATAAACCTTTATTCACCAGTTCTTATCCAACTGGAAGGGAAAAATTTGCAGATCTGAGCTATAGTTAACCCTTTTCCATTTCCTGTACTTTTGTTCTGTTTCCTAAATCATGTTACCATTCACAGAGGTAAGGAAGCCTTTCACTTGGGGATATGATGCATTTTTGTGTAGTGTTAAATTGATGCAGTCACTTAATTGATACTGTTAATATAATTTAGAGATTCTCACAAATAGCTGCACTCTAGAATCTCTGGTTTTCAAACATCCAGTAGCCTAAAGTCTACCCCAAATTAAATCAAAATCTTTGAGGGCAAGACTCTGACATCAGTATTTTAAAAACTGAGAGTGCTTCTGGTGAACAGCCAAGTCAAAAACTGGCACTTCATAATGTGGCTCTCAGCTAGGGGGAGTTTTACTTCCCAGGGGACACATGGCAATATCTGGAGACATTTTTGGGTGTCACAACAGGGGGCAGGGTTGTGCTTCTGGCACCTACTAGGTGGGAAACAAAGATGCTGTGAAATTTCCTGCAGTGCACAGCACAGTTCCCCATAGCAAATAATTACCTTGCCCAAAGTATTAGTACAACCAGCCAGGTTGAGAAATAATCTCTAGAAAAATCATGTTTATGAAATGTATATGCCTGTTGTGAGAAAAAACATATTGTGCTGAAGTTGGTACTTTTGTCCTCTCTGCAAGATGACAATGGCTCTTTCCTTGGAGTTTCTTCTCAGCCTGCATTATGGTGGCCTCTCCTTGTGGTGGGCGAGGCTTCTGCTTCTGGTTTCTTGGGCAGGATCTCTTTCTGTGGATCCATAAGTTCATTGTACTTGAATGACTTGGAAGAATACCAAAGTTAAGAAAATTAAACTCTCAGAAATTAGCCAAGATAAACAATTTTTAAATAAGCTTTTGAATTGCCTGGCTTGGTATGAAGTTTTCTAAAATTATAAAGTAAACTATTTGAAAGTGATTATATATGACCTTGGGGTGATATAGAAGAGTTCTTTCTCTTTTCCTTTTGATTGGATAAGAGGCCAGGATGTGCACTTTTAATTTTATCACAGTTTTCTTTCACTGCTCTGCTTTCATAGCAAGGTAGCATTTGTTTGTTTGTTTGTTTTGCTTTATGGTGCTGGGGGTTGGACCCAAGGCCTCAAATGCACAGTACTGTATCACTGAGCTGCACCCCAGCCCAACAGCAAGTTAATTTTAACCTGTTTTTACCATATTGAATAAGTATTATAAAGACTTTATCTTTTCTGGATATACCCAGTTTTCAAGATGTGGCACACAAATATTTTTACTATAAATAAGTTGACTTTTTTCTTGTATGCAGCTTTTGGGTGTAAAGTGTTTAATTAAGGTAGTTGAAAGCATACATTACATGAACTCAAAACTCTTCCCTAAAACTGATGAGAGTAAATACTTATAATTCTTGAAGTTATTCTGAATTCATTGAGCCTATGGAAATAGTTGACTGCCAGTTCTTTTTTTTTTTTTTTTCTTTTTCAATTTATACTTTTGAAAAGAGATTTCAGACTGGGGATTTAGCTCAGTGGCACAGTGCCTGCTTTGTAAGCACAGGGTCCCAAGTTAAATCCCCAGTACTGCAAAAAAAAAAAAAAAAAAGCGCAATTTCAGGTGGTACCGTTTATGCTGTACATCAGCCCTTTTTTCTAGAACTAAACTCATGTATGTGAATCTAATAATTTTTCAGCTTTGTCCTTCTCTCCTTCCCATCTCATAAACCCTTTAATTCCAGCATAATGCAGTTTATACATTCAATAAATATTTCAGCATCTAATATGTGCATTTTGCCCTAATTACTGTTGAATTCAGAAATTATTTTAGCTTGCTTGCTTGCTTGCTTTCTTCCTTCCTTCTTTCCTTCCTCCCTTCCTTCCTTTCTTCTTTCTTTCTTTTTTTTTTTTTTAACCGAGGATCAAACTTGGGAATTCCCACTTGCAAGGTAAGGGGCGGAACCACTGAGCTAAATCCCCGGCCCTATTTTAGCCTTCTTAAGTGTCATGTGATAACATAATATCGTACTCAGTTCTTTTAGACCAAGTGAATGGAATGTTTTAAATTAAGACTAAAGTAACAGTTCAAGAACTGTTTGGCATAAAAACTTCTTCAGTGTTGGAATAATATGCTTGTTTCTTTGCTGTCAGCAATGACTCTGTAATCCAAGGGATAGTTTAATCTGAGTCTGATTCTGTGTAGTTACACTTTCAACTTCATTTATACTTTTATAAAAATATTCTCTTTGGAGATGTAAACATTCAGATTTCTTTTTGTTCTTTGGAGGTTTATACTCTAACATGAGATGTCCAGAAAAGTATCCAAGTTAGTGGTGTAGAAACCCTTTCCTAAAATCCTGTCGTGGAAACCATTACAGAGGTGATAGTAACAGGGCAGGTGGTAATGGTCAAATGTTCCCTTACCCGGGAGTCTGAATGAGCATGTGTACATGCAGTGCACATGTTGTATATGTACACATGTGTGTACATATTAGGAGTTGTTCTCTTCTGGGATTGGGGAATAAAATAGAGAAGAAAAGAATTAAATTAGTGCTTAAGGATTGAGTGGGTCAAGTCCACACCTTGAAGTAGAAATATCCTGGAACCTTCTCGTTTCTTGGAAACAAGGATTATTTGTATTATAATGATGTACTTTTTATTCCAATATATTTGTCTATACTATCATCATATTAAGGAACACCTATGTGGATTTATAACCCCTGTTTAGGTATTTTTTGTTTGTCTATAGCTATAAAAAGAATGATATTGCTTTAGGGAGTATGAGATTGACAAGTCAGAGCTGAAGTTCTTAGTTTTCAAAGGCATATCAGAGAGATTAGACATCTTCTGTGTATTCTGAACCAGCAACCAGAAGTACAGGAAAACAGATTTCTGGTGGTGATGGATGGGCTGGAGAGATGTTGGAACCTCCTCAGTGGAGGTTTTCAAAATGATCACTAGGGGAGGACACAGTATTCAGGCAGTAGAATGGGAGTAAACATTGGACTAGATGATCTTTCAAGTTCATTCCAATCTAGTTGCTCTGATTTTTAGGACATTTTACATCCCTCAAAAAATGAAAAGACACAGTTGGGCCAGGGATTTAGCTTAGTGGCCCTGCGCCTGCCTCGAAACTGCAAGGTCTTGAGTTTGATCCCCGGTACCAAAAAAGAGGGAAAAAAAACGACACACCTGGCATTTGAATGGATATTTCAGATTCATTGGTTTAGGGTCCTCCTACAAATATTATACCTTTTCTTTCTACATATGGAAATACCTCTGTTGAAATCGGAATGTGTCCCTGTGTTAGGCTTCCAAAAGAGCAAATTAATTTCTCAGTCCAGTATACCCTTCCAGCTCTAGTACTTGTGACTGTAACAAAGAACCATTCTTGAGACCTGGTTCCAGAACCTTTGTGTTTTGTTTTTTTGTTTTTGTTTTTTACCCATTTGATCAGATTTATTGTTTAGCAACTGATGTGTATTTTAAATGCTTAATAATAATTGTATTCATTATATTTGTGATATTTTAACTTTCTCATGGAGAAAAAGAAACCCAGGCATAAAAATACCTGTTGGGCCTTCCACATAGTTTTGGTTTTTACAGATACTTGGAGCCCGTGTCTACAAGGTAGGCAAAGAGGCACCACCAAGTGACCAGTCACGCATGGGTTGTGACCTTTGACCCACTGCTGAATCCATCTCAAGATCTGGTTTATGTTGTCCTCTTCAGGCGTATTGCTGGGCAGCTGGTGTACAATATCTTCCTTGCATGATAACATGGCCTCTTCATAAAAAACTTGAAAAATCTCACATTCGATATTGTCTCCCAGTTTCTTCTCATTATAACCCCTTGCTTCAAGTCTTTTGTACAATATACTGTTATCTGTTCTTAACACAAAAACTGCATGAAACCATTGTTCAGGAAAGAAATCACAACCATGGTAGTCAACAATAACTCCACCATCTGCCGTTTGGTTCTCTAACTCACCAGCTACTTTTTTATCATCTAAAATGGGACACTCATACTCTTCATCGTAGCCATTATATAATGCCCCTTCTCAAGCTACATCACCCACATTAATGTACTTTAGTCCTGATCTGGATGCAAGTTCTTTGCCTAGTGTGGTTTTTCCAACTCCTGGTGTACTGGTGATCAGGATGTTCGGAAGCACCATAGCTCCTGATGCCGCGGCCCGGGTGTGTCAGCTTGCTCTCCTAGCACACTCCAGAACCTTTGTGTTTTGTTACTTCTGTGGCCCTTGGCTCCTGTTCCAGCCCTGAGAAGACCATGCTGGCTGTACCAGGATCTACTGTTAAGATCATCTCAGGACCTACTCTTTTCCTGCTGCTTCCCTCTGGTCCCCCAAATGCTCGCAGATGACTCCAGAAGTACACAGCCCCAGGAAGAAGCTGAACAGTATCTGGCATTTTAGTGGGCAGTGGGTACTTTCACTTGTTCTCTTCCAGACCACCCAGGGCACACCCATACTGTTCCTTTTGTATTTATAGACTTGTCCTTGTTCATCCACTTTATTGTTTTCCTCCTCCCTTCTTGTTTGCTCCTCTTCAGTTTCCTTTGTGAGCTCTTTCTTCTATTTGGCCCATCCCTTAAACATTGATATTTCTTAGATTCTGCCTGGGTTCTTTGCCCTTCTTATTCAGCTCTCTCCTTGGTGATCCTGTTTATTTCTAGGGCTTCGGATTCTCTATGTGCCAGTGACTTTCATGTTTATATTTGAAGTCCAAGCTTTTATCTGAGTTCTAACTCCTTGTCTAGCTTTAGTGTGTTAATCAGAGTTTCATAGTCAACTCAATTTGGTGCGAAGAAAGCTTGAAATTACCCTCTCTTGTAGCTTTCCCCTCAGTAAATGATTCAGAAACCTGGAGGGCATCTCTTTCCCACTCCCTGTTCCCAGTCAGTTGCCAACACCATTAGTTCTCCCACTGAATAGCAATGGAATCTGTACACTGCTTGCCACTGACCCCTGCCACCAGCTGAAACCAACCCACTGTGGTCATCGCCTCTAGATTTCTGTAAGGCCCTCAACTGCCCCCTCCTCACCCCTTGGGCAGCCTGGCTTTCTGTGCTGCTGTTGGTCTTTATAAATGTCCATCTGACTGTCTCATGCCCTGCTTGCTATGCCTCAGTGGGGTTTTGATGAAGTCCCAACATTTTAACAGGGCTCATAAAGCCATAATAACTTGTTCCCAAACTGGCTTTACTTTTTAGAGTTTCTAGAAGTATCTCCTTCACTCAATCCACAAACTTCCCAACCCCCTTGATGTACTTCCTCTACCTCCCTTATTTATCATTATCCTTGAGTCTAGAGTAGGGGACACTAAGACCTCAACGAATATCTTTTAAGGGAAGGCAGTTGCCCTGGATTGTAATTATCAGTGTCCTCAAATTCTAATTTAACTTGTCTTAAAAATTTGAAGGCTTCCAGGGCTGGGGATTTAGCTCAGTGGTGCTGCTGCCTGCCTTGCAAGTACAAGGTCCTGAGTTTGATCACTGGTACCAAAAAAATATTTGAAGCCAGGAATGTAGCTCAGCAGCACAGCATCTGCCTGGCAAGTGTGAGGCCTTGAGTAAAAAAAAAAAAAAAAAAAAAAAATTGAAGGCTTCCAGAGTAAAAACTTGTTGTTTTGTTTTATAGTTGTTTATGTGTTTCCCCCTCTGCTCTGTAGTTTTCTAGAGAGTTATTAAAAACGAAACTAAAAGAAGCATGTGGCATTCTGTTAGCAAATCATTTTCAGTCTGTGCTCTTTGAATGGCCATTGAGTATTGAGCTTAGGAAGCTGCCTAACAAAACGGCACACACCAGATCACCTTTGTTTCCCAGTGGTGACCAGGGGCACCCTGGCTGACAGGGCTTCTTCAGGGAGCTTTTTCAACTCAGGATTTGCATACTTGAGACTTTCTTTGACTTGTTGAGAGTGAGACTGTTGTATAGTAACCTTTGAAGCCTGTTTGAGCAGAAAGCTTGAAGTAAGTGTTTGGATCTTGTGCAGTGAGTCTTATTTCTAAGAAATAGTCACATTTACCTGTAACAGTAAAGGTGAGATTGATATTCTCCGTTGTAATGAATCTGAAAAAGCATAGGGAAGGTATTTCCCTAGAAGATCCATATCTGAAATTTCAGGCTGTGCTCTGGGGCTGGGGCTTCTGAGTGAGGTGTGTGAATCTGCTCCCTCAGAGCCTCTGCCTCTGACTTTACTCTGTGTATCAGAGGGCCCAGGAGTCAGTGCTGAGTCAGAGGGAGCAGTGAAAAAGGAATGACACACTTCCTGCCCCAAGTTCTAGGGAGTTTTTATGGTTTGTTTTTCTGTTTTGCTTAGAAGATTACCTGAAAAGACAGAAGATTGCCCAGCTATCTGCTGAACAGCATCCTCTATTTGTTTTTATGAAATCATAGATATCCTTCGTACTGTACTTTCTTGTAATGCACTGGTTTTTAAAATCTTTTTTTCCTTATTAGTAAATTATGATATATTTGTGTAGTGTATTTGTCAGCTACAATTTGATCCAAAAAAGTAGCCCTCATTTTCACGACCTGAAAAAATTCATTGTGAATATCATTACTGTAGGCTTTTTATCTAGGCTTTTTACCAGCTTTTTATGTACTGCTTAACATAATTTCTTTTATATATTGCTTTGTAGCCTTTCTGAAGAGTTCTCTGTCATCAATTACAAGATCATTTTGGGCCGGGGATTTAGCTCAGTGGTTCCACCGCATGCCTTGTAATAATAATAAAATAATAAATAAATAATGTAATAATAAAATAGTTATTTTATTTATTTATTTATTTTTTGGTACCGGGGATCAAACTCAGGACCTTGTGCTTACAAGGCAGGTGGTGGAACCACTGAGCTAAATCCCTGGCCCAACAAGATCATTTTAAAGACTTTGTGACATACTATTATCTGGCTGTGCCCAAATTCATTTAACCAATCTCCATTTGGGTAGTTGGGCTCTTCTCAGTTCTCACCCATGTCATAATCCTGCACAATTTCCTTATACTGTAGCTGCCCACACTTGTCTCTGTTTCATTGGATGTATTCCTGGAAGTGGTTCAATGGGCCTGTGGAGTTTTCAGTTTTTTATCTTTGTTGCCACTTTGCCTTCAAGACATTTATCCTGTTTTATATTCCTATCATAGGACATAAACTTCCTACCGTGTCCTGTGTGGCCTGCATATTCTGGCCTTTGTCTCTGCCCTGCTTCTCACACTCAGCATTACAATCGCTCTGCCCTGGAACATAGCACATTTGTTTGGTCTCAAGCTGTAGCCCAGGCCCTCCTGCTGCCCATGTGGCCGTTCCTTCCAGTGCCCCCCCTGACGGTGTGCCTCTGTCATAGCCCCTTCTACATCCCAGGGCCTGTCACATTTGGTCCTTTATTTTTTCATGGATTTATGTATCTGCCACCTCTTTCCCACACTGACTCTCAGGTTTGTAGGACAGGTAACCTCTTGTATTTCACTCTCCACTGAGTCTCCAATGTCTTAAGTCAGTGCCTGGCATTCAGTATGTGCTGAGTAAATGCAGGAGGAGTCTTGTTGAGGGAATGAAGAGCTCTCCATGTCTTCAAGAATGTGCAGTGTAATAGGACCAGCGAGGCCTGTGTAGTCAGGTCTGTCCATTGGAGCAACACAAGGTAAGTGTGTAAGGAAGTTGTCACGTGATGCACGGAGACAGAAGAGTGGGTTGGTGACTGGCTACAGGGGTCTTAAAAGGCCTTGTCTGAGCTGAACCTTGGGTGACTGGCTGTGTTTTGTAGCTGGTGATGATGGAAAGGACCTGAGAGGCCAAAGCAGGTGAGCAGAGGCCTGGAGAGAGAACAGCACTCGGCATGATTGGTCAGGGTTGAGGACTGCCTTCAGTCCTGTGCTTACAGTTGGTACTCAGTTCCCTGGGCAACAGGGAAGCATTGCATATTCTCTCCTCAGAAAGGGCAGTGGTTACGTGAAGTGTGGAGCAGTTTTAAGCTCAGTTCTAGGCACAGCTCGTGATCTGATGATAGAACTGTGCTTTGGGAAAAGGAACCATGCAGACAGCTACGAAAAGGAGCCATAGCATGAGCTTGAGGAGAATGGGTGTTGGGGCAGGAGAAGCACTGTGCAGTGGGGAGGCATCAGGACCTGGCGGCTGTTAGGGCAGAGGTGACCATGGGGGCATTGAGGTTCACTGTGTTCGTGGGCATTTTCCAGTTAAACATCCCATAAGCCCTCCTTCATCCTGAAGGGCGTTGGACCACAAGAAGATAGAGGAAGGGAAGCAGAAATACATAGCACTGAGTGAGTCTCAGGTCCACAGCCCCTTTCTCATCTGTAAGGATAGAACTACACTGTGGAATGGAAAATGGGGCTCCCTTTTATGGGGGTAAGATGTAGTTTGGTGAAAATGTCTGCTCCCTCTTGGAAGGAGTTTGTATGATATCAGCTATAAATTCGTTACTGTTGTTAGGCTGAGGGGGTGGGGGTGGAGGACTTGCTGGCTGTGTAGTGCAAGAGCATGTGGGCTCTGGGTACAAACGGGATGAAGTCCAGAGCCGGGGACACATCACTCCCCCCCTGCAAACATTCAGAAATGATGTTTTTCTTGGGAGGGGGTATTCAGAAAGAAGCTTGACCCACAATATGTTGAGGTCTCTGTTCTCTGAGGTGAAAAGTTAGTGAAATTATTTTTTTTAAATGTAAGTTTGAAAATAGGGTAAAGCTACATAATGACAAAGGTCTCTGAGCTGTAACAAGGGAATGAAGAGTAGAAATTGGCACTCTGAATATTGTCTTTTTAAGAAACCATCTTCTGCCACCTTAAAAGCAAAGGCTTAACAAAACCAAATGGAAATGAATCTTGGAGAAGTACAGAGGAGAAGACAGCAAGACATGGAAAATGAGTGGCTACCCAGTCCAAGAGAGTGGTCAGCGATGACCAAGTGGCAAGATGATAGTGGCTAGAGAAAAGAAACAGGTTGGCAGAGGAGGAAGCTTGGGAAATGCATGGATTTTAGCTTGGGAAATAGCTTATGTTACCTTATTAACTAGAAATTCTAGAAATTTTATAGAGAAGTTTACTTCACAACCGGGCAGTTTTCCTGGGCCAGCGGAGAGTTTAGTTTAGTATTTTTTTTTTTAACTGGAGATCATGTTCAGCTTTACATGAAGGTTTGCAGTGGAAGAATGCTTTAAAATGTCTGGACTCTGTTTATGTTGAGTTCCGTGGAGAATAAACCATAGTTAGGTGCCAGCATATTTAATGCAGCCAGCATTTGGTTTCTTTGCTTTCTAAGTGCTGATTCAGTGTATTTATTGGAGGCACACTCTCGGAGAGAGGTCTGAGTGTGAATCGCTGCATGACAGATCTCAGTGCTCGTTGAGTCCTGAGAGCAGCGCTCACTGCAGCTGCCTTGCTCCCTGCCAGCATGTGCTTTTGGGGTAGGGCATGCAGCCTCCTTGGGCTGCCTGGTTTTCTTTGCTTGTGAAATGAGGTTAGATGTTATCAGAGGTCTTGCCAATGCTAAAATTACATAATTCTAAAAGAGAAACGAGAAGACAAACTTTTTTGTTTTTAAGAGTAAACTTTTTATAAAATTTATACTAGAAACATAAAAATGAGTACTGCATGATAGAAAGGCCCATTTTGCTACAATTTTTTTTTGTGTGTGTGCAGCTGCTTAGGGAGACCCTGAATGGTACTTGCCACGGTGAAAGACTTGGGGAATCTCCACTCTAGCCCTGTCTCTTATGCCATTGTGCCCCCACCCCAGCAGCGCTTGTTCACAGCTTGGCTCACCACTCCACTTGGCCTTGGAAGGTGGATTGCTGGGTGTTCTTGTTATTTTTCCAGACTACTCCCTCTGTGGTTTCTGTCTGGTGAACGAAGGACACTTTCATGGTATGGTATGAGGAAAAGAGCCAACTGATTTGGAGTGAGACATACCTAGGTTCATATTCCAGCATGCCAGCTGAATAAATACAGTAATGTTTAGAGCTCAGGTTCCTACCTGTAACTTGGTAATACTGGGGTGCACCCCCCAGAGCTTTGGTAAGGACTGAGGGAACCATAGAAGATGAACGCACCATGCTCCTGGTGGGGCATTTGTCGGGTGCTCAGCAGGAGGATTTTCCCAGCTTCATTGAGGCATGGACCTTGTCCTCCTTTGCAGGGGCAGGACCTTCCTCAGAGACAGAGGGAGCTTGTCTGCTGGTCTGGTGGACCTGGAAAATGCCTCTGAGTGCACTGCCAGTCTCAGGTATGGAGTCTCCTGGAATAGTTCCCTCACAGCTTACCTCTACCAGTGACTCCTTCCTCCCTGAAGAAAAAGAGAGAGACAGATAGGAGTTGATGAGAGGATCCTTGGTTGGATCTTTGATTTGACAAAGTTGGCCTGGATGGAAGGAGAAAGAAGAGAAAGTTTTGAGAAGACTGATGGGACTAAGGAAGAGTTGAACAGAAAGACAGAAAGGACAGTTAATTTTGGAAGTTACAGGATTGTACACTATAGATTAGGAAGCATCTTGGGACTTCCAGGCCACAAAGGTCAAGATGTTTGTAAACATTTTCATTTCTGTCTGAGCCTACAGAATCAGATGAAATAAACAAACATATCTTTTTCATGCAGGCACAAATTTCATCACTCTTGTGATGATTTTGTTGAATGTGCTGCTGATAAAGATGTGGGTAGGCTGTAGAGGAACTATTTTTCTTGCGGTGTGTAACAAGCAGTTGATGAAACAAGGCCAGCAAGTGAGTATGTGTCTGGAGATTGTTCTGGGTGGGCATGGGTGGGCCTCATGGCATCTTGCAGGACCCTGTTGAATATGTTCCTTAACTACCTTCTTGCTGTGCCCCAATTTGTAGAAATTAGGATTGCCACCTGCTTGCCCTGGGTGTGGGGAAAATGCAATGATCTAAGTGGTAGTTCCTGCTCTGAGATGCTAGATAACCTAATGTGTGCACACACAGAAGAGGAGGATCTGGTTTTCTAATGGCCACTGTCATGATGGCAGAGAGATGGAAAAGAAACATCTGATAAGGTGGCCCTAGACCTCCCTAACTGGGGCTTCCTTAACACTGTGAAGTTCTGGAGCACCTCCATGACTGGCAGTCCCAGGCACATTCCCTGTGCTTCCAGTGTGGAGCCATGATCACCAAAAAGGGACAGAGAGTCACCTGTGGTCTCCAGCGTAAACTGCCTTAACAAAGCCAGGTCTGGACAGATCCTTCAGCCTCTAGGCTACCAGACAAACCAGGGCCAAAAGTCCCAGTTGCTTGCTCTCTTCTCCCTGCTGCTCTGGGTGAATATCATGTTTTGATCCCTGAGTCTACCCTAGAGTGTCTTAGTTTGCAGTTCCTAGGAAAGATTTTTTTTTACATATAGCTATTCAGTGAGGTTAAACTACTTCACAAATACAGTAGTTTCTTGAGAGTCTTCCCTGCTCTTTAGCCTCTGTTTGCTGCTCTTTTTTCTCAAAGTAGGGTAGTAGGATGAGCAGATATTCTCATTTCAAATGCTGAGACTGCTTTAAACAGCAGATTTCAATTAGATCTGAGCATGGACCACCTGGGCGTTCTGATCAAAATGGAGGAGTGACTTAAGTGAATGCCCCTTCAGCCAGGTGCAGCGGCATATATGCCTGTAATCCCAGCTACTCAAGCAATTGAAGCAGGAGGATCACAATGTCAAGGTCAGCCTGGGCAACTTAGTGAGACATTATCTCAAAATAAAAATTTTAGAAGGGGCTGTGGCTGTAGGTGGAGCTCAGTGTTAGAGAGTGTTTGTGTAGCATGCTAATGGTCCTGGGTTAAATCCCTAGCCATGCCAAGAAGGGAAGGGGAGGAGCAGCGGGGAGGAGAATATGAGAATTCCTATCCAGATGCCTTTTTAGTTTCCCATATTTGGAGAACTCTCCAAAATCAAGAATGCCTGCTGGTTGTCGAGGTACACTTGATACCTGGGGATATAATGGTTGCAGCTTTATCTGCCCTTGCCTGACCCTGGGGGCTTCCTCTTTCCTCCCTTCTTGGGCCTGGAACCTGTGTGAAGTCTCTGTCTCTAGGATTCTCCCCCCATCCTCCCCTGCCTACAGCTTCATTGTGGTGCTCAGTCTTTATACTGCTCATGCTGCCTGCAGCTAACACAGAGGGCCAATTTAGAGACATGTGAGATCTGTCCTCTCTTTAGACATAATATTTGTGCTCACGTTACATTATCCTTGAAACTGCCAGTGAATCAAGGTGTGAGAAATCCTCAGAATTCAGAATCTTATACTTCAGGAAGAGATCCTCTTGATGTCTTTGACCATTAGTTTCTAAGGAAGTTTTCATAATCTTAACGGCCAGTCAGAATTTGAGGAGATAACACTTTTGTGAACACAAAGGATGACTTCTTCTAAGGTATAAACTTCATGCCTCTTTACACCTTTGTGAATCTGTTACATGATAATGTAGGCTAAAGAAGATAATACATGTATAGATATGTTTGTAAATTGATACTGATTTGATATCTCTTTTAGCCTCCTTCCCCAACTACTAATGGGGATTTTATTTATTTATTTTTTGGTACCAGGGATCGAACTCGGGTCGTTGCACTTGCGCAGCAGGCGGTGAAACTACTGAGCTAAATCCCCGGCCCTGGGGATTTGATTTTAACTCAGGTCAATCATAATGCTTTAGAACTCACTGTGCATTAGGCAGTATATTATTTGCTTGGCATGATTCTCTTTAAATCTTGATAACAATTTCTATGATGTAGATGATGCTGTTCTCACTTTACAGAAGTGCAGAATTGCTAAAGAAGGTTGAACCCCCAAGTATACAAAACTAGAAAGTGGCATAAATGAAATTTGATCCAGGTCTAGCAGACTTTGGGGAGCTTGTCTATTATATTCCTATTACTATCTTTTTTGCTGGGTGCCTGATAGGCTGAAGGCAGAGTGTTATTGCTACAAAAGATAAAGTAAAATAAAGCATATCACTTAGTGGGAAATAAGATACATATGCGATCAAAGATAATATAATAACAACTGTGATAAGTACCAGAAAATGTTACCAAGAAAATTTCAGTGACATGCTGTGAGGGGTAATGTAAGAGGCTAAGATGATATATTTACTTACTCTTTATTCCCATTAAGAAGAGGCTTCATGGCTGGGGATTTAGCTCAGTGGTTCCGCCGCCCGCTGTGCAGGCGCAAGGACCTGAGTTCGATCCCCGGTACCAAAAAAAAAGAAGAGGCTTCATGGAGGTAGAACACTTGTAATGGGCATTGTAGGATGGGCAGAATCAATCTGGTGAAGTTGGATAAGGGCAAATGCCTAGATAAATAAAGTCCCCAAGAGACTATTAGATTGTTTGTATGGAGATGATGTAGATTCTATATATGGAGATGGTGTATAATATACATGTGTATGTATATTGTGTATGCCTGGATATACTCACACTTACATTCGTTAAATTCTCTCCAAAAGCAAAAGGCTAATGATTTTATATAGCAGCTCTATCCAAATTTTGATCCCTAGTTTTCCGGAGAACAAGCAAACTCTAAGCAACACTTATTAACTTGCTATTAATAGACATTCATGTTTGTACTGGCCAGGTAGGAATGAGGTTTGTTTTTTTTCCCAGGCGTTGGTGAATGAGGCCACTCCTTTTTTCCCCTTTAGGTATCTGTTTGTTTTTTTTTTTTCTAGCATGTTGAAACGTTAGACTTCTGCTTGATTTTGAAAGTATCTCATCTGCCTATCATAGGTAACCCTGTGCGTCTGTGTAGCTGTAGTTGGCAGGTACAAGTACAGGCAGCCCCCAGTCTCTCCCCATTGCGGACATGGAGACATCTCCAGACTCACAATTAAAGGCCACATAATGCATTCCACAACAGGTGACGAAACCTAGAATAACAAGCAAGACAACTTTTAAAGTAACCTGTTGACCAGTGTCTCCTCTGCATTTGTTTGTTGAGCTTCTGCTGGGTTTTTCAAAAGGAAAGTATGCATTATTTTGAGTTATTTTGGAGGAAGACGAACTCTTCCTTAAGTTGAGACAGAGTAAATGTTGCTCAAGTCCGTGTGAGTACTAGGACACTGTGAAGCTGTGGCTGTGATTGAGTAGCAGGAGAAATGCTGAGACTAGGTGAGTTAATACTGCCCTTGGACAGTGATGAATGTACCGTACATGAATGTCTTTGTTGTAGTTGTGCAGAGTGTTCAGATGACTAATACGGTGCTGCTCTCTACAATGGAGTAGTATTTGGTCACAGTTTTAGAGGGGTTGTGTTCTGTGAATCACTACTTCCTTTTGCTATGGCTCTGGGTGTGGGGAGCCACACCAGAATATTGGAAAGATGAATATTATGGGTGAAAAAAATGGCACCCGAAGTTTTGCATATAGATAGTTTCATTTTTAAATGTGTAAGGAATGGGAATGTTTCAGAAGTGGGACTCTGAAAATGTTGGATAGCTTTTTTGCCCCAGACTACTTTTTTACATTTTTCACACATTTATTAACTGTAGCACTAGTTGGTCTAGCTGCAGAGGTGACATAGCGGGCAGTCCTGTAAACACGAGGGAGTTTATTTCTGTTCTCCCCTTAGGTAATTGTTTTCTAGAATGTTACTGTTGCCATTTTCTCTAACAACCTGAAAGCAATTTTACTTTACAGATGAAGACTTTTGTACTTTTAAAAGAACATCCTGGGCTTGTTCTTAGCTAATGCTTCTACAAAGTAGTCTTAATTTTATTTTTATGGTAAACTGAAAATGTTATCAAAGGTTGAAATAAAGAGAGCTTTTTAAGCAACCATGAAACTTTTTATTGGCATTTACTCACTTTTGTTCAAGTCTATGTATAATATTTTCTTCAGTTTTTCTAAAACTTTTCTGTTCAGAAAACTTTTTGGGGTTTAAATTGGCTACTAGGGAGAAAAAGGGAAATCAGAAGACATAGGTGGGTGTTGGTTTATCTAGTCTCTTGGCTCGTTGAGTCCTTGGCAGCCAATACTGTTTTGTAGAGTCGTGAATTCTCTTGGATGGACTGTGGTCACTTGTACATCATATAACTTAAATAAATATTTGTCTGCCCAGTGCCCAGAGCTGTGTGTGTGGGTCTCTGCCTACACGTGGTCTACCCACTATGTTAAAATGATGTGTGTCTGTGAAGGTGCATCGTGGTGTAGGTACAGTTGGGATCAGGCCAGGTTTCCTATGGAAGTTTTTGTGGAAGAAGTGTGTTTAGGGTAAAGTTCCAAAGGGAGGGAAAGTAATGAACTCTGGCAGAAAGAAGTATACGTAAAAGCTTCCAAGGCTAGAGTGGTTAGGTCATGTGCATTCATAGATAAGCATGAACCATTTGAGAGCAGATTGTAGATTAGTGGTGGAAAATGGCTAAAACAGAAGAGGGAGCAAGGGGACAAGAGCCAGGCAAAGAATGGGAGGGTGGGATGGTGGGTAGGAGCTTCCCCACTGTGTTGCTGGGAAATCACCCACCATCCTGCCCACGTTGCCCTCTAGTGGAACTGGCTGGAACTCACGTGGGAGCACCAGCTTTTCTCCTTTCCCAATGAATTACACTGTGCTATCTTGGTAATAGGGAATCTTGCTTCTCTTTCCCCCAGGGATTGTAAATGGAGAGTTAGAGAGAGTGACTGTAACTGTGCTTCCTCCATGTGATACTGATGTTCAGGGCACCCACTTGAGCAGCTCTGCTGCAGAGTGAGAACATCCACATAGACCCTGGACCCTCTGTGTTTCCTGCTGCTTGTCTGCTCATGCAGCCAGAGTCCATCCTGGAGGCATTCAGAGCCTCTCACTATAGCACTGCAGCCCACAGACCGTACTCCTGCCCTCCCTTCCACCCATCTGGGTAACCATTCTGCAAACACTGAATTCCAGTTTGGTTGCAGGCACAGCTACAGGCACTAGGATGTAGCAGTGAATGAAGAGATAGAATTTCCTCTTCTTGGAGAGCTGACATTTTGTTTGTGGGAGATTGACAACATAATAAACAAGTAATATATGTGTAAGTAGAATACTAACTGCTAAGAAGAAGGGAAAAATGGGGATTTTTTTTCAGTACCGAGGATCAAACCCAGGGGCACTCTACCACTGAGCTCCATCCCAGCTTCTCTTTATTATTTTAAAATTTTGAGACAGGATATTGCTAAATTGCCCAGGCCTGGCTTAGACTTTCCATACTTCTGCCTCAGCCTCCCAGAGTGCTAGGATTATATAGGCATGCACCATTTTGCCAAGCTGAAGGAGAAAAATTTTAAAGATAAAGAAGGAAATAGGGGTTTCTGTGTGTGCTGTTTGGTGTGTGTGTGTGTGTGTGTGTGTGTGTGTGTGTGTGTGTGTGTGTGTTGGGGAGGTGATGAGGTGATGGTTGTAATGGTGAGTAAGTCTTCACTGGTAACATGATATTAGACTCACCTGAGAGGTCTGAGAAGCCACCAGGGGACGTCCTGGGCAGGGCATTTCAGGCAGAGCTGGCAGCTGCAGCTGGAATGCCCTGATGGGTCCCAGAAACAGTGGTGACCCTGAGGTGCGGAGAGATGAGCGTGAGAGGCATTGGGGTCCAGATCAGATGAGGCCTTGTGGACAGTGGTGTGAGTTAGATTGTCATGGCCATGAGATGAGACACTGTTTGATTTAGGAAACTACTCTCGTTCAACAAGTGAGTCTTAGACCAGAGAAACCTCATCAGGCATCCATGGTCATCCACCCTCATAGTGCCGGAGCTGGAAAGAAAGTCTCTTTCTTAGGTCTGCCTTCTTCCCATAGCCCGCCCAGGCGGAGATGTGTGATCACAGACAGCCTCAGGCTCCCTCCTGCAGTAGGCTGAGAGGAAGCAAAGTGCTATGACTTCTCTGGTGTGGTTCATCTTAGCCATTGCCCTAGTGTGTCTGCCTACTGGTGGAGCCCAGCAGACAGGCTCTGACCTTTCCAAATATTGCCTTCTCTTGTTTTGGTATGGGATAAAGTCCTCGGGTTTTCCCAACGGTTTGCTGTTGATTGGCCTAAGAACCTATGGTCTCATGAAGGAAGACTGCCCTGTTCCTCATCTGCATTCACATGTAAGTTACCTAGACATATAGTGTTGTTAACACAAGATAAAATTCCACAGGCCTAAGGTCACATTTCCTTGTATGACACCCTTTTAATGAAATATCAAATGCTCAATATTATTCAAAATTAATTTGCAAACAAAATTTTCAGTTGAGGAGGAAAAGTGAACTCATTGTCACTAACTACAGCTTAGCTTAGACAAGTTTTGACCAGTATTCTTCTTACTGTACTTTTTTGGGGCCTGGTGGTTTAAGCACAGCGATGCTATACCACTGAGCTATGTTCCTGGTTCTTTTTAGTTTTTATTTTGAGAAAGTATCTCACTGTGTTGTCCAGGTGAGACTCAATTTGTAATCTTCCTGCCTCAGCCTCCCTCAGGGCTGGGATTACAGGTGTGTGTAACTGTTTCTGGCTTCTTATTGTATTTTGAACCAGCTAGAGCACTTTTCCCCTTTCCATCCTCTTTATTTCTTTTTTTTTTGGTACCAGGGATGGATCGAACTTGGGACTTTGTGCTTGCGAGGCAGGCAGTGGAACCACTGAGCTAAATCCCCGGCCCCTCCATCTCCTTTTAGATCTTAGGACTTCTGTCCTCTGGATACAGACCAAGCTCTAATATGACTCTGTGATGAAAGTCAGACCAGGGATAAGTATAACAGAAAATGACTTTTGGGTGTCGCCTGAATTGTCTCCTCTTGTTTAATCATTCCATGTCCTGTACCCAGTAGACAGAGTGACATCAAGTATACGCATCTCGTGGAGCAAATTCATCCTGAGCTCTCACACCATTCTTTCCTTTCCTTTTACAGTAAGGGTCTTATTATATTATTATACATAATGTAAGACTTACATCATCATCATGTTTTGTGTTTATATTTGTTAGTGAGGGTGCCCCACTTTTCTGCCAGCCAAGGTGAGTTCCTATGTTCATTTGTGTATGTTGTACATAAATGAGCTCTGAAATCCCATCCCATCTGCTTAAACCATTAAGGGGAGTGTTGATTTACATCCTTTGAAATCAGTTCTTTCAAATACATTTGGCTACCACTGGAGCCTGAGGGCAGAGACTTCTGTTGTCTTTTGGTTTGCACTTTTTAGGAGAGTAGTGCTCCTTGGGAGCTCCCTGAGCTGGATTTAGTGAAAACCTGAGGATGAGTGCTTGCTAGGGAAAATTTCATGGTCAAAACACAGTAGGACAGCAAGACAACAGAAATGAAATATTTACAGAGGGGCCACTATGAGCAATTGGCAAGAAACTTGACAAACATTTCTATAATTCTAGTTTATTGTCTAAGTAGGAGCATCACAAGTATTTGCTGTATATGAGAGATGCGGAAAGAGAGGGCTCAGTTAAACCAAAGGCACTCTAATTATAATGCTTTCCAGCTTCCAGAAGTCATTTGTTGGGATTCAGTGTTTCAGCTGTAAGACCTAAGCATGGAAATGCCCAAGTGTAATTAGTGGGCTGCTCTGTGCCTTGTTAAAGCAGCCCCAAATGAACATTGCATGCTTTCTCAGGTAAAAATCTGGCCCAACCTTGACTCATCAGTGCTTTTCATTTATCATTTGCCTCTTCTCCTGCTAAGTACTGGATAACATTTCACCACATGTGCCCCTGAGTTCCTTCCCATCCCTTCAGCTTCTGGGAGAAATCCCTGCACAGACTCAGCCTTGGTCCTGCTTTGTACTCCTGATTGGAATATGGAGCTACACACACACACACACACACACACACACACACACACACACACACACAGAGTTTCCAACCTCCTTGTCTTACCCTACAAGTCTTGCCCTTCTGCTGCCTGTCAGGGAGGCAGCCATCCCAAAGATGACAAAGCTGTTTCCCACACAGGATGGATTGGGAACCCCATAGGGATGGCCAGGCACCCCACACTGGGAGTGGAGGACGGACCCTTGTCTTGTGCCAGCCTTGCCACCTCGTCTATGCCACTGAGGTTTGAGTCAGCAGGTGTAATAGCGAGAACCCACTTCTTCTACAGCCTGCCTTCTGTGGCTGAGCTTTACCCTAATCTGGCTTCTCTCCTATCGGTGAGCCTCGGTAGCAGTGCTAGGCCTTATATCCACAACACTTTGTTGAGAAGAGGGAGGCCTGACTTTAGCTTGCTGTCAGGGACATGAGTGGCTTTCTCCAGAAGCCCCTACCAAATTTCTGATGTCTCAAAGACCAGTTTCTTCACTATGGCACCTAGTATGCTGATTGGCTCAGGTATGGTTATGGTATTAGAGCTGCTCCCAGAGAGGCACAGGCAGAAGTGATGTTGACTTAGCCATGATTTCTGATACATAAGCCTCCTTTTCTGGTGTTTTTCCACTGAGTTGCTTCTTTCTTAATGACTGACTATGGTATTCATAGTGAATGGGGCCCTGTACTTAGGATTGTCAACTCGCATTGACCAATGTCAGATGTTATTAGGGAGAGTAAGAACACAGATTCTGTGAATCACAGTATCACTGTAGATCACAATGGGAAAATTCCAAACTCAGTAACATCACCAAGCTACCTTAGATCCATTCTGGTAAGCATTAAACAATTAGAAGTACAGAAAATTAATTACAAAAAACAATTAATTACACCTCTTCAACCTCTTTTATTTATATGTCACCATTAAACACTGAAATCCAGCATAATTTTTCTTTAAAAACTATAAAAAGGCCATATATTCCTGCAAAGAATGGTCTTATATTTTAAAGATAGGACCTTAATCACTGTATTTGACTGATTATTTTATCTGAAATAAGTGGGCTATCACTAATGTAAAGCTTTTGAAACCGCACAGAAATAAAACAGGGCGAGCAGTCCTAGAGAGTTTTACTTAATTGGATCCAGATGGGTCCTGCTAGAGCAACATTCAGAGGGGCAGCAAGAGGGAAGGGCATAGTGGTGCAGGAAAACAGCGCTTTTGTGGTGAGTGCATTGGACTAGAAGAGGTAGCAGTTTATCCTGTAGATGAATTCTGCATCTGCCATGGAGAGTCCAGACTTCAGAGCTTTGTTCCCAGCCAGTGAGTATTTCCCACCACATCTGTGAAGGAAATAGACACATGGAGGCCAGCCAGAGCAAGGAACCCTTTATTACCAGTAGGCTTTGACCCAAACCCCGACGAGGAGCTGGAGTAAGCTGAAGCTGAGCCATCCATTGGGTCCTAGAAGTCCAATCCAGGAACTGGGCCAGGCCTCAGAAGACCAGGGGTGTTGGGGGTAGCTGTGCTCCTGGAGGAGGCTGGTTACAAAGAGTAGCCCTCCATTCTTGAGGCCACATTACTGCTTAGAGATTTAGTTCTAGTTCCTGTTAAGAAGAGACTTGTATGATGAGCTTTGAATATGCCATTTCAGCATGGTGGGTCCATTTTCTCATTTGTGAACAAGTTTGAGGAATGAGGAAATTGAGATGACTTAAAACCTTCCTTTGAGTGTTAGCTTTCTGATTCTTGGATTTTGTGCAAGGTGTGGTGGAAAGTCATGAAGAACTGAGGCGAGGGCCTAAGTCCTCACATTAACCCCTACGAACCAGTGGCAACAACACTGTTTCTGTACTGGGTGCTATAGACATTTCAAACAGCTCCCAGGTGGCCCGATTGGCTGTGTGTGGGGTATGAATTGCACCATGTTGAATGTTGTCAGTTGGATACCGCGGATAGAGCGCTTATGCCACAGTTCACTGAGTACAGGGGTTGTTTCCTTTGTCAGCCAGAGTTGGATACTGGCTGCCAGGCTCTTGTTCCTAGACATCCCTGTGTTAGGGACAGTGTGGCAGCATTCTATAGGAGGCCAGTCAGGCAGCGACTTGAGACAGGTTGTGTTAAAAAATGGTTTCAAACCATGGTTCTATTTTATCCAAGGACTGGTGAGCCTGACTGCTGTTTTTGTGCTCCTGTTTTGTTAGGAGTCTGATCAGAGTGCTGTTCCAGGAGAAGCTGCTTGTTTGTTTTTAATGTTAGTCTACATAAACCAGGGGTCCCGAGCTCACATGCCTATAGGAACCAGAAAAGTAGTAAGAAGGTGCTCTATATAAACAATTGGGAGTTGTGAGGTGTGCAAAACTAGAACTGGTCCCCTTTAAAGGCATTGAAGTTCAGATGAAAAGCAAGATTTACCTGGTCAAAGAGAATGCCACCATGAATTGGACTTGGTGCTAAAGGTGACCAGTTTGTGATTCTTGAGCTGTAAACCAGCTGACTCCTATTCTCATTGCTGTTTGCTTGCTGCCACTGATACCAAATTTTATGGATGTGCAAGCTTTTTATTATTTCATTTTTGTAATTGATTTCACCTCTTCCCTTAGATTAAAAGACTGGCTCTCCCTGGGATAAGGGGCCACCATAATTTCCACCCACAAATTGGAGGTACCTTAAAAGAAATCATATCCTCATGAAAGTCATTTTTGGCCTTTGGAGGCTGAATCAGTTTAGAGAAGTGGAGATGAAAATTTCACCTGAAACAGTTTTGAGTATTTTACATCATTTAAAAAATTTGCATCACTGAGAATAAGGAACTTTGAGCTTTTGATTTCACACTTCTGCTTGCAAATTGACTACTGAGTAAAGTCACTCTTCTTCATCTTTTCTTGGTGTTAGGCAGGTGTGGGGTTAGTGACTAGGACAGAGCTGGGAGTGGACATGCTTGTGTTTGTTCTTTTCCCAACCCACATTCTTGGTTTCTGCTCCCTACCCTGCTTGGCCTGTGGACCTCACTTCTGCTGGGAGGGAACAGACAAACTGGTGAAATCATTTTCTGTTCGATGTTAGTCATTCACAGACCTTTCCTTCAAGGAATGCGTGTATTTTTAAAAGAACCTGACAATGAACAGAAAATAGGGCACAGTTAACCTTGAAGTTCTACCTCTCTCTTCAGAGTATTTCCTGTACTACTGAGGATAATTTGGGGCTTGGGAGCCTCCCAGGCACCTCAGAGGTCACACCTTGTGTTGCCCCCCACTTCTGTCAGACCAGCTGGACCAACATCAGCCTCAGAAACAGAGGGGGCCTGGAGTTTATCCTTTTTTATTAACATTGTCAGAATCTGTGTAAATTCTTGCAAATCTGTGTTTATAAGAGATTAGTGGCACCAGTTTCCCAGTGGCTAGAGTTGTGGGAATTTAAATAGCCCTTTCTCAAAGCCACTCTACCATGTACTAAAATTGTGTTCTTTTGATGAAGTTTTCTTTGCAGGATAAGCTCTCAACTTACCCTTTTTAGAGAAACTTCCTAAATGAATGGTCCACCGATGCATTTTCTACTTTCTTTACACTGGTTTATTTGGCACCCCCTTATAATTTGGCTTCTATCTCTGGTCTTGTTACTAAACCTTCTTTCTAAAAAGGAGCTCCAATGGCCAGCTGACCTGTATATCCGTTGGTCATTTCTTCAGCCTTCCTTTCCCACTGGCCATTCTTTACCTGTGGATCTTTATGTATGCTGCCAATCCTGCCTTCTTCTTTCTTTCCTTGCCTTCCTTTGCTGGCATCTCACTTGTTTCTGCAAGTCTTCTTTGAAGACTCCCTCCCCCGATCTCATTTAGGGTCTTCTCCTATGAGCTTTATAACACCCCGTGCTTTCTGCTATTGTACCTACCATGCTGTATTTTAATTAGCGTGTGCTTTGTGTCCTTCCCACCTTGACCCCTAACTGGCTCTGAGGAGAAGTACCATAACTGTTTGCCTTGTAGGTACTTAACAAACATTTGTGGAATAGAGAAATATGTAAATGAAGATGACAATTAGACAGTGATGCCTACAGCTTCCTCTAGAGCAGACAATGAATCCCTAGTTTCCTCCACAACCTTTACTTCTTCTTAAGACCCTTGGATATCCATTTATAAGCTGTGGAGGGCACAGTAGAGGCTGTCAGTAAAAACTGGTAGAGAAGACAGTTGTCAAGAAACCCTGGCCTATCACAATCAGCTACTGCATTCATGGGCAGTAACTCTCTGCATGCTTATGTTGAACTAGTAATGGCTGCCTGTTGATGGAACTGTGGAATGGACAAGTGTAAAGTGTTCTGACCACCAACAAAATGGGAACCACATTGTTTGGGAGGCCATGCAAGTGAGAGGTAAAGAATCGATCATAATTGTGGAGGAAGAACTTGAATATCTGATTGACAAATGAAAGGAAACAGGCTAAGGGTTAGAGGAACTGATACATAATTGTGTATATATAAAATATATAAATCATATAGATAGTCCTGAACTTTCTGGGCTATTTAAGGAATGCTCAAGGTAATGTTAACTGTCTGTAATTTCACTTATGGATCTTAGAAGCCTTCTGAGAACATGACAGTAGTGTATTAGGGAGATCCACTAGTTCTCTAAATCTGTGTATTGGAACATGCATTCTAGACCATTCAAAGGGAATGTAAAGTCCTGGTCAGTTGTATCTTCTTGTCCCTGTATTGAGTAGAAATTGTTGACTAGTATGAAAACAATGAGAAAGGACCACTTTGTTAGGCAGATTCAGTGAATAAAAGTAGCTTCAGAGCCTGGGATTTAGCTGAGTGGTACCACTGTCTGCCTTGCAAGCACAAAGTCCCAAGTTCAATCCCAGGTACCAAAAAAAAAAAAGTGGGTTCATATCTATGTTATATAACAGAGATCTACTTCATTAATAATAGGTACATTATGTAGCCTTCATTAAATACTTTACTTCATAAAAGTATGTTCTGTAGTTCTTCTTTAAGGGTACTCTGTTCTAGATATACTTCTGCTGGAGGCTGTGAGCAGTATGAGGTCCCAGCACTACTGGAGAGAGCTCTGGTTGTGTGGGAAACTGACCTGAGGAAAGAGGCCGAAACCACCCCTCATCCCATGTCCTGCTCAGGCTTCAGTCAGACTCTGCTGTGTGAGGTGAAACTTCTTGCACCCCCTGTGGCCACATCTGTTCCTCCTCTGGACTTACCCTTTCCTAATCTGTCTCCCTCTTCTCCCTAAGTCACCAGGCCCAGAGCCTCCAAGTCAGCTTCGCCCTGCACCATCTTGACTGCTGCACCCCGCCACCTTTCCTGAGGGACATGACAGATTTACCTTGCAGTATGATAATCTGTGTCTCACTGAATCAGAGACACTGCAGTGATGAGAAAAAATAGCTTGGAATGGAGTTGGTCAGAAGACCCAAGTCCTTTCTTGACTTATGGTTAGCCCTGGCTAAGTGGCCAAGGTCAGCCACTTGGTGTCTGTGAGGTTCCATGATTCTCATCAGAAGCAGATGTCACCAAGATGCTCTCCTTACAGGACTGTTATGTTCATCAGTGACCAAAAGTATGCAGAAGGATTTCATAGGCTAGAAAGCACTGTCATGTGGAGATGTATGAAGAGATTCTTTTGTTATGCCCAGCACATAGTAGATGCTTGATAAATTATGCTTATTGCTGAAGGATACTGACATGGGTTAATGTAAGCACATAAATTGTTCTAAACTGGGTTCATGATTCAGAATTTTGGGCTATGGCCACGTGACACTTTTTCCTTTGATTCACATAAGATATTGAGACAATCAAGGTACTATCCTTTTAAAAATAATTAAAAAAAATTTTAATTGACATATTTGTACATATTTATGGGTTACAGTATGATAAGTAGACACATTTATATAATGCATAGTGATCATATGAGGGTAACTAGCATTTCCAGCTCTTTAATCATTTATCATTTCTTTGTGTTAGGAAGCCTTGAACTCCTGTTTTCTAGTTCTTCATAAATTATATAATAAATTGTAAACTGTGCTCACCTCATGTGCTGCAGAACACTGCAACTTATTCCTTACATCTAACTGTATTTTGATCCCCTTTATCCATCCTTCCTGTGTCCCCCTTCTCTCTGACCTTCCTGTCCTCTAATGACCACTCTTCTAGTCTCTACTCCCATAAGTTCAACTTTTTAAAGGTGCTACCTTTTCACATTCACAGACTAATTTCATCTATTAAGAAAACATGACAAAATTAATCATACAGTGTGTAATGATGGATCCCAAATTGGCTTTAGAAAACACAGCATGTTGTAAACAAAAAGAGACTCTTAGAGGCAGCTTGCTCCTAGGAGACTTGCTTAATGGAATGTTTATTACTTGAAAGAAAGTCATGTCTTGAGCAAAGAGGTGTCTGGAATTCCCATCTGGGATTTATTAGTATACATATTCAGGTGGCCCAGTGCCGGATGTTAGTTCTTAATTTAAAGGAAACAAAGTTTCCAGTCTGAGGTTAGTGAGGTTACTGCTGTTTTAAAGTGGGCAGCTGCTGCCTGTATTTTGCTGGCCCTCGAAATTCCATCAGCTGAAATGGAGTTTTGTTCAATCCATCTTATTAATGGTCTCTAGGGCTACTGCCGTGCGTTAGGTAGGTGGCTGGTAAGGTTGCCTCTATGAAGATAAGCACAGTCCCAATAGTTCCAGTCTGGAGTACGGTAGAATCTCCTGGGGAGGTTTGTATTTGCTGAGCACTCTATCCTGAGGGTGGTTACAGAGTGCATCCATTCTGTGACTGTTGTAAAACAGAAGGTTTGCAGCTGTCAGAATTAGTTTCTTCTTGGCTTCTTTTCTGACACATTTTTTTGGTACTTGTTAGATTTATGGATGCTTGCAGTTCACTGGCCTCAGTTCTCCAATGCAATGCAAATGTTCCTGTCTTATTTTCCTTTCTTTGAAGATAGCAATGTACTTTTTGAGTAAGGGGAAATTAAATTTATTCTTATGTGCTGTCATAGTTCAGTATCATAGAATCATGAAATGATTATTTTATCATAGTATCATGAAATGATTATTTTATTTGTTATATGATGTCTTCAAAGTAGCCAATATGTGTTATACTCTGTAGAAAGGAGAAAAAACAAGCACAAGGTATAATCTTGTGTTTTAAACAGCATAGCTTAGCAGTCTGCCTCTGAAGATAACTGACATCGGTATTACCAAGGATAATAGAATTAAGGATAGTAGTTCACTGGGGCCTTCAGTAGGCCTCATAGAGGAGATGGTACCTGAGAAGGGCTTTGAGAGGGATGAAAAGAGGATATTATGGAGCAGAAAAATGAGACTGGCCACAGCTGTCCTCACAGTGTGGTTGCACAGGGTGTCGTGATTCACCCTTAGGTTCCTCAGAAGTCATTTCCAGTTAATGAAAACAAGTATCAAGAGTTTCTAAATGATTACTTACTTTTTTACACCATTCATATCTATGAGTGTGTGGGTGCAGACTCATGCATTTGTCCCTAGTCATGTCTTTCATGCTGACTTGCACGACCGTTATTTGTTTTTGGGGAGTGGCCAGTGTGTCAATTGGCACCCTGGGAGTCGTGTCTGGCCCACAGCTTGTCTTATCTGTGCTGTCTTCACAGATGCAGGACCTGAGGCAGCCTGTTCCTGTGGCAGCTCTGAATAATTATATTCTAGCGCTGGTAGACATTAAATTTTCAACCCATGGTCTAGTTTAAGAGAAACCAGCTTAAAATCTTAGGTACCGCCAACTAGAAATGATGACCTGACTGATACAAGAATGGAGGGGGAAATGGGCTATCCAGGAAATATTTTGATCGAGGTACTTAGTGAGATTAGAAATAAGGGGAGATAGAGCAGCATAATTGAGTGGTAATCATAAGGTTTCTGGCCACCATTGTCTACATGAGAGGAAATTTAACGTTGCTTGTAAACAAAACCGACGTGTTGTTGGAGGTGGGGTTGGGTTTCTGTGCCTTCAGAGACAAGGGTGCCCCAAGTTACTGTGAGTCTGAGGAGTAGCCATTCACACAGACAAGTCCTAAGAGTTGGAAGTGTGGGGTGGAACAGAGGTGCCCATGTACCATACTTATGGTGCCCCTCATTTCTTAGTATCTTTTTTCATGTCATTTATAGGACGAAAGAAGTTAAGTGCTTAGGTCCAAACAACTTAATAAGTACAAGGTACTAATAAATTTGTGGTCATATGAAATAATAACACACTTAAGTTGAAAGATAAGAAGACTTTATTTTTTATTAATGGAATGTGTCCACTTGTTGGACCCCACATATATGCATCAGAGTCCAATTACGAGATAAACTACACAGGAATTTGAAGAGGAATGTTTAAAACAAAGAAATACTAACATTATGGGTAATGAAACTTTTAAGAAATATTAATAAGAAAATAGTATTTTCTGAGCCTCTTGTCTTCTTTGAAATGCTTTGGCATTAGGCCTTTGAGGGATTAGAAGATGAACAACGAAATTTAAAATAAAGAAATGTTAAACCCTTTGTGATAGTTCTTCAAAAGATTAAAAATGGAATTACCATATAGTCTAGCAGTTCCACTTCTGGACATATAGACAAAATAATTGGAAGCATCTCAAAGAGATATTTATGCACCCACATTCATAGCAACATTATTCACAATAGCCAAAAACTGGAAGCAACCCAATGTCCATCTGTGAATGAATGGATAAAAAAAAGATATATAAGTAAAACAGCATAGCATTCAGCCTTTAAAAAAAAGGAAATTCTGGTGCACGCCCTACCAAGTCACGCGGAAGACGCCAAATCACCCTGCTGCAGACAGGCAGCCACCTGGTTCCACACTACAAAGACACAGAGGACACTGGACCACCAGACCAGGGTACTGAGTCCCGCTGCTCCTGCCCCAGAGGTAGGGGCTTCTGAGCCGCCGTCCCACTGCTCCTGGTCCAGAGGAAGGGGCTTCTTGGTCACCATCCCTCTCGCTGTTCCCAGGCCAGAGGAAAGGGCTTTTGGGCCACCTTCTGTCCCGCTGCTCCTGGCCCAGAGGAAGGGGCTTCTGGGCCACCATCCCTCCCACTACTCCCGGCCCAGAGGTAGGGGCTTCTGAGCCGCCATCCCACTGGAACTGGTCCAGAGGAAGGGGCTTCCTGGCCACCATCCCTCCCACTGCTCCCAGCCCAGAGGAAGGGGCATCTGGGCCACCATCCCTACCGCCTCTCCTGGCTCCTGTCCCACCTCTCCCACCTCAGAGAAGGTGATCCTCACAGGTGCCAACAGCACCCCCCAACCCCCCAATTGAAATGAGAAAACACATAAATAAGTCTCAAAACCAGACTTCCAGATC
>NW_004624733.1:2250608-2325691 GCF_000247695.1 Heterocephalus glaber | reverse complement strand
GTATACCTACAGTGTACCAATAAAAGAATTTAATTTAAAAAAATATTTTAAAAAAAGGAAATTCTGGCACATTTTAATATGGATGATTCTTTTTTGGTACTGGACATTGTACTCAGTACCTTGAGCTTTCGAGGAAGGCTCAGTGCCACTGAGCTAAATCCCCGGCCCCAATATGGATGATTCTTGATGACACAATACCTCCTAAGTGAAATAAGCCAATCACAAAAATACAAATGTTGTATAATTCTATTTATATGAGTTACCTATAGTAGTCAAATTCTTAAAAAGAAGCTCATTAGATGGTTTTGCAAAACGAAAAAATTTCTGTGGGTAGATGGTAGTGTTAGTTGGACAAAAATGTGAAAGTACTTAATGTAACTGACCTGGTTAAGATGGTAAAATTTATGTTATGTGTATTTTACCCCAATTTTAAAAATAATAATGAAAAAGGAAACAAACTATTCAGAAAAGAAATAGTGGTCTGGGGATTTAGCTCAGTGGTTCCTTCGCCTGCCCCGCAAGTACAAGGACCCTAGTTCAATTCCCGGTAACAAAAAAAAAAAAAAGTTAAATGTGGTTGGGGTGTAATTTAGTGGTAGACCACTTGCCTGGCCAGTAGTGAGTAAAGAGGGCTCTGAAATATAGAGGAGCAGCGTACACAGAGCAGCTGCTCACTGTGAAGGCCTCTCCCCTCCAGACTCTGGAGCACTGGCTGCTCGTGGCTCCCTTGGTGACAGAGGCAGCACTGTGGTGTTGTGCTCCCAGAACTGACTGGAAATCCACCCTCTGTGACAACGCTGAGAAAAGCTTTTTATGGGAGGTTCTCACTGGAGGCATTCTGCCACAAAGCATGAGAAAGGAGCCCCGAGGCAGGTGCTGACCACAGTGTATGATAGGAGCCAGGGGCGGAAAGGGCACCTGCATGCAGGAATTGGATGCAGGAGAAGCCAGGTGAGTTTGCAGAAGCACAAAGAAAGTGCCAGAAGCAGACAGAAAGTTCTTGCCACAAAATCTCTGCACTGCCTTCCACTGATGAAATTGTCAAAATTAAGGATATATAACGATCTCTTAAATGTTCTCACAGCAGGTATGAAGGGTGAATTTGTGATGGGAAGCAGTAAATTTATCACTGGTCACTTCACAGTTTCTCAATCCTTGAAATCAGGTTGTATCCTGCTACCCTATTTTCCTGTTTCACTTATTATCACAACAACCTACCTTTGGAAAAAAATTATGTCATCTCAAGAAAAATAGCACAATCTAATATTAAACTGTGAACTAGCTTGAACAGGTAGCTCATGCAGTGTCTGAGAGATGTTGAATATTGCTCTGTTTGCCTCAAAAATTTTAAACAGGCTGTAGCACCTTTGTGAAATTGTTCTGAGGTACATAGGCACACAGTGATGGGATCCGAGAGTTAAAGTCACAAGTAAAGCTTTTAGTACAAGTTTGGTTAAGAGGATAGAAGTGTGAGGTGTAAAGTAAAGGTTGTATGGGGTCAATATTGTTTTGGGGCACCTCTTAGTAATTTGGTGTGTTCAAGCTGACACCCGTCTTCCAGTGAGTATAATTCTTACTGTATGGTGTTTCCTCTAGCCCTGGAATAGGTTGCTGTTTCTTTGGGAGCAGATGATATAATTGGCTTATCTTTATAGAGATATTTTGCTACATAAAGTTATATAGCTCAAAATATCTATAAGACAGGATTTTGGATATCCTCATCATAAAGAAATGAGATGTTAGATATTAGATGACCAAAATGTCCTGAGTCTTCAGTACACACTGTATAAATGTACTGAGACATCACGCTGTATCCCATAAAGACAGACAGTCATTATCTGTTAATTTAAAACAAGATATGTTCTTGGATGGGGCAGTTCAGGGTATTTAGTTCACCTTATTGCCCCTGTGAAGTTGTGGCCCCTTCCCCTCAACTTTTCTTCAAGTTTCTTAAAGGCATTATGATTTTTAAAAATCTCTACAGCAAGAGCAACTTTTTGTATCAAATGAAAATGAGAAATTCAAAGGAAGAAAAAAGATGCATAGTCATAAACACATCATTCAACAACAGTATATGAGAGGCTCACAGTTTGAGAAGTCATGCAGAGACAGGGTGTGTGTGTGTGTTTGTGTGTGTGTGTGTTACAGGGAATGTCTAGCTCTGTATCATATGGATTCTGAAGCATAAAATTAGAAGGGATAGTGGCTGTGCATCACTCCATTTTTATTTCTGTTTGTTTTGATGACACTTAGTTAAACTCAGAGTGAAAGAAATCTGCTAGAATAGTTTTCAGATTGAGAAAGTTAGGAACTTTTAGGTTTCTTCTGTTTCTGCTAGGAAAATTAAGGACTTAATATTACCTTTTGTTGGGTAGACAGATGCTGCTCAGATTAAGTTTCTCATAAAGTGCATTCATTTGATGCTGTGTACAATTCTGTGAATCACAGCTAGTGCATGTTTCTGTAGCTCCTCTTTAGGAATAGTCTGAAGAAACCCGAGTTTTATAGCTTGACCTATTCAAGTGGAAAAACTTTTGATCCGTGTCTTTCAGTGCTACCTGCAAAGATAGCTTCCCCTTTCCTCTGAAACCCAGTTTGGATAAGTTCTACTTCAGTTCACATTGTCACCACCTGCTAAGTTTGTCTTTTTGAGTGTTAGTCCTGGCCACCCACACCTGCCAAGTCTATCCCAGCCCTGTAGCTTCCCTGTCAACCTTTTCTGTCTCTTAGCCGTGGCCCCATGGCACATTGTGTTAACTTATGTTCTTCCCATGTCAGAAATTTAAAGTAAAAATCAAACTGTGACAACTGCAAGTGGGTTCTACTGTACTTCCAAACAGTCTCAGATCAGGGAGCACTACTTTTTGTTTTCTTTGTAGATTTCAAATTTCAGATTTTGTTCAGAAATCTGAATAAAGCTTTTCATTGCTCAAATACAATCAAGTAAGAGCCATTACTCAACCTGTGTTGCCCCCCACCCTGCCATGAACACACCAAAGAGAAAAGAGTGTCACTGGCCATCTCAAACAGAGCTGTTTGCTTCTGGATGCTTCATAGTAATTAATGGCAGCTGTGTGGGCAACTTGAGAAAGTTGCGTAACTGTCTCTCACTGCATGTAGTTGCAGTCAGCCTGCCAGTGCATGGGATCTCTAGGAAGGTTGCTGAAAAAAAAAATTCAGTTTAAAAAACCTATGTTTATTTCATCACAAAATTATTTCCTTACCATAAAGAGTAAAAAGCAATGATTAGAGTGGAAATAATTTGACAATTGCTGCACTTAAACTTGAATTTCATATAGAGGAACTTTCTGATGGGGAAGTGGGGCTGTCTCTTACAGGAAGATGTCTCTGCTAACAGAGGTGACCATGGGGATTCTTGGAAGCATGTGTGCTGCTGCTGACATGTCTAGGAGATTGCTTCACTAGCCAAGTAGAGGGTTAGTGTCAGTGACCACCAAGGTTGCTTCTAGGCTGAGCTTCTGTGACCAGGATTGATTACTGACCACTTTTGTGAAGAAAACCAGCGATGGATTGGTCAGATTCGACTCCGTGCTGCCCTAGCTTGGGCTCAGCTCTGCTCCCACCTGCTGTGGAATCCTTTCCATGGTCCCTCTGGTGCCATCCCCACATTGGGCCCATTAACCTGGACACAGTAAGAAATTTCAGCCCTTTTGTTGCCACTTTTTATCACTTTGCCACACCACCTGTCTGGGATATCTGAGAATCAGCATTTAGGGCTTCCAAATAGGGCTTTTTTAACAACCTAAAGAAGTTTGGGTTTATTCATGAAAATATGTGGAGAAGTAAGGAGGGGCACTTCGTAATTTTCAGTTCCTGGGCTCCATTCATCATTGTAGTATCATTGTCCCTATTTTTAAAATGGGCAAACAGAAGTACCAGGAGGTTTAAAGACTTGCTCATTTTTAGAGGAAAAATTTTTAAAAATTGAATAGAAAAAACCCTTCTGTTGAGAGGAGGCACGGCCAACACTGGCTGCGTGCATTGTGGTATCAGGTTTAGGGCCCAGGTCTCCTAAAGTGATTTGGTATTTTTTTTCCTATTCCTAGTAGCTTCCTATCCAAAGATGCTTAGTTAGGATTCTGACTGAATGTTTAATAATAAAAAAAAATTTATAGTCTTCGTATAGCTGAATAAACAGTGATTATTGAATATATAGCTTATTTACACCACTGAATATCAAGAATGGAATAACTTTAGTTTGAGGTTGTCATCTAAACATTTGAAAGTCTGTTCTTGAACTGTAGCCAGCCTTAAACTCTTCGGGAAACTCCCTTAGAGCAATGTTTGAAAGATTCATCTTCAAAACAAAGGACTGGAGTCTTACAGAAGTAGTTTAATAGAGTGGAAAGGTCTGAATATAGGAGACAGGAGGCCTAGCCTGCATTCATTGTGATCCAAAGAACATTATTACGTAGTTTAGTCACCTTGAGCAAATCATGTAACCCCCCCCCCTTTTTGGTACTGGGGATCGAACTCAGGTCCTTACGCGTGTGAGGCAGGTGGCGGAACCACTGAGCTAAATCCCCGGGCCACTTCCCCTTTTAAAATTACATATCTTTGAAATGGATATGATGACTAGAGTCTGAATTAAACGTAGGCAAAATGCAAGGGATTATTGCTTAAGTATAAAAGGACTGTAGGTCATAAATTCTTTAGTTAATATTTTCAGAACTACATTTGTATGTGTGTGAGAGCTTTGTCATCATGAAGATTTCTTAGGAGAGAAGTGCAAACAGACAGTGAAATCCTAGGAAGCAGGTGCACCCCAGCGGTATTTTTGTCTCCCATGGACTCACATCAGATGTCAACACGTCCTCCTGTCCACTCAGAGTTATTCATTCACATCCAGAGCACGCGTGATTATATAAAATTTACTGGAGATGTCATTGAGGACTCTGAGGAGAGTTATCCGTGACTGCAGACTCCCAGTTCTGGTTGCTGGTAGCTTTTACCCTCCCACTTCCTGCATTCCTCTGTGGTTGTCTTCCTCAGTTCAGACAATTGTGCCCTGACCCTGGTCAGACTCTCCCCAGGCACCCCAGTACTCAGGGACACACACATCTAGGCTGTGTGAGGCATAGCCCTTGGCCTCCCAAGAGGGTGCCTGGAGTGATCTCCATTATCTTCTTACCAGCATAGTCTCCATTCCTGCTAAATAAAATGACCTTAAGGCAAGGAGTGACCCCTCTCCTGATCAGGGAGGGGCTGTGGAGAGACTCTTAGGCCTGCCGCTGCTTAGGGCACATGTACTGTCAGAGTATCTGAAGCTGACAGGAAGCATGCAAATCCTGCAGCCCCAACCAGGTGAGACCGAAGAACTTCCCTACATAAGAGGACAGTGAGGGAAAACCAACTTTAAAAAAGTCTTTGAAGACATAAATGAAGGAATCCTTAAAGTCGAACCGAAGAAGAAGGCCACTTTTTTATACCAAGTGAACAACTTTTGTAACCTAAAATTTTGAATGTTTTGATTTAACCTCACATCAGCAGGGTAGAAGTGAAAACATTCATGAAATGACCTGAGATTCTTACGCACTAGGAGCTGAGGGGGTGTAACTCATTTCCAGAGATAGTATTTATGCAGAGAAACTAGAACATCCTTGCATTTGAGCAGAGTATGTGGTACTCCAGAATAATGGCACCTGCTTTTCCCATTGTGCTGGTTTTCTCATTTGTGTTTCTCTCCTGTTCTTTTTTTAAAAATTCATTAATTTTATTGGTATATTTTAGGTATACAATATGCTGACATTCAATTTGGAATTTGTACCTTTACATAATATATCTTGGTTCTTACTTTTTTCTCCATCCCCCTGCCCTCCCTTCAACCCCACCCCCACCCCTCCCTATTTACAAAGACTTTTCATTTTTTCCTATTCTCATATTTATTCCTTTCCCTTCTTTACTTCCCCTCCCTCTTCTTTACTTCCCCACCCCCCCTTCCCCTTTGGACCTTTTCTTCCTATTTCACATTATGTATTGTATATTTTGATCCTTATTTACACTTTCAGTTTCTCACACCAGAGAAACTATTTGGTATTTACATGTGTGTCCTATTTATTTCACTTAAGAGTATGGCCTCAATGTGCATCCTTTTAGCTATAAATATCTCTAGTTTCACATTCTTTATGGCTGAGTAGTACTCCATTTTATGAAAAAACTACATATTCTTTATCCAGTCTCCAGTTGATGGGCACTTGGGCTGTTTCCAAGTTTTAGCTATTTCAAACTGTGCCACTGTGTACGTGGGTGCAAATATATTGTTGTGGTATGATTTTTTAATACTTTTGGGAAGATACCCAGCAGGGGAATAGCTGGGTCAAATGGGACCTCTAATCCTAGTTTTTTGAGGTATCTTCATTGGCATAGAAAAATATTTCATGAACAAAACCTCAGTCACATGTGAACTAGCACAAAGAATCAGCAACTGGGATCTCACCTTATTAAAAAGCTTCTGCACAGCAAGAGAAACCACCAACAGCTTGAAGAGACAGCCCACAATGTGGGAAAAAATTTTCACCAACTATTCCTCAGACAAAGGTCTACTATCTAGAATATATAAAGAACTTTTTAAAGTCAGACCTCTTAAATTTAAAGACTAATCCAAAATGGGCATCTGAAATGAACAGACATTTCTCAGACAAAGATGTAGAAATAGCAAATAAACATATGAAAAAAATGTTCAGCATCACTGGTTATTTGAGAGATGCACATGAAAACATTGCTGAGATTCCACCTCACCCCAGAAAGAATGGCTGCTATCAAGAAATCAACCAATAACAAATCCTGGTGGGGCTGTGGGGAAAGAGGAACCCTTCTCCATTGCTGTTGGGAGTGTAGACTGGTGCAACCACTGTGAAAATCAATATGGAGATACCTCTCCCCTGTTCTTAACACATATCTGGGCTGTTGGAAGCAAAAAGTCCAAAAGTCCAGTTCTTTTCTTTTTTTAAACAGATTTATTAAAGTGTAATTTAGGGGGACATTTTTTTTTCGTGCTCTGTGATAAATTCAGTTGAGTTGGTTTTAATAGGCCTTTCTTAAAGCCGAGATGACTTGTAAGGTTGAGTTCATTTGATCTATGGTCAAAATTACCAAAATTATGTATATAATACACTGATACACATAAACACACACATATGTGTATATATGATTTTAACATATTTAAATGTAATTTATTATTAAATGAGAAGTGGCTCCCCACTCCTACCCCAGGTATTAGGTATTAAGGATTGAACTCAGGGCTTTTGGACAGGGCTACATTGCCTGCCTTCCTTCCTTTCTTCCTTATTTATTTGAGAGAGGATCTTTTTTTTTTTAGTTCTTTTATTGGTATATTTTAGGTATACAACTCATTTACATTTTCATTGGGTGTTTGTACCTGTACATGATATATCTTGGTTCTTATTTTTTTTCCCCATTACCTGTGCACCCTTCACCCCCTCTGCCCGTCTCTATTTGCATAGATTTCATTTCCTTTTTTTATTCTTTTCTCATAGTTTTTCCTTTCCCTCTTTACCTTTCCCCTTCCCCTCCCTTCACTCCTTCATCTTTGGACCTTTTTTCCTATTTCAAATTGTCAGTTATTCATTTTAATCATTTTAACCGTTGTTTACACTATTAGTTTGAGAGAGGGTCTTGATAAGTCTCTTAAATTGTCATCATCCTCTTGTCTCAGTGTCTCAAAGCTATTAACTTACTTGCTATTTTGTATCAGTGGTCTATAATAGATATCGATGTGACTTCTAGGCATATTGCCAAGCTAGGGATATTGGAGTATTTCTTAAACATTCAAGAATGAACAGGTCTGTCACCTACAGGTGGTAACAAATCATTGTAGTGTACTGAATTATTCACTGGGGCTAACAATTAAGTCCCTTTTGAATAAAAGCTTAACAAAATCAAGACTACCATATACATATGGAAGCCCTAGACAAGTAGCTGTCCTTTATCGCCGTTTTGCAAGGCAAGGTCATGGAAAAGTGAGTTACCCAGGTGCATAAGGCTTTGAGGTTCTACAGGCAACCAAGGAGCATCCTTATCATACGCAGTCTTTTAAAATAAGCTGAGCATTCATTGTTCTTGAACTAGCTCAAGACACTCTTGCCCAAGGTGACTGCTTGATTGCATTTAAATATAAAAGAAATTTCTCTCAAGGTTTCCTGAGGGTCATAATGAATGTTCAGAGATCATCCAACCTTAACATGATGATAAATGAATTACAAGGCAGCTTTGGCGGTGCTTGATCAGCAGTTGTTCTCCCTGACTAGCCTGAGCTGGGCTAAAGGCCTTTTTGTGAACCTGTGTAAAAACAAGCAGGACTTTAAGGACATGTACTTTAACACACCGTATGTAGTTTTTGAGCAATCGGACTTGCAAAAGGACATATTTAATAAAAACTTATAGGAACACTTTCTGAAAGAAGATAGTGAAAATAATTCTGTTTGGGGCAGATTGGGCACAGCATTTCCGGTGTGTGGATTTACATAATCATCACCATCACCTTGAAAAGCATTGCTTTATCCCAGTTATAAATCAGGGGAAACTGTCTTATTTGTGTAGCATGTAAACCTGGTGAGACTGCTCTGAGCCCCTGGGGACATCTGTGTGGGGCTGTGGGGGGAAAGGCGAGGAGAGATGGGGTAGAGGGAGGAAGGGGCCACACGAACCCATCACTGGTGAGTGGTGGCCAAGCATTTCTTTGTTTTTTGGTTGGGTTAGGTAGGATGTGTGACCCAGAGACCTTGGAGTTAACTGTGGCTTTGGAAGGGTGCAGACTGTTACCCTTGGGGAACAGGGTCAGTTTCATGTTTTCCATATGGTTTTCCTCTCCTCTCTCCAACTGGCTGTAATGTCTTCTTTTCTTTAATTTCGCCTTTCAGTGAAATGGAGATAAAGTTCTTAGGGCCTTAAGTATGTTAGAGTTGGCAGTAGGAAGTGGTATAATATTTAGCCCTTATATTAATGTTTATACTCACCTCCCCTGTTTATGAATAGCAGAAACACTCCAGTGTTTAAACCCATACTTAAATAAAACTCAGGAGTATCATTTACAAAAATTTAATAAGGTGAAATAATAATAGTCTAGTACTTAAAGTTTTCAAGTCACTTTGTGCTTATATAACATGAAACATAAACCTGTGATGTTTTTCATCCTTATGTTATACATGAGGAAATGGAGGCCCAGTGGTCAAATAATTTGTTTAAAAAGTCATACAAATAATACCAAGACTAAACATAAATTCAGGCTCTTTAAATGGAGATCTTTATATATTCCTTTTACTAAATTTACCATAGAGCCTCTATCTGTCCCTCCTCCCCCATATAAAACGAGGAGAAGGCAAGCTGCTGGAAAATAAATGTATTAAAGAATGTGACTTTTGTCACAGTTCCCAAATGGGTCTTTCAGATAATTTTTAAGAGACCTTTTGCCTAAGATAGGTGATGAAACAGCGCTCTGTGAAACACCTCTGGAGATAGGTGTTCCGGTGGCGCCTCTGTTCTCCACTTCTTGGAAAGGAAAGGCGAGGTTCTCAGCCACTGGTGGGCAGACCTGGGTCTGTCCTAGGCCCGGCTTGGGTGTGGACCCTCGCGTTTCTGAAAGCCACAGGCAGTTGGGTGCTGGGCCCAGTTCAGTGAGACTGGGCTGGGTGAGTACTGCTGAGTGAGGGGCTCAGCGTCCCAGGTGCAGAGACCCGCTTTCCTCTCCAGGCCCGGTCTAGGGATTGTGGGGTCGCGTCTGGTAAGGGGTCTTCTAGCCATATGAGATGTCTACATTGCTTTCCCACAAAAACCAAAAACCTCTTGCTTTACGATTCCTAATTTTAAGAGTATAAAGCCCCAAGGCAAGAAAAGTCAAACAGGCTGGAAATACGTTAGCCTCTGGAGGTCACGGTGCGTGTGCAGTAGTGTGCATTCCTCCTCGCTTGCGAGCCCCTTGGCCCCGCAGGTGGAGCCGCCCAACCGCCCCGCCCCGCCCCGCCCTCTGAGCGCCCCTTCCTGAAGCTGCCCGTCCTGCGGTTCCCCCCTGTGGGCTCTCCACCGGAACAGGTCCGCGCCATGCACCCCGGAGCCGAGGAACCCCGGGAAGGTAGGCTCTGGGCTTCTCTCCGGCGGCCGAGTCCGCAGGCAGGGGACAGTTCAGACCCCGTGGGAGTCTCAGTACTTCTCGCTCTCCGGCACTGGAGGGAGGTGCTGGTCTCAGTACCCGCCCAAGCAGGACAGAGCAGGCGGTGCCCTGGGCTACTCCGCCCCCCCCCCCCCAAGTGAGAAGGCCCGGTGGCATCCTCGGCAGGGTCTGCTGGCTGGTTGCGGTTTGGAAGGGGAGATGAGCCTCATTTCCTGCCAGTGGGGAGTGGGGAGAGGTCCTCACGTGGGGGCTGGTGCACTTTCTCCTGCTAGGTTTAGGCAGTGAGTTGTCTGGTAGGGAGCTGAGGTATGAGGGGCCTCGTGCTCTCAGGTCCAGACCCAAGGGGAGAGCTTGCTTCTAACTTTCCAGAGGCGGAGTTGCATTTACTCCTAAACTGAACAGCTCAGTTGGAAGGGCTCCAACCAAAACAGCTCTGCTCTGGTGTCAGTTGGGGAGTTTATTTGTGTGTGAGCGTTTGTAGGCTTTGTTCCCTGAAACCTCATGTATACAAAAGTCCTCTTGTAAGCAGAGATGGTTGGGGAAAATTAGTAAGAGGGGTGACTGTTCAGGACTGTGAAATTAACCTTTTCGGGTACCCTCTCAGGAAGCGTAATGTCAGGGCCATCACTGTAGCCCCGCAGCCGTTTTCTTTTTGGTGGACATCTGTTAGGAGATCCTGAAATTTGTCCTCTTGTCATTTACTGATGTCTCTGTGGACCGACGTTTGCCATGTGAAGGAGAGAGTCAGTTTTTTAAATGACTTATTTAATAGAAATATGGGCCTGACCTGAATGAAAAGGGACAGCACGGAGGATTGTTTCTGAGCTTGATGTGGATCATGGGGTTTCCGTTCAGTGGCCTCTACTCTCATGGAACTGTGTGCCAGTGGATGCTTTTCTTCTTACATCTTTTTATCATAACATCAATTTCTTTGAAGTTAAAAGTTGTCAAAGGCAAATAAGATCTGGACTTAGAAACTCATTGGTAAAGTTTTGTGTGAATTAAGTACCACATAAATGGTCATTTTACTTACCTCCAGGCATGTTTTTCCTCTCTCAGCAAAGGAGGAGTGGGGAGAAAGTAGAAAAACAGTATCCTGAAGATTGTAGTATACATTCCTCTAGCAACATCCACAGACTTCCCTCCTTGCTGCTGTGTTGTAAGTTTGGAAGCAGCCTGGCTCCCTTACTTTTTCCTTACCTTCCCTCTGTCTGTGTAGCCAGGACACACAAATAATCTGGCCTCCCTGCTCTTTAAAGAAAGTTTAGAATGTTTCTTTTAAAATAATCTGAAGTGCTAGAATTTTATATTGATGGCCATTCAGATAAATTTTTGAATAAAAGGGTTGAGGAAAACAATCACTTTGTTGACCAGATAGAAACATTGTTACAACTGCCAGGAAATAATAGCTATGGGGTGTGTGTGTGTGTGTGTGTGTGTGTGTGTGTGTGTGTGTGTGTCCTGGGCACATCCTACAAGGCTGGTTATTGACTGCTCTCTAGAACCATTCCTTTGGCTACCACTGCCCAGGTGTCTAAGGAGGCATGGTGCATAAATATCTGTTATCTCACTTCTCTATCTTTACTAATCCTTACCCCCCATAATTCCGTGGGTTTTTTTCCTTGCTGGTAGGTTTACATATCCCAGTTAGTGTGAGCTCACCACTAGTTTGTCACAATGTCTGCGTTTGGAGAAACTTGCCTTTGGATGCTGCATGCCTGACTTACAGTAATGGGAGATACTTTTAAGTTCTTATCCAAAACTGCAGTAATAGACTAGAATACTTTCTTTGGGGTTGAATCTGAAGAAAAAAATCAAATCAGATCCAGAAGTCATTGGAGACCAACATATTTGTGTGTGTTCATGAATGTAGAAGCACATGACTGAGGATACTGTTACCCTATCCTAGCTGAGAATGCACTTGACTCTGTGCTGAGGCTGAACCTCTGTCCTCGGTCTGTAGCCACCTTCTAAAGAAATCATCTAACTTTGCCTGCTTACAAATGAATAGGTGATTGTACTTAAATACTGAAACTGAGAAAATTAGGCTTGTCTTTTTATAAGCCTTGAAATTTTTATTTAACATAATGAGAGCTATAATAACTTATATTAAAGACTGTGTAGTGCTCTGTTGTTCACCAACTGTTTTTATGACGATAACTCTGAGATCTGGAATGTGACCGAAAATGAGAATGTTTTGCTGTTTGTGCTTTAGTTTCAGAATTGGTATACCCTTTGGGAGATTTATAGGGGGATCTTGCTATGGAGTCAGAATGTCTTCCATGTGATCTTGATTTTGTTCCTGAGCTATTCTGCTTTTGAGGTGAACTTGACTGTGATTTTCCTATTGACTTGGACCTTTTTTGTAAAGATTTGGACCTTGACCATCCTCTAGAACCAGAATTCCTTCTTGGAGTTCTTGACTGCCGTGCTGAGGTAGACTGCCTTGGTGTAGTGATTTGGAACGAGATTTAGACTGGCTGTAAGAGAATTGCCTGTGTCGAGACTCTTTAAGGCTATCTGAACACCTCCTGTTTCTTCCCCATGAAGAACTTCTACTTCGAGTTCTCCTTTGACTGGGGCTTCTTGATCTCCTGTGATCAGCTGGAGAACAAGGATGCCATTCTTTTGATTTCTTTTGGCCTGGTGCTCAGTGTCACTTGATCTTGAACCTTGACCTTTACTCTTTAAGACTTGCAAGATGGACTTTATAAGAGACGCAGAACCAACAAAATCAGACTTGGCTTTGACTCTGGAACTCTGAGTAAATATAGGAAAGCCGAAGTCTCAAAGTTGGCTTTGCCTTTTGGTTGATAAAGACTTCCCCTCTTCCAGGTCTTTATATCTGTGTCCACCCTCCCTCTTTACTCCTTGATGCTTGAACTTTAGGTGCCTTTTTTCTCGCCTGCTCAGTTTATCCTTGGATTCTAGCTAACAGGTTGGTTCAAACTGGGGGCTGCTTGCCAGCTACTGTGGACTGCTTTAGATTTTCTGGCGGCGTCCGCGACATTCCTGATGAACAGGGAGGTGTTGGGGGACCTCGTGTAGCAAGACATGGCCGCTCCCTACCTACTCTCGGGTCCCGCTCGGTCTTTCGCCACTGCCACAGCAACTTGGATGGCCCCTCTCTAGGCTTGGCTTTTTAAACACTTGAAAAGTTTAAATATCCAGACATAAAATGACTAGGAAAGCAGGGGACATGAAGGAAGAAACCCACTTCATTAAAAAGAGAAATGCTTCCCCGGTACCAAAAAAAAAAAAAAGGCAGGGGATGCCATTCAAAAGAGGATATCACCAGCTTCCAGTGGATGGGAGCTTCCCGAGGAGACTGCTAATGGCCACATATTTGGCATTTAGTTGCTTCCTGTTGAGTAAAATACTTAATCATGAAGTAGTAGAAATGAATGGAAGTTGATATGTATGGAGATCTTTTTAGACTTAAGCATCAAGGAATCTTTTCCTCTGGTTATCATAGTTTTGGTACCAGAAATTGAGAAAGCTGTTGTCAAAAGGGGTCATTTTTTGAAGACTTGGGAAAGAACAGAGATTGAGAGGTTGATGTGTGAGAGCTCACCTCCCCCTTGCTGCCCACAACAGCCACTTCCTATACCACCTCAGCAGTTCTCTCATGCCTCACCAGGCCTGCCAGAAAGGAAACAAAGGAAACAGCAGCCACCAGACTCCATCAGCTTCTGTTCCCAGATTGGCAGACTTACTGTCACCTATGCCCACCCACCCAGTGTCAGGTGTTGTGTCCAAAGAATGCCGTCCTTCTTTCTTGGGCTCCTGCACACAGTAGGCCTCCTGTCTTTTTCCTGGCTTCTTCCCCTCTGCACTTAGATGAACTGGAGCTCTGCATCTAAGATACCACTTGCTGGTCTACTGCCCAAAATATCTCACTCTTCACCTGGTCCCCTTTCTTGGCCGGCTCCTTGGAGGGGCTTTTTATGAACCCCCAGCCTAGCTCAGGATCCCTGCTGCCTTCACTGAGCACCTCTTCCTTCCTCCGTAGGTCTCCACCCCACTGATTCACATCTCTTCTCCAGTAGTCCTCAAGCTCTGAAACACCATGTCTGATTCATTTTCCACTGTGTCTCCAGAACCTACACAGCAAGAGGGCTCACTGCATATTGTAGAGTGAATTTTCAGCACTTTGACCAATTTTAGGCATTGCTTTTCCTTTAGAATGAACCTTTTTAAAAAATAATATATGCTTTTTCATGGTTCTCACTGTCATCCCTCGCCCTGCTGAAGTCTGTCTTTGTCACCACCATTCCATGAAAATCACATTTGGCAAAATCACTCATAACTCTGCGTTCACTTTTCTTTGTTCTGATGGTCTTTTTACCCTTCTTAACTGCATTTGACAGTATGACGAGGGTCCCTGCAACCTTAAAAGTCCTTCCTTGGTTACTATGACACTACCTTCTTCTGGTTTTTCTTTCTAGTTTTCATTCTAGTTTCCTAGTGGTCTAGCCTGGGCTCTTCTCAGAACCACCTGTTTACACAGCTTCCTGGTAGACATCATGCTTTGAATGTCACACAGGCATCTTAAACTCAGGAGGTCCAAACTGAGTCCATGCTTTTCTGTTATCCACAAACTTTGTCTTCTGTACCTTTTTGGATTCCAAACTACAAACTTGAAAGTTGTCCTTGACTCAGTTGTCCTTTATCTTTGGCTTCCAGCTCATCACCAAGACCTGGCACCTTGTACTCTTCATTGTCTGTGGACTGCATTATCTTTTTCCCTCATCTCTCCTGGCCCTGCCAGGCCCTCAGTATTTGTACCCTAATTATTATTATAATCACCTCTGTTTCCAGGGTTCTCACTTGCCCAAAATGGAACTTGATTCCTCCTGTCATAAGCAGAAAAATGTGCCTGAAGGTTACTGAGTAGTTCATACTTGCATTGTATTAGTTTTCTATCACTACTGTATAACAAGATATCTTAGATAATTAGCTTATAAGGTAAAAGTTTTGTTTTGGCTCACATTTTTGGAGGTTTCAGTCTATGGTTGATTGGCCCCATTGCTCTGGGCCTGTGGGGAGGTGCTGCATCGCAGTGGGAGTGTGTGGCAGTGGAAAACTTCTGACTTCATGGCCGGGAGACAAAAGAGAGCAAGGAAGGGGCCAGGGTCTTAGTCAAGGGCAACTCCCAGTAACTTGAAGACCTTCCACTGGGTCCTGTCTCTTCTGAGAGGTTCTGCCATTTCCCCATTGTGCCATCCTAGGTATTGGGCCTTTAGCACAGGGGCCTCTGGGGTCATTTCAGAACCAAACCATTGCACTCACTAAAAGGCTAGAAAAGTAGCCTCTGAAACTGTAGGCAGGTGTGGCCCAGGGTACATCTGGTTGGAGTGTCACCACTGCCTTTACCACCTCTGCATTTTTACTACTGCCACTGCAGAATTTACAAGTAGCTGGCATTTCGTCATCCTCACCACTCAAAATTCCAGACTTTAGCCATCTGATTGATTGGTCAAGCTGAGCTGGGACCCTGGCCTTTGCTGCTGTGGGAGAGAACTTCCAGTTCCAGCTTTGGTCATGGGTCATAGGGGCCTGACTTCTGTAACCACTTCCAAAGTGAGGGCTTCTCCAAAATGGGAAGGGAACTCTTACATGGATCTTCAAAGCAACAATACTCTACTGCAAGACTCAACTGGTTCAAATACCTTCCACACCACTCAGCTAGCTAGTGTTGTCCTGTTCATTTACTTCCTCATTACTGAAGAATTGCTGTTTCCTTTGTCAGGATCATTCTCCTGCCCTTCCTCAAGTGGGTAATGTCTCCAGCCAGACCCAGGTGGGGAAGATGCCCTTCCCAGGTCTGCCCATAGCACCCTATGCCCCCTTCAGGTGTAATGTGTTTTTATCCTGTAGTAGCTTTCATTTTCCTTCCCTTCATTTTGAACTTTTGGCAGCCAAGATTGTGCCCCTACCCCTCCAATCCCCAGTGCTAGGCCTAGGGCTTCTCATACAGGAGGGCCTAATAAAGCTTCAGTAAATTAATTGAGGATCATGATGATGAAATCTTTTACAGCATTGCTTAGAAGTTTATAGAAATAAGAATAGTGCTTTCCAAACCTGGAGGACAGACCTATTTTGAGTTTCCTAAATTTTCTACTAAAGTTCTTTTAATAATAGAGAAAACAGTCTTATGTCTTTGATCACTGGGGACAGGGCCCTGAGTTGCTTACCAGCATCTCAAATTTCTTTGAAGACTGAAGAAACAGTATTGAAACTAAAATGCATTGAGCTCTTCCATATATTGGACATGATGCTCTGTATCTTTGTATGTGTATTGTCTTAGATATACATATATATACCAGATATGTATCACAGATATACACACACATATATGTATCATAGATATACACATACAGCTGTGTGCATTGCCATTGACAACTAAGAAGACCATGTCTGAAATCACAAAGGTAGGAAAGATAGAGTCAGAATTTGAAGTGAGGTGGAACAACTGGAGAGCCTATTCTCTCAACTCTTATGTCAGGGTGTGTCCGATGGGTAGTCCACTGGTCACATGTGGCCCTGGACAGCTTGTAATGCAGCCCCACAGGATCATAAACCTGTAACATTCTTGTGATTTGTTGTGACTATATTATGCATTGCCCAAGCATGGGCTGCATAGTCGATAGGGGTCTGTGTAGGGGTGGGAGTAATGTACTGACTCCATCTCTGTCCTGCCACACAGATGAATGGAAACCCACGTGTGTTACTTTCGCTTTAACAGAGGTTTCAGTCCATAATCGGGTGGCTCCAAGACAGGGTGGCTTGGCATAGGGGCTCCACAGAGGAGAAACAGTTTGTGGCAGCCACAAGGGAGCTAAAGAACAAAGGACCCTCAGAAAGATGCTGTTGAGGTCCTTTTCAACAGCATCTTTCTGAGACTACTGGGATTAGGACAGTGCCAAACTAATCAGTTTACTGCTTTGGTAATCACATACCCTTAATCCCAGCATCACACACTCCAGATTCTGTCATCTCTGAAAAAGCCTATGACTACGTGAGACTTTGGGGGGACATCGAGACATAAACTATAACATTCCACCCCTAACCCCCAAAGACTCATGCACATTCCTTAATGCAAAAGGCATTCAGTCCATCTCTAAAAGTTGCCAAAGTCTGAACAGTTTCAGCATTGTTGAAAAGTTCAAGTCCAAAGTCTCCTCTGAGATTTAAAGCAAACTCTTAGCTGCAAACCCCTACACAAATGAAAAGAAAGTTAAACTCTTCCAGTATTCAGTGGCACAAGATAGACATTTCATTCCAAAAGGCACAAAGGCGGGGGGGGCCGATACAAAGGAACAGGAGCGAAGCAAGTTCAAAATTCAGCAGGGGAAACATTAAATCCCACAGTTCCACTTCCAGCATCCCTAGCAATCTATGACAAGATGTGAACTCCAAAGGGCTTGGGTGGCTCTGCCCCTGCAGCACTTCTGGTGGTTGTAGCTCCCACGGCTTCTCTCTTGGATCAGTTCTGCTCCCAGCTTGCAGCTTTCCTCAGATGATCCATGTTTCTGGCTTCTCCAAACTTCTGGGGTCCTCCACTGCAAGTGCATCCTTCCGACCCCTGATGTGGGAGATCTAGGAGCCAGCAGGTCTGGGCATGAGGTGCTTGGAGCCTATTGAAATGAGAGGGATTCTAGTACAAAGAAACATTAAAAAATTTTTTTTCTAGCTATTTTGTAATCATTTTATTGTGCTACAGAGCACTAGAACTTTTTCTTCCTGTGTAACTACATTTTTAAACTAGATTTCCAACTTCTTTCCCCACTTCCTGGCTACCCTTCTTAGTGTCTGGTAACCACTATTCTACTCTCCACTTCTAAGAGATCAGCCTACTTAGCTTCCACATACAAGTGAGAACATTTGGTATTTGTCTTTCTGTACCTAACTGGTTTCACTTAAATAATGTCCTCCAGGCTCATCTATGTTGCCCCAAATGATAAGATTTAATTCTTTATATGGTTGAATAATGTCCCTTTCTGTATTTATACCTATTTTCTTTATCTGCTCTTCTGCCAGTGAACACCTAGGTTGATTCCATGTCTTGGTTATTGGAGACAGTGTTATGATAAACATGAGAGTGCAGATACCTCTTTGATATGCCTGTTTCACTTGCTTTAGGTATATATATTTATACCCACTGGTGGGATTGCTGGGTCATGTGGTAATTCTATTTCTAGTTTTTTGAGTTCTGTTTTCTGTAATGGCTGTACTTTTACATTTCTGCCAGTACTTTCACATTTTTTCCATGTTTGTGCAAGAATTTTTTTTGTCTTTTTGATAATAGCCAGTCTAACTGGAGTGAGATGGTATCTTATTGTAGTTTTGAATATTATTCCCAATAGTGTTGTTGAGCATTTTTCATATACTATATCTGTTGGCTATTTGTATGTCTTCTTTTGAGAAATACCTATTCAGATAATTTCCCCAAGTTTTAGTCAGGTTGCTTTTGTTTCCATAGATTTGAGTACCTTATATATTCTCAATATTAATCTCATGTCAGATGAACAGTATGCATATATTTTTTCTCATTCTGCAAGCTGTCTCTCTGGTAATTATTTCCTTTGGTATGCAGAAGCTTTTAGTTTCATATAATCCCATTTGTCTGTTTTTGCTTTTATTTTCTCTGTGTTTTGGGAGTCTTATTCAAAAAGTCATTGCCCATACCAGTGTCCTGAAGTATTTTCCTGTATTATCTTCTGGTTATTTTAAATTTTTGCTGGGCAAGTATTTGTCATAGAAGAGAAAAGTTAGGTTGTTCTATGGTGGTGATTTCTGAAGGTCTTCTTCCATATAGAGAATCCCAATGATACTATATAAGCTTCCCCACTCTGTAGATTATCATTTTTGATCCCATCTGGTGTGGCAGCTTATATGATACCACTCATTGCTTTATTACCCCCTATCCACTTCTCCTTCCCCAGCCCTAGCTTTGCAAAGAGAATGAAGAGCAAAAACGGTCAAGCAGTGGTTGGGGTCTGATGAAATGTTTGGCACGTGGTTCTCCTGATGTTGATGTCATACTTAATGTGAAAGGTACAGGACATGCTCTTTAAACACTGGACATTGACATGATTATCTGTTTCCTTTTATGCAGTCATTAGCCTTGGAATGTGGTGTGCTGACAAGGACTAAAAATGGAAAATCCATTTAGGGATATGATAAATTCTCTTTTCTACAGCGGATCTCATTCATAACCTGGTACTGCCTGGTACCCCTAGCTTTATAAATTTAAATACATTTGGCCTTTTTCTTCTTTACTTGTGAAATTTTTATCATTCTGAATATGCATCATACCTTTCTTATCCCCAAATTATGTTGGTATTGAATAGTTAAGATAACAGAGACGATTATATTCCCAGCTGTTGGTAATCTAGGAAGTAGGAAAAGGTGGGTGAATAAGAGAGAATGCAGCAGGGACAGAAAATCTCAGGGTCCACTGATTTTATCCAGGAATAAAGTGTAGTTGCGGAGTTTACCACAACTGTGTGTGCATCATATTTCCATCTTTAGGATATGCTAATGACTTGGAAGTCTGTGAGATGAACATAGTAGCTCTTTTCATTTAGAGGATTGTTCTTAAAAAGATAATGTAAGCTGAATTAAGATAAAATCATAGGCATATCTGTAATGTCTAAGAAAGGTCTGCAATGAGGAGTCGTTTGTAATTACAATTACTCCCACTAGAAATACACCCTTGGCAGATCCTTTTATCTGTCTTCTCCATTTTAGTCACGAGGCACTGAGAACAGAAGAGTCAGCACCAGGCCCTTTCTAACCCCTTCTATAGCAAGGACTTTTGTAAGCATAGGCTTTAGCATTCTAGGTTTTTTTTAATGAGATCCCTTTGAAGCTGAACAGAACTGATTAATCTGTTTGTATAAATGTCACTCTCTACCTTTTGGGGGAATTTATGAAACCTAAATGGAATGTTTGACTAAATGGGTATTTCCTGTTTCACTTTCTACACATAACTCAGGAAAATGAAAGATGAGAAGGTGTGAAGTGAAGTCTAGTTCTATAAATAGTAGGTTCTGTTAGAACCCTGGTTTTGAAAGTTGCAGACCAAGTGAGAAGCAGGTAAAAGTTCACATGTTTTCATTCCTTCTAGAGTATCACTCAAGAACACTTAGTTACTCAGAGAGTTGGCCAGGTAGAGGTTTCTTCCTTGGGGAGAAGTGTGAGTGTGGGGCATTCCAACGCAGGACTTGACCTTGAAGGAGCAGACAAGCTCCTGGAGCCTCACCTTCCCTGGAGCACACTGCAGACCAGTACATTTGGGGATCAAGACGTCTTCTACAGGAGGGGCTGTGGGACTGCAGCCTACTGTGTTCCCTCCACTGACCAAAACACCTGACAGGGATTTGTGCCTTGTTCTAAGGAGTTAGCAACCTTGAAAAGTTGGTAGGACTGCTTGGCCTTGTGACTACCTGCTAAGTGGAGAGTAAATTTCAAGGAGCGCTGCCCTGGGAGATTGCAAAGACTGCACAAGCCTGTGTTACTGAGCCAACATCTCTGGTGTTGCTGGTTTTGAAGATGTGGGTGGAGAGTGTTGTACACATAGTGTCATCTGTGGATTTAAGTGTGAATACATTCTCCAGCTTTGTAGTGACAAAACAGGATTTAATTTATAAATAAATAAATGTAAAGTTTCTTCCAAGGAGATGGGGAAGCAAAGAGACTACTAAGCACAATGCACTGAGTGACTATGACATCTTTAGGCTCCTAAACCCTTAACATCTCATGATTGACTGTCAGAAGAGAATAAGCAGTGCATGGTACTTTTCTTCCCATTGACATGCCATCTGCTAGATGCCAGCTTGCCTTACCCAAGTGTGCATTTCAGATGGCCTCCTCAGCTAGACTGGGGAGCCAGAGACCAGAGGCATCCCTAGATGCACAGGCTGTTCAGTCTGCCCTTCAGCAGTGCAAGAGACTCCTCCCTTGCCCAGTTCTGCCTTTCTTGAGCCAAAGCCTCTTCCATAGCACCTGTGGAGGCAGAGTACTGTGTGTGGGTGGCCTTACCCTCAATGAACTTATTTTTCTTTGGTACCAGGGATTGCACTCAGGACCTTATGCTTGTGAGGCAGGCTGAGACACCACCGAGCTAAATCCCTGGCCCCAGTTTGTTTTGTGACATCACATGCAGCACATGTGCATTCATAGGGCATAAATACATGGTAGGGAGTTTAGAATCCAGAAGAACAAGTATGTACTGAAAGTCACAGCGGGCAGTAGTAACTTCACAGAGAGGTAGTTTGTGTTTCAGCTGAGTCCTTTAAGCAAGTGGAGAGGAGAGGATAGCATGTGACATATAGAGAATCTCCACCTGCTGTACCCTGATTGAGATGGAAGTTCACCGAAGAATGAGTGGAGGTGCATGTTGGGCAGGCAGGCGGTGCTGTGTACATGAGACCAGACTAGAAACTGGGCTTCCTAGAGGGACACTGAGGGTGACAGACAAGGAACAGGGGTAAGAAGACTGGCTCCACTTTGGACCTTGCCCCTGAATGTATGTGCAACCTTTGACAGCTTCTTAATCTCTGTGAACTTCAGTTTCCTTGTCAGAAGAATTAAGCATACCCAAAATACCTTCTAGGAGGGAAACAGTTATTTTAAAGAATTGGAGGATATTTTAGTAATATTTTAGGAATACCAAGCTGGCAAGAGCTCTAAATTCATCGGGAGACAGGACCTGACCTGAGTGTAAGGAGCGTGTGCAGGAAGGTGTGTGGCTATCTTGTGAGGAGGGAGCAACAGCTCCCTTTCTGTGATTCTGAGGGAAAGCTTGTAGAGATGGAAAGGAGGGCTGGGCTGTGGGTTAGCTTCCGAGAACAACCAATTTTTTTCCATTAAGTTCATTGATACATTTTAGATATACACTACAGTTACATTCATCATTGGGATCTTGTACCTTTACATGAAGTATCTTGGTTCTTATTTTTTCCCCATTCCCTGCCCTCCCTTCACCCCCTCCATCCTTCCCTATTTACAAAGACTTTGTTTCCAGTTTTTCTTTTCCCTTCCCCTACCCCTCCCACTTCCCCTACTTCTTTAGACCTTTTCTTCCTATTTCTTTTCCTTTTTTTTTTTTTTTTTGGGTACGCCCTTGTACGCCAACTCGGGACCTTGCGCTTTCGAGGCAGGCGGCAGAACCACTGAGCTAAATCCCTGGCCCTTTTCTTCCTATTTCACAATATCAATTATACATTTTGATCCTTATTTACACTTTTAGTTTTTCACACCAGAGAAACTATTCGGTATTTACACATGTGTGTCCTGTTTATTTCACTTAAGAGTATCGCCTCAGTGTGCATCCACTTAGCTATAAATGTCTCTAGTTTCGAGAACAACCATTTTTATAGGGAGAAGAGGTAGATGGAACCAATAAAAGAATCAGAATTGGGCCAGGGATTTAGGTCAGTGGCACTGTGCTTGCCTCGCAAATGCAAGGTCTTGAGTTCGATCCCCAGTACCAAAAAAAAAGGAACCAGAATTGGAGCAGCTCAAGAGTCGGAGGAAAAAGACTCACCCTTTAGAAGCCAGAAGGATGCCTTGGGGAGGCAGTGGTCAGTAAAGAGATATGCTACAGAACCTGCTGTGGTTTCCTTGGGGGCCTTTATTAGATCTGGCACAGGTGGAGCCTGAGGAGCTCATCTGCTAAGGGATAGAAATACTCTGTGGTTATGCAGTTGATAATGAATGGGCTAATGAAGGAATAAGACAGTCTGTGAGATGATGCTCCTACCATGAGGAAGGGCTGAACTTCCTAGGGAGCTGGCCTGGCATTTACATCTTCGCATACTTCCCAGACCCTAATTGCCAACAGACTCCTGTCCTTCCATCTCCTCTCAGTGATGTTTGGGAGAGCAGGCCTAGAGGGCTCTCCCAGTGTCCCACACAACATAAGCACTGGTGCAGGAGGGCAGCAAATGAATCTAGGTAAGAATTAAATCTGCTTACAAAAAAAGTGTTTCTAACAAACTCCCAAACACTTATGCCACCAGGAATGAGAGTTTTCCCCATGCCAACCAATTCTTCAATTTTTGGTAAACACTGCTGGTGTCATATTTCAGTATCATTGTATCACAGAGTCACATGATTCTTCATACTAAAAAAAAGCTTTGGTCTCTCTGAGAATTAGGTTTTCTCTCCTGTTATTTCACTTTCACTTAAAAGTCTCTGTACCCCGCCCCCCCGACATTTCTTGGAAAACCATTGATACTTATGCCATGGTACCATATTCTTGATATAATCTAGGACTCTCAGGACTTTAGCTTTACACATACCAAGTAGGACATTAATGTACTGAGCCATTCTGAGAAATTTTTAATTTCTCCTGTAATTAAAGTAGAAAATGGTTGTCACACCAGCAGAAATATGCTACATCACTTGTCCTTTGTGAGAGAACCAGTGTGAGGTTTGTGTAAAGCTCAGTGAAGACAGCATCATTCAGCAGAGGCGTCCAGTGGCACCCGGAGACCCAGCCCTGCCCAGGCTGTCCCAGTGCCCACCTGATGGGCTTATTCAGGAAACTTTTTCTTCTGTGAAGGTATTGTAAAGCACTTACAAAACTATTCACCTTTCAAGGGTTAAAATGAGAATGAGTTGTTTATGAAATAGCTAGGATGAAAACACACCCTTTCAGAATATCACAAGTCTAAACACTGGATTCATATTCTTCACAGACAGGCAGTAATTAAACATAGCCTCACGGGAGAGTTTTCAAGGATGTGGGATTGGGGGCAGGTAGCACCTACTGAAGAGGGGAAAGAGGGGAGGCAGAATAGCAGAGGAAGGCAAGGGAGTGACTATGGCAGATTTCATGACTTCAGGGGAACCCTGAGGGAGAAAGGGCAAGGGAAAGTGCTGGGAGTGGGGCGGGGCAGGGTGGGACCCCTTGCAGTGTGGTGGGAAAGAGGAGGAGGTAAGAAAGCAGCTCTGTAGTGAAGAGGATGAGCAGCAGAAACATAGGCCAGAGACCCTGGTGATGGGGAAGTCTGGCAGTTTTCTTGCTCGGTGTCATTTAGCCAGGGTAGGATGGGGTGCTGGTCTCCCAAGTACTGTGCCAGCTTGGAGCCAATGAATTGGTGGCATTTGCAGGACACAGAAGCTCTGTACCGCTTCCCAGGTGGGATTAAGGCAGGGGTTCGTGCATAAGGCTCTGGCATGGAGGAATGTTTAGTTGGGCCCAGTCAGAAGCCAGGGCCGTGTTGTGTTCGCTGGGATGTCTACTGACTTTTATTCTGGGTTATAAAAGTGATTTTCTACAAAAGCTGGCAAATGGCAGACGATAAATTAGAAAAGTAATAGTGCCAGCCTGTGGGAATTATTTCCATGCTGCCTGTTGCACTGGGCCATCCATTTCCTGCAAGATCAGCAAGTGGCTACTGAGGACCAGAGAACCAATCCCCCCCCCCCCCGAAACTGAGCCTAACTTCTGGGGCTTTCCTACATTAACAAGCCTGATGGTAAGCGGGTTCCTGAAGAATTTCAGACTGAGGGCTTTTATGTGTAGAACTTGTTTAGATGGTTTGGTCACTCGACCATAACTCTGATGTGATCAGGCTGGTAACCCTGGAAGTTCAGGACCAGTTACTTGGCATTCCAGTTCTTACCCCTACTGATCACAGGAGCTTCAGGATCCTGTGCCTTTGTAAGGCGTGAGGGACGGGAGGTGCCCTGTGCTTCCCAGTGGAATTTCACCAGACTTGTTTCAACACATGTAAGACTTAATCAGGTGAGTTACAATTAAGGTTTAGCTGCAGTCTAGGGCAGGCATTATGGCTGAAGCCTGGCACAGCCCTTGGCATTGCTGAGTAAAGGATCACTTTGCAATCCTTGATTGTTTCTCTTTCTTTCCCAAGGAGTAGTTCTTAATGTAATGTTATGACCAACAGGCCATTGATACAAGGTATCTTCCTGATCTGTTTTAGTTCTCTTCCTTTCTGGCGCCTTAAAATTCTTAGGCATCCCTTCCTTTAAAACATAATTGGACTGAATTTTTAAGAAGAGTGAATAAATTAATTTTTTAATGTTGTTGCTTAGTTCATTGATTATTCTACAGTAATAGGCATTTTTTTTCTAAATTAAGATGCATTATGTCTGGACTCTTTGTTTCTTTTTTATTAGTACAGGTTTGCAGTACATAATGACTACTTTCATTGTGGGTATTTGGTATACATACATGACACATCTTAATTCTTTTTACATCCTTTCCCCCTGCCCCTCTTCTTCTATCTCTTGGTTCTCTTCCTATTTGCAAAAGATCTATTTCCCTTTTTCTTTTTATCTATCTTTTATTTTGCTCTTGTGTCTGATCTGTTTTGCTTAACATTATGGTTTCAGGTGCATCCATTTTCCTACACATGACTTGAATCTACCCTTCTTTATGGCAGAATAGTACTCCATTACATGTATATACCATTTTTTCTTTGTCCATGCATCTGTTGATGGACATATAGGCTGCTTCCAAGATTCCGTTGGTTATGAATTGTGCTGCTATAAACATGGGTGTGATGTATCACATGTCTTTCACTGTTTGGGGACGATACCTAGTAGAGGAATAGCTGGGTCAAATGGGATTTCTATTTTTATTTTTTTGAGGACTATTTAATAGTAGAGAATAGGAGGGGAAGAATCCTTATATGTGGTAGAGGTGCTAGAATATAACAGAACCTGCCAGCAGTGGCCTTTTAGAATAGTATTATCTGTTGATTTTCTTCTGGATGGCACCATCTATTCCTATTTTGTGAAACAGACCTGTTCTTATTGTATATCCTTTAGGGCTTTAGTTAGCCAGATTTTTAAAAAAGTGTTTGATGCTGGGTTTTTTTTTATTCCATGAATGATTCAATTGACTAAATGTAGGCAGCTACTAAACTTGGCAGTTTGTTTGCCATTGGCTGCCCTTGGACAGGAAGTGTTCAATATAGATATGACTAACCAGTTTCCAGGCTTAAAAATAAAGCAGGGGATTTCTGGAAAGAATAGATCTTTGTCACTCATTTCAACATATTTGATGAGTGTTGAACTTCAAAGCCATGCACTTTCTTTCTTTTTTCCAGACCATCATTTTACCTAACTTGAAATAAGATTGAAATTTATTTCACGGCATTGCTTTTTTTGTTGTTTTTTAAACATGAAATAAGATATTTGAAGAGTTGTGAGAATCAGCTAGTCAGTGTTCTTTCCTTGTTTGCTCTTTTATTTTTAGCTCCTTCTAAGTCATCACCCTTCTGAGGTAAGTAGTGAAGAACCTGCCTGTGAAGCAGTTTAAAGTGAAAGTAGCAAACATGTGTCTGAGCAGCTGTGTGATTTGTCTTTTTAATCTAAGACCTCCGTGGAGTATGCTTTTTCCCCAGAAGTTTCTTCCAGTTAGTCTAGTGATTCTTAGATTTCTTTTGTCATCTTTCACTTTGGCAGCTCAGGAAGAATCATAGTATTTTGACAGGCACCAAAACGTTTTTTTTAAAATCATTTATTGCCTTCAGCCATTGTTTTAGGGATTAAAAAAAATTTTTTTTAGTAACTTCATATTTTTTTCTTGTGTCTCCTTAAGTAATGTAACTTACCCTCCTTTAACCAAATAATCTTTTTTCTTTCTTATCCCTTCTAAGCGGCATTTTTGTTTTTATTTTTTGGTATTTGGATTTAAGAAGTACTGACTACATTTTATGAAAATCCTAAATTAGACACATTTATTAGATAACACTGTCTAACAACAACAAAAAATATTTTTTTCTTTGAAAGTATTTTTCTTTCTGAATTCTTAACTCTACAAGTATAGTCTCTGCTTCTATTTGTTTTTCAAGTAAGAAATTTAGCTGGGGAATGATGATTTAAAATGCAAAATACATCCAAATATTTTAGTTTGGGTTAGGATGAAGTAAAAAACTGAGTCTTTGGGACATACTTAGCGACATAACTAGGCTTCATTTGCTAAATTTAGAAACAACCGTAAGTTTACAGAGAAGGAGGCTAGGATATTGTACTTTTCAGGCCATGGCTGTGACTCTGAAATGATTAGACCCCAGGGCTCCTTATTGTGGGCCCCTCCTCCTTTTTCATGACCCAAACAGGATGAAATAATCTCTGTTTTTCTTTGGATTAAAGCTTGATAAAAAATTGGTCTTTTGGGCCAGGGATTTAGCTCAGTGGTTTCACCACCTGCTGCGCAAGTGCAAGACCCGAGTTTGATCCCCAGTACCAAAAAAAAAAAATTGGTCTGTTAAAAAAGTACAAGAATCCTATACTCTGGATAGCCTGTAGTACTGTCCTAGTAGAATATTCTCAGGGAAAAGGGAGGAGGGGACACTATTTACAAAAGCCAGTTTTCTGAGAGGTTTCCTTGCTCAGAAATACTGATTTCCTTTGGCCTTGTAGTGATCAAGACTCCTGAAGGTGGAAGTGGTTGTGCAGACTTTTGTAGCTTTCATGATGATAGAGTGTGAGGACAGGCATACGGTCCAGAAGAGAAGATACTTTGTAGAATGAAAACCGCTGTGGTCTCCACGAGATCTGTGGATCATTCAAACAGTGATGCTTACTGTGCTTCTGGCCTTGTCATCTGGTGTAGTTTTGGTGTAGGATGGTGTTGTGCTCAGTTCCACTTATATCATCCACAGTGCCAGGAGTCAGCCAAACCCACCCTGGCATTCATTAGACAGTGTGACCTTTTCCTGTTGGCTCTCTTTGAACGTATGTGAGTGTTATTCAGTCTGCTGGTGTATGTTTTGAATCATAGTGTTCAGGCTCAAGTTCAGAGCAGACAGACCCAGGGGAGGGCTTACAGGCACAGGTCTTTGTAGGCTGGTGGAGGTAGGGCTGTGCCTGGGTAATGTGCAACTCTGTTGAAAAGTGGTGGAAACTAAAGAGCGTTGTATTTCAAAAGTGGGTGAGTCACATTTTCTTATTGAAAAACTTCTAGCACAGAGCCGGGTATTTAGCTCAGTGGTTTCGCCACCTGCTGCACAAGCGCAAGGACCTAAGTTCGATCCCGGTACCAAAAAAAAAAACAACCAAAAAAAACTTCTAGCACATCTTTAGCAGCAATAGAAAGAGTAGTGTTTTAGGCAACCCCTGAGTCTAAAATGCCTGGATTTTTTTCTTTTCTTTTAAAAATAATTTTTGTTTTCCCACAAAATCATCTCTGTTTCAATTTGTTATACCTCTGTGGAGTTTTTCAAGAGAAAGGAGTTACCTGATGAGCAGAAAGAGAAACAATGCATGAATCCAGACATAAAAACTGAGTAAAGGAGACCTTTATACCCTATTTAATACTTTTAACCAGTAAAATCCCAACTTTTCAAGTTTGCATATAGAAGAGAAAAAGGGGCCTTTATCAGCCTGACAGTAAATTAAAGTCCTCAGTCTTCTTTGTTTACATACATACCCTAAAGTTCTGTCAGATTATGGGTGATACAGGCAAGCTTCCGGATAAAATGACCTGAGCTGTACTTGGACCAAAAATCTTGCCAGAGTACTGACCCTTCTTAAACTTGGCCTGGAGACAAAGGAATATCTGTTTCTGAGACTGCTACTGATCCAGCTAACCCAGCCTGCAGCCAGAGGGTCAAACATCTTCTTAGCTACCCTAATGATTTTTAAAAATATTTAAATGTTTTGAATTCCTTACCTTTCATCAGAATGCAGTGAGCCATAAATCAACAAGAAAAGCTGGCCCAGTGCCCAGCCTGCCCTACCACTTTAATTAGATGCCATTAAAACCTTTGAGAGGTAAGATTTTAAGGCCCAAATTTGGAACCTAAACTCTTAATTCAAGAACTCTGTAGCTGCTTTTTTCTGCCTGTATCCAAGATTGCTCTATTTGTGGTATTGTAAATTTAATGGAAGAAGAATAGTTCACTTCATATGTGCTAGACACTCATGGTTAGCTAAGTGCTCTTCAAGGATTAAGTTCCCCTTTGATGTTAGCTAAAGTCCTTAAACGCTTATTTAAACATGGCTTCTAAATTTTGGTGGGACAATGATGTATGTTTTTTAAATTCTGTAGTAAAAAAATTTTTGTTTTGATTCATTAATGGATAATATTGTAGAATTCATTTTGTTTTTTTGATATAGAATGTGCCTTGCATTGGTATGTGGGTGGGGTTCTGGTATTTGTGTATTCGTGTCTTTTAAGGAAATAAAGGTAGAGAGCAGCACTTGTTCCTTGCCTATATAAAGACTAACTGTACAGCTGTCAGTTTAAAAATACTGTATGAGACCACATTTCAGGTCCAACAGTAGCATCTGTTTCCCTCGTTCTAAGATCAACAAAAGGCATTGAAGATGGATGCTGAAAATGTGAGCAAAAACCCTTCCTTTTTGGCAAACTAATAACTCCTCTCACTGTTATTTTCAAATCAGTAGTAGACTGGCCTGTGCCATAAATTGAAAAATTAACAGGACATTAGTTCAAGGGGAATCTGTTCAGTTGTAGTACATTTAATTTTCACATTTATTTGGCCAGTAAACACAGGACGACATGTTCAACATATCTGGCCATTAGAGAAATACAAATGAAAACTACACTGAGATTCCATCTTACCCCAGAAAGAATGTCCATCATCACAAATCAAATAATAGGAAATGCTGGAAAGGTTTCGAGGGAAAAGGAACCCTTCTACACTGTTGCTGGAAATTTAAATTAGTCCAACCACTGTGGAAATCAGTATAGAGATTCCTCAAAAACTAAAACTAGAAATTTCATTTGACCCAGCCATTCCCCTTCTAGATATCATCTCAAAAGAGTTAAACAGATCATATAGTGATCCATGCACACCCATATTTATATGGTAGCAATATAATTAATAATAGCAAAATCTTGGAAGTGGCCCATATATCATCAGTAGATGAAAGGATAAAGAAAATGTGTTTACACAACATGGAATACTGCCATAAAGATGAACTTGAGTCATTTATAGGGAAATGGAAATACCTTGAGATAGTAATGTTAAATGAAATAAATCAGACACACAAGTTTAAGTATCATATTGTTTCTCTTTTTTTTTTTGTACTAGGGATCGAACTCGGGACATTGTTTCTCTTATATGAGAAATCTAGAGTAAAAATAAAGACCAAAATAAAAAATACATAATAGGAAGTAAGGGAATAGATGTTCTAAAGGGGAAGGGGATCAAGAGCTGGAGAGGGGGAGAGAAGGGAGAGGGAGAGGGATGGGAGTGAAAGACATTGGGATGTGTTACATGCACGGTCCAACTTTACACAAAGAATGTACACATTGTGTAGTACACACACATACAAAAGAAAAAGGAAGGGGATCAAGGAATGGCATGGGGGGGGAGTGGATGGAAACAGGAATTAGTATGTGTTATGTACATGTATCAACTTCCTACAAAGAATGTAATATTATGTATTACACACATGTACTAGTACACTAAAAAGAAAAAGAAAATTTAAAAATAGAATAAATTTTAGTTTTAGAAACTGACTCATCATACATTCAAAAGACTTGATTCATCATTTCCCTAAGATTGTATGTATTCTTTATAATATACATTATCTGCCATCTTGGCAATAACCTCGGTTTTAGTCTTCTAAGATATTGCTGTGGTTTGTGCAAGCTTTGTCTTCCAAATGTTCCTGTGCGCAGCCTTGGTTTCTAGTGTCACAGTACTAAGAGCTAGTAGAGCCTTTATGAGATGGAGTCCATCAGGAGGCAATTAAGTCACGAGGACACAGCCCTCTGAAAAGACGAATGTCTACCTCCTTCCCAGGAGTAGCCCAGGCCACAGGGGACTGGATCATCCCTGTGAGGCCAGGCTGTTACCAAGTGTCCTTGTCCTGTCTCTTACCTCTCTCACATATGTCACACCATGTGTTGCCATCACATTGTGATGCAGCCTGAGGCCCTCACCAGCCGTATTTCCCTGTTGTAGCTTCTAGAACTGTAAGCCAAAATAAACCTCTTTTTGTTATAAAGTACCCAGCCTTAGGCCTTTTGTTATAGCAACACAAAATGAACAAAGAGATATCTTCTGCCTTTTTGTGGCAGTGAGAATATTAGAAATAATATGAAGAAAATTTTAATAAGATATGTTGTCTTTCTTCATAGAAACTGTGTCTTATTTGGAGACTCTGTTATCCAGATCTTAGTGTAAAATAACTGCTAGATATGATGGAAAATATTTTCCCAGAACAAAGAAATGATCATAGACCTTACTAATCATTTGGCGGAGTAAAATTATATTCCTCATCTTATGACATAGGCATCCATACACCATGTGTACAGATTTTACTGGAGCTCCATCTTTTAGAATATTAACCCATATGCCTTAACAATACAAACTGACCAGCAGAAGTTGTATTTTAATACTTTTTTTAAAAAGTTATGGTAACACTGCTTTTATTTGTTAGTAGAGAACTTTGTCCTGTGTCTTTCTCACATTGACCACAGTGATGTCATCAGATTCTTTTGTGATTTGCGTGACTCCTGGGATCACAGAAAAGCTGTTCAGTCCCTCTGTCCATCCAGAAATAAAACCTAGGAATTGCATCCTCCCATCTCACTATCCAGGCTGCTAGCCACAGTTACTTCCCTTTAAAACAAAAACTAAAATAAATAGAAGAGCTATTAGCACACTAAGAATGAATTCCCAATAGAAGTTGTATTTGTTGCTCTGTAATACCCCAACAGAACAGAGACACAGTTGAGATAGCCCTGTCCCTTTTACATATTGGTTACTTACTAGGCCATCTGTTGTTTATTTTAGAAACTGGATTGGGATTTTTAAAAGTCACTTCCAAACTCTCCTCACCAGGGATGTCAAGGCAGGCATGCAACAGGAATCTGACCAGGTATAAGTGAACAGTTAACATCTGGAGCCTTCAGCAAGGAGGACTGCAGTGTGGCAGGCTGTTGCTGTCCTTGAGAATTTTCAGGCTAGGAGTTATCAGGTGTGCACATGAGTAAGTACACTAAATACTTACTAAGTACGTGTTAGGCAATGCCATATCGGTAAGTGATGTTTAAGGACTCTCTGTGGCTGAGATATTTGAGGCAAAACTATTGAGGTGGATGGTACTGCTAGCATGAAGCTTCAGAGGGGGTGTTTGGTTATTTCCCAAAACATGGTGCATATGCATGGGTCCAGTAAAGGATTGTAAGAGACCCAAGACATAAAGTTAAATCATTGTCAGGCACATCAAATGACAAGATCAGTGCTTTTCAGTTTCCATGAAATCTTTTGTACCATTCATGGAGCGTGCATGTGTTTGGAACTATGTGACCTTGGCCATCTTAGTCACACCAATTCACCTTCTTTTGTACCACACAGGTTGACATGGTTCTCATGACCTTTGTCAGGCAACAATATCTGGTTGCAGGTAATAGTGTTGGTATCTTTTACCAAGTGCTTTCTTTTTTTGGAACCTGGGATTGAATTCTTGGGACCTTGTGCTTGTGAGGCAGACGGAGGCACCACTGAGCTAAATCCCCAGCCCTTATCAAATTCATTTTTTATGATTTTTAAAAATTTTTAAATAATTTCTATGATTAGGATATATTTAGGGGAGTAGTACCAGTTTTTATCTACATAGATTATATAGTTTCTTTTCTCAGTGAATTTGTTGTTTAACAAAATCTATTAAGTAACCATAGGGAAATAAAATACAAATAGTAAGTAGAAAACAGTACAAATCCTGATGGTTGTGCTACAGGTGTGGGGGCTCAGGTATGTATAGGGTGGCTTTCTCATAAGAACAGAGTTCAGCAAAGTTTCTGCAGTGGAAAATGCAAAATATTTTGAGGGAAAAGTGAGTAAAGATGCTGACAGAAGCCCAAACATCTATTGGAAAGTCACAGCTCAGGAGCCTCCTTCTTCAGCTTGGTTGCCAGTCTGGGGAGCACAAGGCCGGTAGCTCCTGAATCTCCTGTAGTCTCAGGCCCAGGGCCCATGGTGAAGGATTCAGAATGGCTGAGGGCCTGGCCATTCCACTCGGGATGACTAAGGGGTCCGGAAGTCACCTAGATGCTGGACTGGCCACCGAGAAACCGGAGAGGACCTGTGTTCCCGCTCACCCCCTCAGTGTTGCCAGAGGTCAGATTTTTTTTTTCTCAAAAGTGAGGATGTGAATTTTTATGTGAAAGTGTAAAGTCCCACATGTTTTTCATAGTTAAAAAAATAAACATTCTAGATATAAAAGTGTTAATGGTTGCACAACATTGTGAATATAATAAAAACTACTGAATTGTAAACTTTTAAAATGGTTACAATGATGGATTTTATAGTATGTGGATTTTATCTAAATTAAAGAAACAAACAAAATATTTATGGGGCCCAACCAAGTCAGTACCAGCCCAAAGTTTGTAAGCATTGTTTTAATTATTCTTTGCTCCTTTTTGATAGTGCCAACATAAAATACCTTTCTGCAGGGGAGCGAGTGCTCTGAGCTTGCCCTAGGACCTCTGTTTTCTTCCCATGGTCACTGAGGCTTCTTCCAGCCCTAGAGATAGCTGGTGAGAGAGATCGTGACAGATGGAATGGTGGGCTTACTACTGGAGCATAGAATCAAAAAAAAAAGCAAAGTTAGAAATGGTGGGAGTTGCCAAAATATTTTAGAGATGTTTATTTTATTATTTGGCAACTGGTCATAAAATTGACCAGTTATATTCTTTGCCAAAGTTTATTTTACCTAGATATTTACCATTAGGGAAGTAATCCATCTTTAAGACAGCAAGTTAATATATGTAAGGAAATGTTTTTCAGTTCTTAAAAAGGAATGACTATTATGGTCTTTTTAGTTAGTTTCTTTAATTGTAAAATGAGTTTTAATATACCAACTATGTGTCATCAGCATCAAAGGATTATAAATATTTTTTTAAAACTATTTGTCTTGATGGCCCATCAGCTCAAGAGGCCAGAGAGCAGGCTGCTGAGGGAATAAATTTAATTAAGGTCTTTGCAAAAATAGAAGCACAGAGGGGCGCATATATAGAATTAACACTTCAAACTTATCAAGAAGCACTCAGCCATTCTGTGGCTTCCTGAAAATACTTTAAAGTTATATATCATTTTATAAAAATGCCTACTTGTCTCCTTAATATTAAGGTGACTGTTTAAGTTTAAAACTGTCAGAATTAAAAGGTATTGATTTGTAGTTTTCTACAAAACCTTTTTGCTTTTAAAATGGCAGATGGTGCCTCTGACAAAAATACAAAGAAAAACTTGTTACCTCACTCACTTTTCTGGGGTGCAAGGGGATAACTGAATATATTTGAATGCCTGATTATGAATTTCTCTGATGGTGTTAGACAAGTGCAAAGTTAAAAAAAAGAATAAAAGAAGTACCATGCGTTTCTGTGGAAAAAAAACAACCCCTATTTGTCTTTTGGCACTAGGTTATCTTATTACTTTAAATTCTAAATATAATTTTTAATTATCCAATTTCAGTAAGACCAAAATATAACATTTTATATTATAATTTAATCTTTTCTTTCTAAACCAACAAAGAAAAATAAAGTTTGTATCTTTTAAGATTGCCAGTTTCTTATGAATTAATCCTAAAAAATATGCCTTTTATCTTAAAAAAACACATCTGTGGGCTGGGGATTTAGCTCAGTGGTGCTGATGCCTGCCTCAAAAGCTCCAGGTCCTGAGTTCGATCCCTGGTACCAAAACCAAAACAAAAAAACCCCCAGATCTAAACTCTTAAAAAAAGAAGAAAGAAAAAAGGGTCTTATCTTTAGTTGTTAAATGATTCTTTTAGAATAAACTTTTTCTAAAAGATTATATTGGAATCTTCATTTTTTATGTAAGAGTATCTGAAATATGGTTTGTAATTAATAGTAATATCATTTATTTTTAGCCTCTTGTTTTGGTTGTGTTTTATAAAAAAAACAGTACTGACTGCCTTTTCCTCCTTTCTTCCTGCCCACTCACCCCAAACAACCTGAGAATTTCTTGATCCAGCAGATAAATACTAAAGATTAACTGAGCATTTATTATAACAATGAATAAGTAACCATAATCACAAAAATTTTACTTTTGGGGAAAATGGAAGCATATAAATAGGATGTAAAGCAGTTTTCAGTAAGAGCTGATGGCAAGATGGAGCATTTCTGGATAGCACACTCAAGTGAAGAAAGGCTTCTTGGCAGAAGTGGTGCTGGGGAGACCTGGAGACTTCACCAGCTCAGGTGGCTCCCCACACATCTTCTCTGCTCAGTGTCACCTTCTCAGAGTGGCCTTTCCCCAACTATCCTGCATGAAGAGGTAACAGAGTTTTCCTTCACCCCAACCCCCCTTCTTTTTCAGCTGGCCTCTATCACGGTGGTGGCGAACCTATGACACACATGTGACAGCAGGCTGCTTGTCATCACTGAAAGCTCTGAAAGGTTCACCATCACTGCTCTATCACTTCTTGACATTTTTATACATTTCTGTGTCATAGGTCTCTTGCTACTGAAATCTGAGTCTCCTAAGAACAGGCAGTTTACCTGGCATATGATAGTGCTTGATAAAAATTAGTTGAGGGCCAGGGATTTAGCTCAGTGGTTCCGCCACCTGCCTCGCAAGTGGAAGGACCTGAGTTCAATCCCTGGTACCAAGAAAAAAAAATTAGTTAAATAGGCAGATGTGGTTCTACATGCATGTAATCTCAGCAATCAGGAGGCTGAGGCAGAACGATTACAAGTTCAAGGCTAGCCTTAACTATATAGCAAGACCATCTCAAAAAATTTTGTTAAGTAAACTAACGAGTAAGTAATTGTTAAGTAAATTTTGTTAAGTGAATGAATGAATCAGTGAATGAAAGAAGTCTTTTTTGTGTGTGTGCCATAAATCTGTTAACCGTGTAGAGCTCCAAACTAGTGTAGAGAATCCAACTTCAACTTTTTCCTAGGATCTTTATAGATTTGGTAATTTTACCACCTCTCTCTGACCCAGTTTACATATTATATAAAAATAAAGAAATAAAGGGAAGATTTTGGTACCCAAATGTAACTTCCTGAAGTCTGTGACTAAATAACAAGTGTTATAAAAACAAATCATTATCACCCAATCTTCTTACCCTTCACCTGCAAATCCTCCTTAGAAACTTATCACACATAATTTATTTTTAAATTATTTCTAAAATTTGTGAGGCCCACATGTGTCCTCTGGTTTCTGATACACAAGTACATTGCTAGGCAGATTTCTTAATTCTGGACTGCCCTGTAGGACTGCCATAGATCAGCTTTGAAATCCAGTTATATCTGAGTCAGTGTTCTTTAGTCAGATGCCCAGAAAGTGAACATAAACAGCTGGGGATTTAACTCTGTGGTTCCACCACCTGCCTCACAAGGGCAAGGTCCTGAGTTTGATCCCCAGTACAAACCCCCCCCCAAAACAAAAAGAAAGAACCCCAATGAAGATGGCCCAGAGGGCCCAAGGGCAACTGGAAAGGGTTATTTCTCTTAAGGAGGGAGTCACATGGGGAATGTGGGCCTATTTTGCTCAGATCTTACGATTGCTCACAGAAGATCAGAAACATATTTTTTTTGTTGTTAAATTCTTTTATTGGTACATTTTAGGTATGCAACACAATTACATTTCTCATTGGGAATTGTACCTTTACATAATGCAAGAAACACACATTTTGAGGTTAATCTCCCCAGTTTTCTAACATGGACCACTAATCCAAAGAACAATACAACACTGTACATGCCAAACAATAGAGTCAAATCTCTGCAAGGGATCCTGACCAAAATGAAAGAGAACATTAGGAGGGGAGAGAAAAGGGTAGAAGGAGGAATCAGATCCACTTCACAGATCTTAAATGCCTTCCTAGAAGTGAATAATAGTGCTTCTGTAAAGCTCTGGAGTTTGTTCAGGGTTTTCCTATAGAATTTCAGAATTTAGGGTGTCTGGATATTGAAATGAAAAGTGTAAGGGCCAGCAAATTCCCTCTATTTGTTTACCTTTATTTAGCTGGATTTAACATCAAAGGTGATATGGCTATAAAATGCTTGACTAACTGAACAGTTCATTGCAGCTTTAGGGAAAGGTTGTGATGGGAATGTTGTGAGGTTGTGCCAAGATGCATATTTTTTTTTTTTTGGTACCGGGGATCAAACTCAGGTCCTTGTGCTTGCGCAGCAGGCGGCGAAACCACTGAGCTAAATCCCTGGCCAAGATGCATATTTGAGAGATGCCTGAGCTGAGGCCAAGAGGTCGCTGCTCCTAAAATACTGAAATGGATGAGTTTGAGATATTTGCACAGAAGAATCTAGAACACTTGCTTTAAGGATTGAATTAACCAAATATGGTCACTTCTTCAACAAAGTAGCTAGTTATTGTATGCTTTAGCCAAGGGCAGGAGAAAAACAGTAAATTTAAAAAAAAAAAGAAAGAAAATACATTCCTCTATGTAAAGTCTTCTCCCTTAAAACACTATTATGTGTGCAGATCTGGGTTCAATCCTCAGCACCCCTCCACAATTATATCCATATATAATAGGGTTATGTTTTTAGCCATGGAGGCAAATTCATTTAAGTCTAGATATAAGGAACTGAATTGATTTCCTAATATATAAATTTCTGTAAAAGATATTGATGGGTTCCATGGAGGCAGATTAAAGCACTGGGGTTTAGTCTATGCTAGCTGGAGAGTGTGAGCAGTAAACATGATATTTGTTAAGAATCATAAACAAGGTAAGATAGGAATTTAATGTCAGGTGAAAATGTTAGGTGGCAAATTAGATTAGAAGGACAGACTCATGAGCCAGGCATGGTGATGCACATCTGTAATCCCAGCACTTAGGGGCAGCCTGAGCTACATGGTGAGACCCTGTCTCAAGAAAAAAAGAAGGGGAGACTTAAGATTTACAGTGGCCACTGGATTTGGAAAACCTTCTTTGAAGAAGTGGCATTTAAGCAGACACAGATGAGCAGCACTTTTTCCAGCAGAGATTGAGGGAGAGGTAAGAGTAGAGATAGACATATGGCTTTTCTTTAGTTTCTGTTCTCGCATGTGTGCTTTTGACCTGTGCTTTTGATTTTATAGAGCAGCTTTGTGCTATCGTAGGAAATACTGTGTCTCAGTTTTGCTACTAATTATAGTAGGGAAATCTCTTGACTCTTGAGCCTTGGTTCTCCTTTATGGTAAGTAATTACAGGACCAAATCAGACATGCATGTGAAAGTTAACACTAATGAAGATAGCTTGCAAACTATAGAGTGCTATGCACATTTCAGTCCTACATTTGTTGTTTGATTTTCTTTGTTATGTGGCCATAAGCAACCTGATGAGACCAGAAAGGGTCTGTTTATTATTGATACCACTTTAAGGGCTAAACTTCACTCCAGTGTGCTGGATTTTAAACTCTGTTGCTGGTTTTCTGAGTGCTACGTGATTATAAATATTCATCAGGACCCAGGGCCTCCATCAGGGTGGGAAAATTTGGGGTGGAAAAGTGTAGAAAATCTATGTACTGGAGGAAGATTGGATTATATCAACAGTGGAAAGGCTTTATATTTTTCAGAAAAATAAGTAAATCCAGTTTCGTTGAACCATCTTTAGGAAAATCTAACATATTCAACATAGTAAATAAGGAAGGATATATGTAATTTGAAAAGAAAAACACAGCATTCTACAAGTATGTTAGAGCAGTGTCCTCCAACTGCAGGATCACATGGGGTGCCTCTTATAGATGTAGACTTTCAGGCTGCATCCTGGAGATTCTGCTGCAGTAGATCTAGCTGTTACTAAGATGCTTCCAGTCACTTCTGGTGCTAATGGACCGTGACCCTGAGAGCTCTGCCCAAGGTACTTGCTACATCTGTCTCATTTGTCCTCTCTCTGTCAGAACCCTCCTGAAAACTGAGTACTTCTGTAATGAACATTTCCAGGGCCTTGACAGCAGGTTATACATAGTTAATGTTTAATTTTTTTTCTAAAATTCATAGAACACGTGCATATCCTTTGGTTTCTGACATATAGGCACACCGATGAATAGCTTTTTAATCCCTGACTAACCTATAGGAAGTCTATAGGTCAACTCCTGAATATAGTCCCATTTATTCTTAAGGAAGAAATAAAGGAAGAAATAAAGACTTCTTTAAAGTCAGGATCTTTTTGTGAAAGCTTCCTCAAACCTAGCCTCACTCCACTACCCCATCCAGAAAGTTATGTTCCCTCTGTTTACTCCAGTGCAGTTTTGCATCTGTTTTGCCTGTGTGCTCTTGTCTCCTCCCTCATGTGTTATTCTGAATGCCTGGAGGGAAGGACTGGTATTATTTATCTTTAAAACCATAATATCTGATACATTAAAAATATTCCACAGAGGTTTTTGTGTTAATGTTTGTTCTTCTCCCCTCACTCCTATTTCATGAGACCTATAGCCTCCCATGCTGGTGAAACTTTAACAGTATCTACTTTCATGATAAGGACAGCAATAATAATAGTTGTTTACATCAATTGACCTGGTATTTTACATCTAGTATTATTTTAAGCATTTTATTTTCACTTAAGCCCCATTTGCAGATAGGGAAACAAAGGCACTGATTGGGTAGGTTGTGTGGTCCAGGGGTATAGGTACCAGTGGCAGAGTCCCCCTTCTGACCCAAACAGTCTGACTCTGGAGCTTATACCTGCAGTCACCATGTTTCCTGGCTTTGCCTCACTGCCTGTCTTGCCCTCTCCTCTTTGCATGAAATGCAAATTGAGATTTATACTTTGAATACTTTCCTGAGGAATACCAAGATCCTAGTTAATGTGTTAACCCATTATTTTCACTCACCTTTTCCTACAATTTTTGGATTCTGTGTTCAATTAGTTTAGAAAACTTATATAAGCAAACTTAAAATGCTTCTTTCCTGCATTAATCATCAAGACCTTTAATATTAATGCATTTTGTACATCTGCCAAAGAGACCTAAGTATACATTTCTCAAAACTATTTAATTAGAATTTTTTCCTCCATGAGATTCCTCTTCTTGAAGAACTAATTTTTTGTTTTTGTTTTCAATATAGTTTAGAAGAAAAACTAGCTAATACTCTTTTGGCATTGCCAAGAAAATATTCAGATCCTAAATACTTGGGTATATCCTTACTTTTGATCATTTCTTACTCCAGCAGTGTCCTGGAACAATCCTGGGTCTGCCGTCCTGATGTGATTACCTTTCCGAAGGTGTCCTATTTGGGTGATAAACTGGTCACCATAATTATAGTATGCACTCGCCTCACGCCTCACTCCCTTATATAGAAGATGGGAGGGCCGGGGATTTAGCTCAGTCGTTCCAGCACCTGCCTCACAAGTACAAGGTCCCGAGTTCAATCCCTGGTACCAAAAAAAAAAAAGATGGGAGTCACATATGTGCCACCTTCCTCACTTCTTGGTGAAGTGTTCCTGTTATGTGGGTGGCAACAAAAGTCAACAGTCCGGGTTCCTCTAGCATGTTACCATTTTATGTCAGTTATGTGGAACTTTGAATACCCACACCCATTATGTTCTCTCATTACTTAGAAGTTGTATTTTTTAGGAACTGCAACCCTTTCAAACATTGCATTTCTCAGTATCTATTCATATATTTGTTTATCTCCGGAGAATGGGGACTCTTCAAAGGATGCCCCAAATCTAGAAACAGTTGTTGCCTTTGGGAAGCAAAGGTTGGGGTCAGAACTGTACAGTGAGTGGTAAAGCTGAGAAAGGGACTTTGCTCTGTATATTTATGCTCTATTTTTTTTAACAATGCAAGTATATGATTTTTTATATTGAATTCTAAAATGTCTTAAAACTAACTGCTCTAGACTTCCCTGAAAATACAAGTTGTTTCAAGCCCAGCTTGGTTGATCTATCTTATCATTTATTTCCTCTCTGAGGAAGATCTACTTTCCTTTATTTAATCTCCGTTAGCCAGACATTATTACATCTTCCCATGTTTTCAAGAAGCTGCTTTCTAAAGCTCATGTATTGTAATATAGTTGTTCAAAGAATAGCTTGTAGTTAGACTGTAGAAGTTCAAGTTCATCTCTACCACTTACTTCCTGTATGGCCTGGAGAAAGTGATGTAATTTTTCTGGGACTCAGTTATTTCATCACTAAGATGGGTATAAGAATAACTTTCCTCTTAGGGTTGATTGAAGTTTCAATAAGATAATGCAAGTTTTTGGCAGTTTCAAGGATAATGTAAGAATTTTTTGAATGGCAGTTGCTATTATTATTTATTATTATTGTCATCATCTTTATTGCCTACAGTAGTCAAAGGATTCTTGTGGCTATAAACCTTTTGCTCTGACTTTGAGTAGCCACAAAATTAATTTTTTTTTTCTGAAACTTGAGTCTTAGTATTTATGAGACTGACATTCTTTAGGGTCCAAACATACCACTTTATGTAAACATCTCCAAACTTTCCTCAAGCTCTAGACCAGACTAGAAGAAATAGGGATATCTTGTCAGAGTTTATGCAATTGAAGAAGGCTGTTGGGGCATCACATGAATCCTAGGGCAAATTGAAGGAAAAGAGTGGAGATAGAATCTAACATGAGGCCAAAGCAGTTGGAACTTCTTCTATTTTCAAAGTCATACAAAACAGAACCACAGGAATAAAGGACACACAGTTAACCCCAAAATCATGGTGAAGAAATTCCAAAATTCACGCAACAAAAGCAGTCTAAGATGAACAGGGAAAGGCTTCCTAGTGTTTTCTTCAGGTCAAATTTAGCAAATAAAGACACCAGAGAAATTAGTAGAGAGAGCACAGTGCGAATACTGGACTTGAATCTCCGCTCCTGCTTCAAGTGGTATTATGTAAGGGAGCAGAACTCATCTGTGGTCTGTCCTGAGCCCAGAAACACTGCTTTGTGTTTTCACATTTGTAATTCATTCAATCTCATTTAAACCACTCTGACTTGAATGGCCCCCACTCAGCAGATGCAAAAACTGAGTTTCAAAGACATTAAATTGCATCCAAGTTTACAACCCAGGGCTCCTTATTTCAAGCCTTTTGTTTCTATCTCTGTCGTTCTTCAGTGGTTTCCTACCCTGCCTTTGGTGTGTGCTTTTCAGGAGGCTTCAGGGACTGCATGAGAGAGAATGCTGCAACTCTCAGGAGTGGTCTTGTCAGCTGCTGTGGCTTGAGTGGAGGATTTTCACTTTGGCTTTATTTTTGGCCTATTTCATTTGCATCTTGCCCCCACTGCACAGTTTTGCATGGATATGGAAACGGTTTCCACTTTTGTGTTCCTGTGGTAGGCTTTAATTCTTTTCTCACTGGGCCAGTTTTCTCTAGGCAAAATACCCATCATCACCTGTCAGTCCTTGAGTTGCCTCTGGTGCTAACAAGAGATTCAACACCTTATAGAAAGAAGCTACCTTCTAAAGAATTAAATATGTGATATTTAAGGAAATATAATCTCATTAGCTAAACTATATGAAGCCTCTGTTGTCACACAACCACCTGGCATTTTGCATTTCTCAGTTCTATAATACTTCCAGACGAGTTGACTAATTTTGACCAAATGTGATTAGTATTAAAGAGCAGCAGACTGTTCTTGAAGTTTAATTAGTTGTGTTCGTTAAACAAACCTATGGAGAAGGCTGTTCTGTGACAGGCATGGTGTGCCACTTTTACATGGTCTCTGCTCATTGGTCTTTGGAACAGTGCTTAGAGGTGGGGATTATTATTCTAGGTTTTCAGATGAGGAGACTGAGTATCAGAAAGATCCCAAGCGCTAAGGTAGTTCATGGAGCCATTAACTACAGACTGTTTGGACTGACAGAAAAAGGATACTTAATATACTAAAGGTCTGTATACCAATCTTTTTACTTCACATAATTTTATGAAAGAATTCTAATGTGTGTTGTAGAAAGATAATGTTGTGATTTTTAGGAAGATAAACTCATGTCTCTCATACAAATACAAATTATAGATGTATCAAAGATTTTTCTTAATGAGGGAATCCATAATCTCTTAGAATTCAAAGGAGAATCCTAAGAGCAACACATAGCCAAACAAGAAAATTAGGAACCCACCACAGCTCCACCAGACAGATTTTATTTGTATCTCTGTAGACAAGAGCCATTTGTAATACTAGTTAGTGTGTACAATTTAGAGATTTGTAAAATAGCTGAGTGAAGGACAAGAAAGGAAGTCTGAGAGGGTTTGTTTGATAATTCCAGGTGCTCCAATGAAAAGAAACCCAAAGAATTTCGAAGTCACCAGTTTCTCTGATGTGTATATTCATTACTGTATTGCCTTTTAAGTGATCATGTATCGTTCTATAGTCTGTCGCAGACACAGAGGGAGTAAATTCCCTTGTCCCTGTGATGATATGTGTTAGTGGCTCTCATCACTTCAGGAAAAGGCACATCAGAGTGTGTGTTTATTGTCCAGTTAGGGATCCCAGATGTATCGATTCTCCAAGACCACACTTCCCCATCTGTGTGACCTAAGTACAGTTTGAGGCTCATGGTGCACTTGTCTTTGGATAAGATTGCCTCTGGCTTGCTGCCTCTGTCACAGCTTCTGACCCTTCCAGGGCGGCCCTCATGCTAATCCCCATTGCTTCTGCTGGCAGTGGCCCTTGCCCACACACTGCATTTTCCCTCTTTCCTTCCCTCCTTTCCCCTCACTTCTGTCTTGCCCTGGCTTACCTTCCATTCCCTCTCTTCCTTGATATCCTCCTTTGGGGCAGTGAGAGTGTGGGCTGCTGACGAGGTATATCACAGTCATTCCCAGTGCCCCTTGCTTTTCTTCTGCAGTGCTGCCAAATTTCCCTGTGGCGAGATTATCTCTTAGCCTGCTTATTTCTTGCACAGTGCTTATGTTTAGTTCCAGGTAGTTTTCATCACCAAAGCTGCCTTTTTACCAAGTCCCATGTAGATTTGAAGTTATTCAGAAACAAGAGAGCTAAGGTTTTGCATAATTGTTTAAAGAAATTTAATGGTATTAACAGACCACAACATCCAGATATGCTCTCTTTCATTTTCTGTCTTTCCTAATATGGGCCCAATGGATCAGATTAAATTTGGCAAGAATTTGTGGTGACATGTCCATCTGTAGTCACTCTTTACAGTTTCAAGTATAACAAATTTGGGGGGGGTGAAAAAATTATGTATTTGCTGGTAAAGAAAGTGACTTGAGTACTTCACTGCACACTATGGGCAGATTTTGCGTAGGAGCAGTTATGGGCATTTTTGTTAATTTTCAGAAAACTCGTATTTCATTAATAATAATAAAATACTCTTCTCCTTTGTTCCTTTTTCTTGCATATGTGGGTCAGCATGTTTTTACCATCAGTATTTATCTCCAATTTTACAAGTGTTGATGCTAAATCTAGGATTCCTTCAATGTTAGTTTGCTATACAGCAAACATTGCTGAAATGGGCTATTTCATTAAACCAGAGAGGGAAGGAGGGAAGGAAAGGAAGTGTAAAATAACATTTACTCTTCATTCCTTAGGAAACAATTGTGGTAATTTTAACATAGTGGTAACTCTTTGTTTTTGATACATGACATTTTTTCATTAACAATTTTCATTTTTATTTCCAAAGGCAAGTGGATTGACTTATCTTAATAGGTAAAAAATTGAATCGACACTTTTAACACCCTTCTGGCTGAGGAACATCTGTGCACATCTTAGCTGCTGCTCAGAACATGGCCTCAATCTCTCTATCACATACTAAACAGAGATTGAAATTCCACATATTTAAACAGTTAAGTCAGAAGTGTTACATCTTGCTTTGACTCAGAATACTTCTGTTATTGTTTCTGGATGTTTTCTCTTTGCACACAACAAATCTTTCCTCTTTAAAATAACTGATTGATGATACTAAAAGAAACCACACACTGAAGTGCACTTACAGGAGAGAAAACCAGTGAGGTATTTATTGAGGTAAAACAAATACTTATTTCTCTTTAAAATAAGTAAACAAAATACCCATACATGCATTTTAAATTCTCATTTTATAGGCCGATATGTTTTCATTGAGAAGCATGTTAGGTATAGTGAAGAAGAGGAATCACGTCTGCTTGTGTCAGGTCCCCTTCCAGGCCCACACAGTGAACAAGACAAGCAGAATCTCTGCTCTCACAGAGCTTAGACCCTAGTAGGAAGAGGTAGAAAATACAATTCTAGGCAAATAATGAGGAATTCAGAAACAAGGAGGTGTTAATGGTTAGCAAAGCACCTAAGTGAAGCATCATTTTCTAATTTACATTTTTGTAAAACTCCGGCTGCTGATGAAGAGATTAGAAAAGAGGTGGGACCAGATGATGTCTGTGGAGATTGAGGTAATGGATAGGATTTAGAAAACTGAGAGGAAGATGAAATGGAAAAACCATGGTTATAGGCTACGTAATGGGGAGGACAGTGTGACCAATGACTTCCAGGTCTCTGACTTAAGTACATGGCCAGAAAGGATGCTCATAATTGAGATGCTAAAGAATGGAGGATTTCTTGATAGCAGCCATTCTTTCTGGGGTGAGATGGAATCTCAGTGTTGTTTTCATCTGCATCTCTTGAATGACCAGTAATGTTGAGCATTTTTTCATATGTTTATTTGCTGCTTTTACTTCTTTGTCTGAGAAATGTCTGTTCATTTCAGATGCCCATTTTTTGATTGGGTCTTTAAATTTGGGAGGTCTGATTTTTTTAAGTTCTTTATATATTCTAGATAGTAGACCTTTGTCTGAGGAACAGGTGGTAAAATTTTTTTTCCCACATTGTGGGTTGTCTCTTCACATTATTGGTGGTTTCTCTTGCTGTGCAGAAGCTTTTTAATAAGATGAAATCCCAGTCGTTGATTCTTTGTGCTAGTTCCCCTGTGACTGAGGTTTTATTCATGAAATCTTTTACTATGCTGATATCTTCAAGAGTTCTACCTAACCTCCCTTCCAGCCAATTTAGTGTTTCCATTTTACTATTTAGATCTTTGATCCATTTCAGTTTTAGTTTGGTGTATGGTGAGAGATATAGGTCTAGTTTTAATCTTTGGCAAGTTGAAACCCAGTTTTTTCAGCACCAGTTGTTAAGAAGCTATTTTTCCTCCAGTGAGGTGTTTGACTCCTTTGTCAAAGATGAGGTGGCTATAAATGTCTCTAGTTTCTCATTCTAGGATTAAAATGATTAACATGAATAATTGATAATTTGAAATAGGAAAAGGTCCAAAGGTGTAGTGCTGGTGGGAGGGGAAGGGGAAAGGGAAGAAGGGAATGGAAAAATTATGAGAAAAGAAAAAAAAATGGAAACAAAATCTGTGTAAATAGGGAAGGGTGGAGGGGGTGAAGGGCACACAGGTAATGGGGGAAAAATAAGAACTAAGATACATCATGTGCAGGTACAAGCATGCAATGATAAATGTAAATGTATTGTATACCTAAAATGTACCAATAAAAGAATTGCAAAAAAAAGAGATGAGGTGGCTGAGTGTGTCTGGAGTTGTTTCTGCATCTTCCATTCTGTTCCACTGATCCTTGGGTTTATTTCTTTGCCAGTAGCATGCTGTTTTTATCACAGTAGCTTTGTTATATAGTTTCAAGTTGGGGATCGTGGTACCCCATACCTTGTCTTTGTTGCCTAGAATTTGCTGTTCTAGGTCTCTTCTTGTTCCAAATGAATTTTTGGATTGTTTTCTCTAGTTCTGTGAAGTATGTTGTTGGACTTTCAATTGGAATTGCATTGAATCTATATAGCAGTTTTGGAAGTATGGCCATTTTCACTATATTGGTTCTTCCTACCTAGGGGCAAGGGATGTCTTTCCATTTTCTGATATCCTCTTGAATCTCTTTTTTTTTAGAGTGCTGTAGTTTTCAAAGTAGAGGTCTTTTATTTCTTTTGTTAGATTGATTCTTAGATATTTCATTTTTTGGATGCTATTATGAAGGGAGTTGTTTATCCAATTCCTCTTTCTGTGAGTCTGTTGTTCATGCACAGGAAAGCTACTGATTTTTGTGGGTTGACCTTGTATCCAGCTACTTTACTGAATTTGGTTATTAAGTCTAGAAGACTTTTGGTGGAGTTCTTGGGGTCTTCTATATAGAGTAGCATGTCATCTGCAAATAATGACAATTTGACTTCTTCATTTCCTATCTTTATTCCTTTTATTTCTTTCTCTTGTTTAATTACTGGGGCTAATGTTTCCAGAATTATATTGAACAGGAGTGGTGATGGTGAATATCCATGCCTTGTTCCTTATTTTAGTGTGAAGGAGTTCCATTTTTGACCATTTAGTGTGATATTGGCTGTTGGTTTTTCATAGATGGTTTTTATCAAGTTGAGGTAGAGACCATCTATTCCAATTTTTTGTAGGGTTTTTTGTTTTAATCATGAATGCATGTTGGATTTTATCAAATGGTTTTTCTGCATTAATTGAGATGATCATATGGTTTTTGTCCTTGGCTATGTTAATATAATGTATTACATTTATTGACTTGCATATATTGAACCATCCTTGCATCCCTGGGATGAATCCCACTTGGTCAGGCTGCTATCAAGAAGTGAACCAATAACAAATGCTGGCTGGGTTGTGGGGAAAGGGGAACGCTTCTCCACTGTTGGTGGGAGTGTAGACTGGTGCAACCACTGTGGAAATCAGTATGGAGATACCTCAAAAAACTAGGATTAGAGGTCCCATTTGACCCAGCCATTCCACTGCTGGATATCTTCCTAAAAGAATTAAAAGAATCATACTACATTGATATATGTGCACAATGTTTATAGTGGCACAGTTTGCAATAGATAAAACTTGGAAACAGCCCAGTTGTCCATCAAAAAGATGTGTTTTTTTAATAAAATGGAGTACTACTCAGCCATAAAGAATGAGAAATTAGAGACATTTATAGCTGAATGGATGCACATTGAGGCCATACTCTAAGTGAAATAAATAGGACAAACGTGTAAATACAGAATAGTTTCTCTGGTGTGAGAAACTGAAAGTGTAAATAAGGATCAAAATGTATAATAGATAATGTGAAATAGGAAGATAAGGCCCAAAGAGGAAGGGGAAATGGGAGGGGTAGGGGAAGGGAAAGGAATAAATACTAGAAAAAGAAAAGGAAAAAATGGAAACAAAGTCTTTGTAAATGGGGAGGGGTAGAGGGGTTGAAGGGAGGGCAAGGGAATGGGGAAAAAATAAGAACCAAGATATATAATGTAAAGGTACAAATTCCCCATAATGAATGTCAGCATATTTTATACCTCAAATGTAGCAATAAACTTAATAAAAAATGAATGGAAGAGGAGCACTTTTAAGGTAGAGAGCAAGGTTTCATTTCTGGACCCGGCACGTTTGTAATGTTGCAGAATCACAAGGGAAGACATTCCTTCCATGCTTTTGATAAATGAGTATGGAAAGGAGCTTGAGGCTGAATTACAGCTGTAGAAGTGGGAGTCATTGGCACATGGGTGGTGTCTGAAATCATGGTATGAGAGCACATGGAGTAAGAATAGAGAAAATCTTGGTCCAAGACAGGCCTGAGAGATGCCAGGCCTCCTGTAAGAGATCTGGTGGAGGATGTGGAACTGACAAATAAACCTGAGCAGGAGAGGCGAGCACCAGTTAATTTGCAAAAAAAGAAAGGAAGGAAGGAAGGAAGGAAGGAAGGAAGGAAGGAAGGAAAAAAAATAATCACAGAACACATATCCCTGGCCAGCACCAACCCCCACTTGGCTCAAAAAGAGCTTTTGCTAATGCTGGAGAATAAATCCCCTGCATGCATGTATTCCTGTTAGATGGGGAGAAAGAGCTTCATCCTCACTTAAAAAAATGACTCCCTGGAATAATCCAAAGATAAAATGAAAGTGTGCGGTAGGTGCTGTGTCTCTAAACAGGGTTTGAAGCTCTACTTGCACAAACATGAAAACCTCAGAGAACAGCTTTCCTGTCCTGGTTCAGACTTGTTACCAGTAAATAGGGAATGACCTAGCTTAGTCAGCAGTAGATTTACCTTTTTACCCTCTTGCAGGAAGTTAAAGTGCTGTGCCATGGAGTTCGTTTCTCTTTATGTTTGAAATTAAACAGGACATTAAGGTTTAATAAGAAAAGTAGCTGAGAAGTGGTATAGACTTCCAAGTCTGGCCTTGGAAAAGTGGCCCAGAGGGATCTGATGAGCACCTCTGTCTCTAGCTTCACTTTTTAACAGCATCGTGTGTCCATCTGAGAAGCACTCCTGTAAACCCCGGATGGGATATTTGTATACTGTGTCATGTTCTGAATATTAAAGTCAGAAAAACCTTTCAGCTTTATATAAAATAAATTGCATAAATCCTAGTTTTTTGCTGTGTATCTGGAAATGATTGGGCATGCCTTCCTGTATAAGTCAGGTTTATCTGTTGAAATTTGTATCTGGAGTTATAAGATGAAAGATTGTCTTTGGTCTTTCTATGGTGATATTAACCACATGAGTGCCTTTCTTGTTTTTTTGTGTTTTTTTGTTTTTTGGTACCAGGGATGAAACTCAGGTCCTTGCGCTTGCACATGAGTGCCTTTCTTTTGATACGCATTCTTTAATGTGAATTAGATTTCTTCTGCAAATCATTGAAAAAATAAGAATAAAAATAAACTGCTTAATTGATACAAACTTTAAAAAGCTGGGGACCTACATAAAGTTGGCTGCTTTTCACACAATTTCACTTTCCTTTTCTTTCTCAAAATACATTTCAGTTCTTCTGCAGTTTTAGTTTATGTTTCAGAAGTTTAAATATTGACATTTTTCAGGGCACCATTTCTAGTTCAATCTTTTTTTGGAGGGGGTACTGGGGATCGAACTCGGGTTCTTGCACTTGTGAGGCATGCAGTGGAACCATTGAGCTAAATCCCTGGCCCTCTAGTTCAATCTTGACATTCTTTCATCATGTGTATGGCAGTTCATGTTTGTGAATGACATTCTGGGCATCGGAAACCATTTCTATCTCTGGTTCTGTACACCTGCCATGAGCCCACACTTCAGATCTAATGTGGCTGCTCTTTGCCTAAATTTCACATCTAAATGACAGCTCCACATTAAAGGGAGTTATTCTTACATGTTGTCCTAGCCAGGATTTCGAAGCAGCTACCTTTTTGCTTCCTAATGATGCTAGATGGTCCAAACTAGAAATAATTCTATATTATTGATGCCCTGACTCATTCCTGTGTACCCACCTATGTTTTTATGGCTTTTTATGTTTCATTACCAAATGATTACTTTCTAGCCTAAGCTCATTCACTGGCATATTATAAAAAGAGAGCAACTGTCTCTGCATGCACAGGTCAAGTAAACACCTTGAGAAATGTAATTTTGAGGCCCTAAGAGAACAGGGAATAAAACACAATTATAAAGGTGGAGATTTGAGATTGCAACCTTCTCAGAGTGGGGAAAATTGTAGTGAAGAAAAACTAAACTTGCTTTGGGGAATAAACCTTTTTGAGCATTTTCACTAACTGGCTATAATAGAGAAGCATTACATACAGTATCTCAATATTTTGTATGTACAACTATTTTGTGTATCTTAAACATCTGTCAAGTTTGAAAATGCATTAGCATTTTCAAAGTGTGTTTTTCATGTAGCATGTTTCATTAGCTGTTGAAATGTGGCTATTTCCTCAGAGTATCTAACAATTGAAAGGGGCAGAAACAGTAAATGGCAATGGACTCTCCAAGGAGTGTGTCCTTCTAAAACTTGACTTCTAGGAACTAAAATTCAAGGTGGTTGGGATGCCGGACTTGTGAGTGCTGGCCAGTGTTTTATGCAGTTTGATTTTTTGCAACTAGATTATAAAACAAGGCTCTCCTTTTGATTTGTTTCTGTGAATTTTTCGTCTTACTCAGTATCACGACTTTATCATTTATTTTCTTTTCATTTAAATGAATTTCTTGAAATTTCTCTGGGTTACTTTTGTCCAGTGTATAGGTATAAAGATGATTTTGTGGTTTTAGTACACATTTTTTTTTCTTTTTTATGGTACCGGGGATTGAACTCGGGTCCTTGCGCTTGCGAGGCAGGCGGTGGAACCACTGAGCTAAATCCCCGGCCCCTATTTTGTGGTTTTAATGAATTTTATAAAGTTAAATTAGGTAAAAGTTTCATAAAATCTAACTACCTTATGAGTTGTACTATTTTTATCTTTAAGAAAGTTATCAACTTTAATTTCTAAGGAAAGTATTGACTACATTGCAGAAAGTATAAAATATCTGAGTTATTCATCAACCTGTTAATTCCCACAAATGAGAACATAGTTCCAGAAACACAGAAAAAGTTTTAAATATTTTGTATGAACAGAGACATCAATAAAGAGCTGGCAGACCACAAATAGAGAGAAAATGAGAAAATACTCCCTAATGTTTGGTTTTTAATTTGACTCTCTTGATACTGATCTTTTTGCCTTCTCCCCTCTCTTTGCCTCGGACAGTGGCCACAGATGTCTTTAATTCCAAAAACCTGGCCGTTCAGGCACAGAAGAAGATCTTGGGTAAAATGGCGTCCAAATCCATCGCCACAACCTTAATAGATGACACAAGTAGTGAGGTACTAGATGAGCTCTACAGAGTGACCAAGGAATATACCCAGAACAAGAAGGAGGCAGAGAAGATCATCAAAAACCTCATCAAAACTGTCATCAAGTTGGCCATTCTCTATAGGAATAACCAGTTTAATCAGGAGGAGCTCGCTCTGATGGAGAAATTTAAGAAGAAAGTTCATCAGCTTGCTATGACCGTGGTCAGTTTCTATCAGGTGGATTACACCTTTGACCGGAATGTGTTATCCAAGCTGTTAAATGAATGCAGAGAAACGCTTCACCAGATCATTCAGCGTCACCTCACTGCCAAGTCACACGGACGGGTTAATAATGTCTTTGATCATTTTGCAAATTGTGAATTTTTGGCTGCTTTGTATAATCCCTTTGGAAATTTTAAACCTCACTTACAAAAACTTTGTGATGGTATCAACAAAATGTTGGATGAAGAGAACATATGAGCCACTGAATTAAGACCATGACTGTGATTTATTTCAAGATGGAACATTGCTGATTCATGAAGGAAAAAGAATTTTTTTTAAAGATCACACATATTTCAGGAAGACATTGCCCGATTCAACTGTCAGACATTAATGATAGTACTTTTATGAGGCTTGTTTTATTTAAAGAAAAACATATTGCTAAAAGTTCTGGTTAAAAGCATCCTAATAGGTGGCAGATCATGGGAATGGTATGAATGCAAATGTAGAGTTACACATGGCTCCAAACTTTTATGACTTTTTTTTAAGGGCAATTGTTATATTGGTGGCACGTTGGATATTTCTGCTATGTATAAAGTCTATGTATTTTGATTGTTTTGTTCCTTACAATGTGTATGTACCTTTTTTTAAAAGCCAAGAGCTTCCTCTTCCTATTATTGCTCCTTTTGAAACAGTTCTATATTCAAGTTTACCCTTGTTTTGTTAAAGATTGTGTTATTGACATTCAAGAATTATGTCTGAGGCAATCACATTGAACCTCAGAAAACTATTCTGAAATCAAAACTGTGGAAATGAATATTAGACATTATGAAGATGTCCAGTATAATGATGTACTTCTGAAACTGAGTATTGCTTTTTAGTACCAGCAGTGATGCTTAAATTCTCAAAACTGTATTTGCATATCGTTGCCTTGAAATGCTTGCGTTAGGGCTTACCTTTGATATCATCCCAAAAATGTGCTGAGGAAATCTCCATGGTTAACCCTCGTTTCATGTGTAAGAGACAAGAGAGAAAATCTAGATTCATCTGATTTGGGCACAATAAAAAGCAAGTAGAATTAAGAAAGATTTAAGACTCTTTGTTTTAGAGACGAACCCACCAAAATAACTAAGGGGATTGAAAGACAAAAGGGAAGAAAAGATATTGCTAAAGAACATGACCATGAAGATGAATGCATTTCAGTGTTTTAAAACATTTGATAAATAAAGAATGCCACTTTTTTATTTAACTAATGAGGTTTTTGTTTTTTATTTTTTTGGTTTTTTGCTGTTTGATGAGTAAACCAAAGAATATTTGCATTTTAAGCAGTTTGAGTGTTTTTTCTATATAACTTCTGGTGTGTGAGTGATAAAGTAAGCATTTGCTTATTTTATAAAAAAGAAATGGAAACCTGTTGACCACTGTATCACCTAAGAAGTAACAGGAAACGGAAACCTGTTGACCACTATATCACCTAAGAAGTAACAGATGCGTCCACCAGCACTAGATATTTGCATTGTCACTGCGTCTGTGACTAAGAGTGTTCTCTGACTTCAAATTTACCTGTTTCCCAGAATACTGACATTAAAATATAGCTCACCAGGAATGATCCCATCAATGAAAATTCCAGAAGTTGAGATCCTGCTTTAATCTGTCACAGCCTAGAGAGTAGTCAGTTTCTCTGGGACTCTCATTTGCTTGGCTAAGACAAGTAGTAAAGGCAAAAAGTATCTCCATGTTTAATATTAATCCTGACACTAAAGTTAGAGCTACAGTTAACATTTGCACTTCCTGGAGTCAGTAAGTGATTGCTAGATTTTGTAACAGTAGCTAATGACTGCAGGATTGGCCCCTGAGCTTCATAACCTGCCAAGTGGCTCACAAATGGAATTCAGCGGCCTTCCCTGACCCATTCTCTTCTCTACTGGATCTCTCAGAAATACGGATGATGAGGTTTCTGGGCAGTTGGTGAATGAGTTTCTTGCTTGTATTTAGCTATGTGCAGAACCAACCAGAGAGAAATTTAGATCTGCCCAGCACAGTGGGATGAAATTGTACCCAGAGGCTACCATTCAGATATGCTTAGGGCAGCAGGAGGAGCCTTACCTCTGGAAGGCAGTAAGGAGTGCTGTCATCCCTCTGTGTCTGTAGGGATTGGCTCCAGGACTCTCTGAAGACAGTGAAATCTGTGGCTCTCAAATCCCTCATCTAAAATGGTGTAGTATTTACACATAGCCTACCTTTTCCTCCTATAGCAGTGATGGCAAACCTTCTAGAGCTTTCAGTGATAAACAGCCTGGTGCAGCACACATGCCGTAGGTTTGTCACCACAGGTCTACAGTCTTTAGATATTTGTAGATTACTTACAATACCTAATACAATGTAAGAGCTGCCATTGTTTCCCTGAACATGAGACCCATCTGGAAAATAATCAGCCTTGCAAACTGAAGATCAAAAATACCAGCCCCAGTCAGCCTGTGGTTGGCTTACCTGCTTTACAAAGTAGCCCCTGAACAAAAGAATAGCGATGGCAATAGTTACACTATATTGTTCAGGAATAATGTCAAGAAAAATGATTATATGTTTAGTACACACTTTTTGTGTGTGTGTGTGTAAAGCTGGGGATTGAACCCAGGGTCTTGTGTATGCAATGAGAGCACTCTGCCCCTGAGCTTCATACCCAGCCCCACTTTTTTTGTTAAAAAAAAAAGAAAATTTCAATTCCTGGTTTGTTGACTGCACTGATGCAGAACCCGTGAATGTGGAAGGCCAGCTATATAGTGAAGGAAGGAATCCTGTTTGCTAGTATTTCTTAGAATCTTCTGGAGGGTACTCATTCCCTTAGCAGGCTCATGCTTAGAATCAGTTTCAAGGTGTGATTAGCTATTTTCTGACACAACTGGACTCCCTTTTTGCAGGAATTTAGGGTGGCAGGAAGGTTGGGTGGAAGTGGGCAACTAGAAAGGATACGAATGTGCTTAGAGTAGTTAATTCTGAGCCAAGTTAATAGTAATTGGGGTTTTAGGAACCTATTTTTTAAAAATATCTTTAAATTTTGAGAATGCAAGAATTGTGTTACAATGATTTTATTAATTTTGTGCTGATGGCTTTTCTGTAAAAATTACGAGTTAATAAGTGGATGATAATGTTGACAATGAATATTTACAAACTGGTTATTACGTGTCAGGTACATTAATACATTTAATCCCTGCCATAACCTTCATTATTTTATAGATTATGAAACTGAAATAAGAGAAATTTTAAAATTTGCTTAAAGTCACACAGCTATTAAGTATCACAAACAGAATATCATAAAACCTTATTCAAATACAGTGTGGTCAAAGGTAATTCTAGTAACATCCTTGGCTCAGAATAGTGAGCATTATGCTTCTAAAATGGTTTTTAGAATAATAAAATTATAGACAGAATTTAAATTACTACAGATCTGACCTATTCTGTAAAGATCTGAGTCTGGTTTTATTTTATTTTTTTGGTACCAGGGATTGAACTTGGGACCTTGCGCTTGCGAGGCAGGCGGCAGAACCACTGTGAGTCTGGTTTTAAACGAGAGTTTTTTCAATATGGCTTCTAATTTGAAGACATCTTGGGACTCAGATTTCTGTCCCCTAAGAATTATAAGTTCAAGGTGCTCAGCGTTAAGAATAATCTGAACCTCCATTCAGGCGTTGTGGTGTCCCCTTCCCGGCAACAGCCTCGGTGGAGCCGCAGGCCCTGTGTGTGCACGGAGACCTCCCCAGGTGTCCTGCAGAGTGGGCATGGAACAGTTCAAAGCTTCGCGTTGTCTTTCAGGTTGAAGGCTGAAAACCTCTGAACAAGAAAGCCTTGTATTTTTCTGATTATTAGACCTTTCAAACACAATTCAAAGTTAGTTTAAAAGAAAAACGTGTTAGAAACTTTAATGATTCAGAAATACCACTTTTTTTTATCTTATGTAATCTCACGCACACTTATCTGGAAAGCTCTTTTTCTCCTGCTATATAAATACATGTCAAAAAAACCCCCACAGGGCGGGGATTTAGCTCAGTGGTTCTGGTGCCTGCGTCTCAAGCACAAGGTCCTGAGTTTGATCTCCGGTACCAAAAAAAAAACCCCCACAAAGCTTAAACTTTTTGATGGGTTCCTGTCCACCCAAAACTTCCAGTAGTATTTTTTGTAGTCTGTACATATCAAGGTGGTTGGATTTTTTTTGCCAAGAAGTTTAATTTGTCCTTGACATAATTGAGAGATTATGAGCCAGATTATAATTTAGCACACCAACTTTGACAATAAATGAAAGAAGAATATGTTTATCCATACACTGAAAATATTTGTAATATAAATTAAATCCCATTAGAAAATTAGAATATTCTAATGAAATTAGCATGTTAATAAGAATTATAATATTTAAATTTTGTGCCCACCTTTCATTCCCACACTTGCAGAATCTAAACTAGCTGAGTGTATTTGCATTCTTGGGCATGAAGCTTCATTCTAGTTTTGAAATAATTTTATTTCCTATAATTCAGATAAGGATTGTAGAAATCTCCTAATGAAAATACCAAAGCACTAACCAGAAAAATGAGTCAACTTTTTGTTTCCACAATGGTAAAAGGAGAAAATCCATGAATGTTTTCAATCACGTATCACCATCATTGTAAAGTGCTGTACTGAAAATCCCTTGTGTCTCTCACTCAGGTATCCGAATGCACACTGCTCTGTGACCCAGAGCCACAGACATTTCATCTCTGGAAGTTCCCGAAATGGAGACATTTCCATGCAATACTGATTCATTTCTCTCTAAAGATGTATTTTCCACCTAGCAATGAATGTTGTCCCCAGGATGTAGGGGGCAGCCACTCCAAAAATGCACTGTCGGCTGAACACTGAGAAAGAAAATGGAAAGTCAGCCAGCGTTCACAGTTCAGAGAAAAACATCTGTGCTTTGGAAAATACTCTTCAAGCTGTGTCCACTGAGTTTCCATGGATCTTTGTAAGATTGGGCAGCCAGTGGATAAGGGCTCCCTACATTTTTCTTCCTGGGTGGCTGAGGAAGTTCTCTACTTTGCCCACTAACAGCTGGAAATAAAGTGATTGATCAGGCACTTGGGATTTATTCTTAACACAAGGAAGGAGTATTTGATTTTTAAAAGTATGTGTTTTGATCTAAGACAATGTGTTTCTCTGTACTTCGATTTCTCCATTTAAAAGTTTACAGATGGATTAAGTCATTTAGAACTGCCAAATGTGAAGTATAAGCACAGGCGTGAAAGTAAAAAACATAAATAGCTCTATTATAACCATTATCTGGAACGATTGATGTTTATAAGGAGCCTAGGTCTCATTTTCCCAGAAATGGACTTTCATTAGCCAAGATAACACTTACCCAGGCTAAATTGACTTGTCATCATCTTTTATTATTTTCTAAGACCTCTAGTTTTCAAAATGATAAATACTTGCTAGACAAATTCTGAAACTTTGGGAGACATTTAACATCCTAGAAGAGGACACACTGATAATTAGATAAAAGTTCTAGCTTTGTTGCTGTTCTCCTAATCGTACAGAGTTTGTGATTTTTCTTTTTTCATGATGGAGGAGCTGTATTCTCAGCTTGCTGAAGGGTCCAACGAGGCACACAGTGGAGTCCTCAGGTGGAAGTGTTCCGTGGCTTTCAAGCACCATGTGTCAGAGGTTTGTCATCTCCTGGGACCTCCCTGAAGGGTGAGCAGGTAGAACCTCGACAGGCATGGAGCACATGAGGCAGCAGTCAGGAGACCCATGTTTCCAGATCCTGGCCTGGCAGGGAGCTCTCTCACTTTGTCTATAAAATTTGTGTGAAGTCAGCTACTTTGTATTCTCATTTTAAGAATAAAATTGTTAATTCCTTTCACTCTTTCTGAAAGTAAACCTGAGCCTAAAAGACTTTATGCAACAAACTTTAGCAGAGATGGTTTTATTAAATCCTAGTCCCCTTAAGATACTGGCTTTAGCTTTCAATTTAGGAAATCGAGTAGTTGAAAGTAACAGTTTCCAACCCTTACTTATATGTAATCTCTTACATTATTGTAGCATTCCTGCTGACTAGCTATCCATTGCAGCAAAACGAGCCACCCCAAAGATCAGTAATTTAAAACAATAGCCATTTGGTTCTCTCATGATTCCAGGGGTTAAATAGGCTCACCTGGGCAGTTCTCTTGATGCTGAGAATTGAACCCAGGACTTCATGCATGCTAGGCAATACTCTGGCAAGCTGCATTCACAGCCTCTTAGTTTTTAAGTGTACCTCAAAAATGAATGTGTTAGTAAGGTAAATTTTATTAGTACATGTTTGTAGTGCATAGTGTTTAGATTCCTTGTGGGGAGTTCATATATGTACATAAACATTAATTTTTTTGCCCTTTCCCACCCATCTTTCCCCCTCCCTCCATCTCTTGATCCTATTCCTATATGAGAAACATCTATCTGCATAGTTCTTAATATCTATCTTTTATTTACACTTATTTATATTTTGGGTTTTTCATATATAAGAGAAACCATGCAATATTTAAGCTTGTGTGTCTGATTTAACATTATGGTCTCAAGGTGCATCCATTTTCCTTAGATTAACTAAGATAAGTTTTAAATGTAAAAATACCCATTTCCTAAGAGTTATGCAAGTAATGATTTGTCATAATATTTATTTTTTTAAACACTGCTAGAGATGCACCCAGGGCCTCCTGCATGCTAGCTAAGCAAGGGCTTTACCATTGAGCTACATCCCTAGCACCCTAGGTGGTTCTCTGTTGGGGTCTCTCATGTGGTTACAGTCAGATGGTGGCTGGGACTGGAATCTTCTGAAGATTTTACTGGGACACTTGGAATGACTGGACCTCTTTCCTTTCCATGGTCTGTAGTTCTTTCTTACTAAAGGTGTTCAAAATCCCAAGAACCTAACTTTCCGGGCATTCTTAAGAACCATGCTCTGAACAGACTTTCCTTCATTTTTGCCTCATTATACTGGTCAAAGCAAATTGCAGACTATGTGGGGTTCCTCAAAAACACCCTCCAGTCTGCTGATTTTCTGGAAGAACTCACAGAGCTCCAGAAGAATGATTGTACTAACAGTTGTGGATTATTGTAATGGAAGATACAGGCAGCAAAGGAAGACAGTGCATTGAGCAGAGTCCAGGAAGTCCAACACGAGTCACCAGTTAGCCCCATCCAGGAGAACTGTACAGACAGTGATTAATTTCCCAACAATGATTTGAGTGACAGTATGTACAAAATACCCCTGACCAGGAGACTCACCTGACTCTTTGTGGCCAGCATTTTTACTGAGGCATGGAACACCCACATGACTGACCTTAGTTACTCAGTCTCCAACCCCCTTCAAGGTCAGAGACATGATGTCCCTCAGCCCCAGGTGAATAAAAATGAGTGTTTACCATAAATCACATTGTTAGCACAAGATGTCAGGCATGGCTTATGGGACTAGGTATACAGAAATACTGTTACCAAGCAAGGATATTTCAAGGGCTTAGAAATTGTCTCCCCAGATCTTGTCAGTCATTTGGAATGGGCAGTGTGAACATCCCAAGCTTCCTTCATTAACCTTTCACAGCACATGGGCAAAACATGGATTTAGTAGTATAGAAGTAACTCCTTCTATACTACTATGTGTGAATTCTGGGACACTTAGCTCTTTGAAGCTATCTTTGGAGGCTAGATACCGGCATTATTTTTTTCCTCATGGCTCCAGCAAAGAAAACAGAATAAGGTTCTGGGATTCATGGAACTGTTTGTTTTCAACTGGAAACAAATATATAAAATAATGGTGGGATATCTACTAATAAATACATTCTTGTTCACGTGAACATGTGAGTCACATCCATGCCTGATGAGTTAATTTATGCAATTCAAGAAATGATGACTGGATACCTACTATGTGCTCAACACCAAGGGAGGTGCTGGAATGCCACACTGCTTCCTGTTCCTGAAGAATTCACTGACTGCTGGGACACTGACAACGCATAGGTAATTTAGTGCTAACTTGGGTGTCCCAGGATCCTGAGGGGCCCAAGAAAGGCTTTGTTAGCCCAGTATAAGCTTTTGGACAAAATTTTCACACTGTTTTAAATTGATAAAAAGCAGGTAACTCAGGCTCAGGATGTAATTCAGTGGTTGAGTGCTTGCCTCACATGCACAAAGGCCCTGGATTAAATCCCCAGCACTGCAAAGTAAAATAATGAAATAAAAATCATACCTGTGAGCAGTTTATAAAAGCAGTGAATTTAGTTGGATGTTGTGGTACCTGCATGTAATCCTACCTGCCTCCATTGCTGAGGCAGGAGGATCACAAGTTTAGCTGCCAAAACTTAGGGAGACCCTGTCACAAGATTTAAAAAATAGGGCTGAGGATTTAGCTCAGTGGTTCTGCCGCCTGCTCCACAAGGGCAAGGACCTGAGTTCGATCCCCAGTACCAAAAAAACACAACCCCCCCCCCAAAAAAGATTTAAAAAATAAAGGGATGAAGATACAGCTCAGCACTTTATGGGTTCAATTCCCAGTACTGCATGAAAAGAAAGCAATAAATTCAAAATAGTTCAGATTTCTTTTGCAAAATCAAAGGCAAGTACATGTGCATGCTTATATATGAGCAGACAGTACAGATATAAGAAAAATATTTATGGGTCACATTTTTCATTTAAAACAAAAATGGTTATAAATCCACATGTTGCAAAATATAGATTACAAACTACTGAGTGGAAGACTGTAAGTGAAAAAAGAATGTTTTAATCAAAATTTAATACTTTAATTGTTGGAAACATTTGAGTAATAGCAACATGGAAGGAAACTTTCCTAAAAAATAATTTTATCTAAAAATTGGATTTCACCTTAACTGGTGAAGCTAGATGAACTCTGGCTCAGTGCTCAGTGAGCTCATGTCCTGTGCTCAGTGATGGATGTCTCCCCTGAGCCCTCAAGCCAGGGCCCAGGAGTACATGGTTGAACTGGTCCAGAGAGGGTGCCCCTGACTGTTTAGCTTAAGGAAAGAGAACGCTGCTATGTTGGTAGGAGGCTCTGATGACCTGGTTGCTGTCAGCAAGAATTGAGTGTGGAATTTAAAAACTAAGCATTTAAATCTTTTTTCAGTGGTAATTTCAATATAGATATTTCCCCTAAATACCTTATCTTTAGTTACTCTGTTTAGGTCTCATAATATCCAAGAAAACCTCCCTACACATATATGAAGATTCCAGTTTTGGGAGAAGAGCCCGGCTCTAAGCTGATGTGATACCTCTTGGATAGATCAGCACAGGAGCGAGAGTGAGAACAAGAGCAATGGAGCAGGGTCTAAGAAGCACAGTTGGGCTGCTCCTTCCCTTTACAGTTTGCAGGTATTTTCTGGAGACTCATTTCCCAAGTCAGAATTTGTTGTGACTACAGTGCTGAACATTAAAATACAGGATTTCTGAGTTTATGCTCTGCTTGAGGGAAGCAGTATTTACACAGAGCTAACTGAAACTGGGCAGTATCACATATTCTTCCCTTTTTTCCTTTAAACTTTTTATTTTAAAATGAATTCATAAGAAGCTGTAAAAATATTGCAGAGTTCTATGTATTCTCTGTGCAGCCTTCACCAGTGATTACACTAGTTACATAGGTGTACTGTGGTGTCAGGAATTAACACTAGCACAGTATAACTAGATGCCAGGCCTTACTTTGGAATTGTATTGTATGAAACTTTTTGGGACAGACTTCATTTTACTCAGCATAATATCCTTCAGATATGTCCAAGTTATTGAATGTACCAGTAACTCATTTATTTTTTATTTCTGAGCACCACATTGTATGGGTGCCCTAGAATTTGTCCAACCACTCACCCATTAAAGGGCAATTAGGTAGTTTCCAGTAATTTTTAACTACAGATATTAATGTACATAATTTTGTATGAATATGTTTCCTTTTCTTCAAAATAAATACCCAAGAAAAGGACTGCCGAATCATATTGTAAACATAGAAAAAACCCCCAACAAACTATCGTCCACAGTGACAGTGCCATTTTACATTCACACGAGTGATGTATGAGAGACCCAATTTCTCCATGTCTTTACTAGAGTCATTTATTTTAGCTGTTCTAATATGTATGTAGTGATACTTCATTGTCATTTTAAATAATGATATTGAACATCTTTTCAGATCCTTTTTACTTTTTTTTCTTTTAGATTTCCATGAATTTTCTTTTGTTCTTTAAAAAATTTTGTTTCCATTATCATTATTATTATATCATAAGCTATAATTCTTCCATCCAAGTACTAACCAGGCCCGACCCTGCTTACCTTCTGAGATCAGACGAGATCGGGCGTGTTCAGGGTGGTATGGCTGTAGACATAAGCTATAATTCTCTAAATGAACACACATATTAGCCAGCCCTCCCACTAAGAAGCTGAACATCTTATAGATATGTATAGGAAACACAGGGATAGCTCTTTTTTTTTTTTTTGGTACTGGGGATTGAATTTGGGTCCTTGCACTTACACAGCAGGCAGCAAAACCACTGAGCTAAATCCCTGGCCCAGGGATAGCTCTTTTTCTCTCTTTTGTATTAAATTCTTTTATTGGTACATTGTACGTATACAACACAATTACATTTCTCATTGGGAATTGTACCTTTATATAATGCATCTTGGTTCTTATTTTTTCCCCATTCCTAGCCCTCCACGCCCTCCACCTTTCCCTATTTACAAAGACTTTATTTCCATATTTTCCATTTCTCATCATTTTTTCCTTTCCCTTCTTTCCTTTCCCCTGTGCCTCCCACTACCCCTATCCCTTTGGACCTTTTATTCCTATTGTACATTATCGATTATTCATTCTAATAATTGGTACATTTTAGGTATACAATATAATGACATTCATCATTGGAAATTTGCACCTTTACATAGTCTCTCTTGGTTCTTGTTTTTCACCCTTGCCCAGCCCTCCCTTCAACCCCTCCAGCCCTCCCTATTTACAAAATTTTTGTAAAATTTTTGTAAATAGGGATAGCTCTTTTTCAATGAAAAGGGAACAAAGACATGGAGAGAGAGGGAAAGAAGCAGAGGGGAAGGGAAAGTAAAAATAATTAAGATGTATTATGTACACGTACCAACTCCCCATGATGAATGCAACCATTATGTACTGCAAATGTGTACTAATAAAAATTAAAACTAGAGAAAAAAAGAAAGCTGAACATCTTACTTCTTGGGGTATGATAAACTTCGGCTTCATGGTGAAGAAGTGACATTCTGCGATCGTTGGGGAGGTAGAGGCAAGTTGCCTGATCTGTCCAGCTCTATCTTTGCTCATCAGTAGTGACAATTTTCATCTGAAAACTTGTGTCCAAATGAGACTGTGTTAAGGGGAACTCTGCTGTGAGTTCTCACAGGCGATAAGATTATTCTTCCTCCCAGAAGAGGAAGTGACCTGTTTGGGGAGTCAAGATTAGCTCTTGCAGAGAGGAGATGGGTGTTTCTGAGTGTGACGCCTTCCTGTTTTCTGTAAATTCTGTCACTTTTGCAGACATATTCTACTGGTTATCTTGGAACTCGGAGTTCCCCATCTTGATTATGATGCTATCATCATGAAACATTTATTGTGTGCCAACCTGAAGCTGCTAGATATTTTATATCGTCTCTCTCACCATGAGCTATGTGGTGTGTTCCATTTTATGGAAAAGAGCCTGGTCCTGAAAAGACCACATGTTTTCTCAGTAATACAGCTGGTAAGTGACAAAGCTAGAGCTTGGACTCATTACTAACACTGAGAACCCTGCCATCTGCACTGCACGCGGGTAACTGAGGTGAATCCTTAGTATTCTGGTTCCAGATGTTCAATTGGGGAATGTTCTATAGATTAAAGAAAGTTTCTGTCAAAAGTTATTTTAATCACCCTAGTTGACGTACATGAGCCTTGCTTATGAATATCCAAATTAGAATGCTGATGATTATTAGATGTAACAAATAGGCTACTGCTGAAGGTGAGAAAATTGAGATCCTATCATATCACAGATTTGATGACTGTTAAGAATGTGGAAGAAGTTGGATGTGGTGGCACACATCTGTAGTCCCAGAGGCTGAGGCAGGAGGATCACCACAAGCTCAAGGCCAGCTTGGACTTCATAGTTGGTTCAAGACCAGCCTGAACTGCACAGTGAGACCCTATCTCAAAAAAACAAAAAAAGAAAATGGATGAGGGAACCATTTATTGCTGTGACTTTATGCAAATTGCTTATTTTTTTTGTTCCTTGTCATTTTCGTTTAAACAGAAACAATTACAGTAGTTACATATAATCCACCTAAAGCCCTGGGTAAAGAAAAGTGCCTCTCATTTGCTAAGTGCTTGATTACTGCTAATTGTTGCCACCTTCACTGCCAGCATCACTGCCATCGGCAGGGGAATGTGGATGGAGATGCAGGGGTATCAGGAGTGATGTTGAGTGTGGGTGGAAGCTACATCTCTAGCTTGAGACATCTCTGGGGTTAGCAGCTTCCTTTCCTAAAAAAGTTCTAGTTACTGAATTCTGTATTAGAAATGTGCCTCAGCCACCATCCAGGCTGTTTTTTGAGGAAGGAATCTGATGCAAAGGGAATATATTTAGAAGACACGCTTGATCCTTGGAGCATTTAACATTACAGCTGACTACCCCTTATCTGACATTCTTGGCAACAGAAGGGTTTCAGATTTTGGATTTATTTGGATTTGGAAATACTTGCCTAGACTTTACCAGCTGAACCTCCCTAACTTGAGAATCCAAAGTCAAAATGCTGCAAACTCCAAAACTTTCAACATGTAATTGTTTATAATATAAAGAAGATTTAGATTTATAGTGAAGTGTCAATCTTTATTTTGACAATATTAGCTATTCACATCTCTGTCCTTTTAAACTTTTAGAATATAATAATAAACTCAATCAGGGCTGTGCTAACATTTTCATCCAACCAAAATCAGATTCTGTCCTATCAGTCTGCTGGCTCCCTCCAACAATGACCCCTCTCATTCCAAGTGCCTGGCTGAGATCCTGTTCTCCATGCATTCTCACTCTAGGAAAGGTTGGTTTCTTCAGCACCACCCTTGCTGGTGGTGCTGCCACCTGCCTCAAAAGCGCAAGGTCCTGAGTTTGACCCCTGGTACCAACAAAATTTTTAAATCACTAATTGAACTTGCCAATAAAGTTGAAGTAAACTTAAAAAAAAATGTGGCATCGTATTAACCTGCTTGGGCTCCTTATGCTACTGTGTAAACCAAAGCTCATTTCAAAAGCCAGAAGACAGCTCAGAAGACTTCAGGGCAAGTGTCTCCAAAGACCCACTGTACACAAAGTAGTGCTCCTGGGGCACAGGGATAAAAATAGGTTTTGCGTTCTGCCCTGGGGCTCCAACCTGGTGGGAAAGGTAGACCTGCTCAGCTACAATCACACGAGAGTGATGAGAACAATACTACAGCAGAAACATAGGTGAAACCCTGACATCCACATTCTCATAGCACACTTAGCACTGAGAAAAACAGAAATGCCAGTAATACAGTTTCCTGCCTTAGGTAAACTTATAATTGCTTTTAAAATTTATATGTGATTTTAAAATTCCCATTCCTGCTGTTAACAATCACATCCACAGTTTGGATTTGCTTTATTTTTCTTTAACGAGCATATTTCATCTTGCCAAAGCATGTGGGAGATTTTTTTTAATCCTCTGGAATCAGCCCTGTTTTCCAAAGAGCAACAAGAGCAGCATCTATACCACCTAATAAAGTGACAGTTGGGGGTTTCGCCAACAGTCCTGGCAGGACGATATCCCCACTGACATCAGTAGGGATGCTGGTAAATTCCAGCAGCAACAGGTCTCTAAATGGGGAAGGGACCCGAAGAGATTAAGACAAGTCCTGGGGATGGTGGGAGACCACAGAGCACTGAGACCTGAGCACAGGAATGTTCCACATAGTCATACAGTCCTGACGGAAGCAGCTATGTGTGCTTTTAAAAATCATATATACTGGCCAGGGATTTAGCTCAGTGGCACAGTGCCTCCCTTGCAAATGCAAGGTCGTGAGTTCATTCCCCCGGTACCCCCTACCCCCCAAATTGTATGTATATATGGTGAATGTTTAAATTTTAAAAAATTTATTACAATAAAAGACATTGCTATTTTTTAAAATGACATGAATTCCATTTACACAATATGAAACCCATATGGGCACCATCTGAGAGAAGTCTTTCTCCTCTCTTAGAAAACTTCTTAGTTTGCTTGCCCCTGCTTCATTTGGTTTCCACGATAGCTTCTGTGTTTTAAATCCTGGAATTTCTGAGGTCATGATCACTTAAATATGGGAGAAGGGGGATGGCTGACACTTGTTACAGCAGTCTGGATTCACAGGTGTTGATCCTGGCTTAACAATTGTTGAGTGAGGTGTGCTTTATATTAACTGATTAAGTCCATTCTTTGCTGGAACAAAAGAATCCCTCCCCATATGTTGGCAATGGTAATCTTGCCTGGATTTTAGAGATTATCCGGATTTGTGATGTTATCTTATTGTCGTTCAATATCCCTGGAGTTTAGTTCAGAATTTATATGACTGAGTCTCTAGACTTACAGGGCATTAGGACCTACAGTCATTTAATATTTGTGGTAGTTAATTCATTCCTTGTTGCACTGTTAACAATATCCTATTTTCTCTATGTAAGTACCACCTGTTCATGGCTCTGTCCATGTTGTGCTCTCACCTGTGATAACAATTGGGCATGTGACCAAGCTCTGGCCAATCAGAACATTTCACCCCCTTTACTACAGCAATGGGTTCAGCTATGCAAACAAGATTACCTATAGGAGATAGGGCAGTACAGCTCAGTTGTAGAGCACTTGCCTAGCATATGTGAGGCCCTGGGTTCAATTCCCAACACTGTAAAAAAAGAGAAATGACTGAAAATCATCCTCAGACTTACATTTGAGGTACAGGGGAAAGAAAACCATTGTCTTTTCCCACTAGACTTGAAGCTATGAGGCTATAAACCTGGAGCTTCTGGCAGCCATGAATACTCATGAGGAGAGGGCCAGCCTGAGACAGCAGGGGATCTGGAAAGCAGAGGCAAGAGATTGAGACAAGGGCAGGGGATTTGGCTCAGTGGTTTCCCTGCCTGCTGCGCCAGTGCAAGGACCCGAGTTTGATCCCTGGTACCGCCCCCCCCCCAAAAAGAGAGATAGAGACAAGTGTGTTCTGATGCTGTCATCTGAGACCAGACTTTCACCCACGCTTGCAGGGAGCCTTCCTGATTTCTTTGTCTCAGCACCCAGTACGTTTGGTTTGGTTTGGTTTGGTTTGGTTTCTTGCTTAAGCTAGTTTGAGTAAAGTTTATTCCATACATTAGGAAGAGTTTTGATCGATAGGAGATGATTGTGATGTTGTTTTGCATTCCCTGTGGGAGGCTGTAGCTCCTTTAGAGAGGGATGAGGCAGCCTGAGACCTCCCATCTTCGAACAGGTTAGTGAGTACTGACATCCTGTGTAGAGACAGAGCATCCAGAACTCAAAGTTACAGTCTGATCTGAAGTGTCATGAAAATTCAACTCAAGATCTATTATTTTTAAGCACTTGTGATCATGTATTTATAGTAGGCATATCTAAACTTTTGGCTTGCCTAGACCACACTGAGTGAAGAGGAACTGTCTTGGGCCACATTAAAATATACAATTACAGTTAATGTATGCGACAGAAATTCTTTTAAATATTTATTCTTAGGAAAAAAAGAGTAAGTGCCCTCCAGACCACAGGTTAAGCACACATGATTTATAGTATTTTGGAATCTGCAAAGTGAAGAAAACAAGTTTTGTAATTGGAACTTGGAAAGTGACTTGGTTTTTTTAAGGCTTTGTCTCCTCCTGTGCAGAGTGGTGTATTCAGTGTACTTTTCTCAAAGAATTATTAAAGGAGAGAATTTATATAAAATAAACAGAACAAGATGTGCGGTACAGCCTCAATACATAGACTCTATCACTATTAATAATGCTTTGAATTAAAAAGTTGAAATTAGAAATAAACTCTTCAAAAAGAGGATTTGGGGTCTATTAAACATTCCTGGGACATGACTCAGTGCAAAGTGCCTGCCTAGCATTGCAAGGCCCTGGGCTCAGTACCTGGCATTGCAAAAACAAAAAATCAAACACAGAATTCCTTAGGATGCCTCAGATTTGTTGGCTAGCTCTTCCAAGTTGGTAGGCAAAGGGAAAACAAATACTAGCTGCATCCCAAGCCTCTGCCTTCAGTGCCTGTGCCCATCTCAGTCTATGGTAGGCTCAGAACCCTCAGAGGACCTACTTCCCAGGAGTCAGTACCTCTCGGGATCACTGACGGGGCTAACTGGGGGTTTCCAGGGGAAGCTTCCGATGATGAGGGCAGAACTGAATCACTTTGAGGAAAAAGAGCATCTTTCCTGGGAAGAATCGTTACACTCTCGTTATATCTGCTTTTTGTGCTATAAATTTAAGAGAAGATGCCTCAGTGTGGGAGGACACTCCTTCCTAATGAATCATTTCGTAGTTGATTTAATTATACATAGTTAATATGAGAACTAGATGGGAGTGAAAGGTAATTATATATATTATTTACTTTTTTTCAGGATTCAAAGGGAGAAATGGAGATGTTTATTTGAAGCAAAAGTCTTATTTTGTGTCAATTTTAAATTGATAACATGCCTTGTTCCACAGTGAATTAAGAAGAAACACTTTCCGTCGTCCTATAGAAATTGCAGTTTCCCCTGTCACCTTGATGGTAGTTATGTGAGATCTGTGCTCTTTTTATCAAATATCAAATATCATCATTGTCTTGGCTCACTTTCTTGAAATTTCTCTTTGTGTGTATGTGACTTAGTGACAATAAAAATTAGTGAAAGCCACTGGTAAAGACTGAAATGGTCCTGGACAATTGGACACTGTGATCCTCCTCACACACAGGTTCCTGTGTGGCTGCTGATGCTTAGGGCTAGCACATTTCATAACACTGAGAGCTTTGTTTGCTTTATGTTCAAACATCCCAGGTTTCAAATGGGCTGTGACAGGTGACTGTTAGAGATTGGACAGGTGTCCCCCAAAGACTTGGTCTGCAGAGTGGTCTTAGTGGGAGGTGCTGTGGATGTTGAGGAAGCAGCGCCTGGTGGGACATCCTTAGGCACACATTTGGGGTGTGCCTGGGATTGTGGGACCCTGATATTCCCCCTACCCCACCCACCCTGCTTGAGATGTGAGCACTTGCTCTAATACATGATCCTGCCTTGATGTGCCACCCATATCAAAGCTCAAGCCAATGAGGTAGGTCACCCAACCTTGGACTTTCATCTCCACAACCATGAACCAAAATAAACCTCTACTTCATAAATAGCCTGTGTTAGTTCATTATAGTGATGTGAAATTAATGCTGTGACCATAAAGAAGGATGGGCAGAAAAGAGGTGATTTATTGTGCTTCTTTATTTTTGAGACAGGCCCTTACTATATATTTCTGGCTGGCCTTCACCTTGAACTCACCGTGTAACCCAGGCTGGCCTTAAACTCAAGGCAATCCTTGTGTCTCAGCCTCCTGAGTGCTAGGATTACAGGTGTCCACCACCACATCTGGCTTGTTTCTTGGCTGTTCAGCATTCACTTTTATTTATCATGGCCCCTAACATTCACTTGAAAGCTACTCTTTCCCTACAGGTGGTTCTAAATGTAACATGAGACCAGGTCTTACCAATCAAAACTTCATATTCCCCTGGCTGCAGTGACTGATTCACAGATAGATAATGACAAACCTGGGACTTCATACTCTTTTCCTGAGTCTTTTAAATAGTAACTTCTGAGTCTTAGGATCAGGATGACTTGGTTCTCAGAAATCCCTGAGCTTTAGAGCCCAAATGTGACATCTTGTTTATGCAAGCAGGTGTAAAGCTGGGAAGGAACACTGGTAGAGCAGCAGGAATATAAGGTATGGTGAGTTGGAGAAGCACATTTTCCCATAATAAATAGCCACTGCATAGGGGACCATGATCAGTAGCAGAAGATGTCAGAAAGATGAGCTGGGGGGGTTGTGTCATGAGACTTTGGACCTGAAATCTGCTAGAGGATTCCAAGATTCAAGATGTGATTGCAGGGGTGGGGGATTTAGCTCAGTGGTTCCACTGCCTGCCTCACAAGCACAAGGACTGAGTTTGATCCCTGATACAAAAAAAAAAAAAAAAAATGTGATTCCATGCAGCAGCTCCCCCAAGCCTTCAAGATGGATGGAGTACAAGACTGTAGTTATATTCTTCTTCCTCTAGCCAGCTAAATGTTTTCATGCCAAAAGATTTAGCCATTGCTTTTTCCAGCCCTCCCCCCTTTAAGGCATTTGGGTTTTTTTTCTTCTCCTGAGTTTTCTCCACCCACTATGGCTAAACTATTCTGTGCTTCTGAGTGTGTAAAAGAAGTGAACATTTCCTTTCTGCTCAAGACTTTGAACTCTTCAGAGAAGAATACTCATAGAAATCTAGTCAAAAAAAGAACTCTTGTGGCAGACATCTGATAATTCTCAATTTTTTCCAGTATAGTTTGCCAACCTATTCCAACGAACCTGTGTGTACTGGTAAGCATCAGCCAGAGTAACATATTTCTGTTGTTACAATCATAATATTTCTACCATTGTATTTAACTCCTCCTTGTGTTTTTTGCCTGACATTTTGCCTGCAGCATCTGACTAATCTGCTGAGGGAGAACTGTCTTACACAGTTCTACAAATGATACCATTTTCCAAGGTTAGACAAATAATGAAAAAATAAATCCCCAAACACCCTGTGTGGAGCTGGGCATAGAACTTCCCCAGATGCAAAGGTCTCAGAACAATTGGGGATCGAACCCAGGGACACTTTAGCCCTGAGCTGTACCCCAGCCCCTTTAAAAAAAACTTTTTATTTTGAGACAGGGTCTTAGCTTCCCAGGCTGGCCCCAAACACGTGCTCCTTCTGCCTCAGAAGGGACAAGGCATATTATCAATTTAAAATTCACAGAAAAATAAGACTTTTGCTTCTTATAACAAACTTGTGTTCCTCCTGTAGTCCTCTACCACCTAGCTGGCTCCAACTGGGGATCCCGGTGTGTTTCCCAGGCTCTAAATCTGACCTTTTTCTGCTTACATTTGAAAGTTACTCATTGGCCTCTACATCATCTAGTTGCTTGATGACAAAATTCAAGAAGCACTTGAATAGTCGAACATAGCAAGTGTTCCCAGAAACCAGATATCTGGGCTTTGGCAAATGGGAAAGCAGAGACAATGCTGGGATGTGCTTTCTACGAGAAATGGGAACCCCAGCTGTGGATCAGTCTGGGGGCCACAGTGGGAGAAATAGCTGCCCCCAGCTGTCTATACATCATCTTTACAGGCCGATTTCAGGTATTTGCTCATATTACTTGAAGAAGAAAGAGGGTGGGGGAAATAGAAACAAAATTCTCATGCTGCAGAATCGGTAGCTGGAGCCGCTTTAAAAGCGCCAAATGCGATGTTTCTGTGGCTCTTGACTCCCTCTTGTGGCAGTGTGGTGCCACTGTTTTCTAACTGCAAAATCACCTAGTTGTTCAACGTGGTGATATAAGTAGATAGGATGTAACAATTCAGTGAGGCAAAAAGAGAATCTATGCTGAATTTGGACACACTTCTCAGAGAGTTAAGGGATTCAGCTGTAAAAAGTTGTAAATAAACATATAGATCCACTGTTCCCACCAATAGATAGTTTCATCAACACTACTTCCAACAATGTTGGTTCAGGATATTACAATTCGGGGAGGAAAGAAAGTACTAGATTTTCCCTATTCCACTCCAGCTGCAGATAAATGGTTTTCTATAAAAATGTAAGATCTAAGTTCATATGTACATTCTAGTGATAGAACATATATTATACTTCCAGAATTATTTTATACATTGGATATTGTTATTATGTGTTCCTCTTTACAGCACAGAAAGGAGTAGAATAATTGATATAGCTTCAGAGGTCTCTTTTTTGAAATCCTAAATGAGATGAACTTCCCTCTAAGAAACTGTACAAAGATAAATTCTGATTTTTAAAGGAAACCAGATGGCAACAAATTTTTAAGTACTGTGCATTGCTTTTGGGTCATTCTCAAGAAGTTGGGTCAAATGCATCTATTGTATTACACAACAGTTTTCAGTACTTTGGTAAATTATATGACATCCAAATAAGAATAGTGTTACGACATATCTCAGTGTTTCCTTAAAGCCTCATGCGCTCATAGGTGGGGCTTTTAGGAGGTGACTGGACAATGGATGTGTGATACTGGACATGGGTGCGTGATACTGGATCATGGGTATATGATAGTGGATCAGTCCACTGATGGATTTATAGCTGAGCATGATGTTTAGGTGGAGCCTGGTGGGAAGAGGTGAGTCACTGGGTCACTGTGTTTGTGGACTGGAGAATACACACACACACACGTGCGTGCACGCACACACACACACACACACACATATGCTCCCTTGAGTGCTCGCTGCCTCCTGCTTGCCACATGCCATAGACTGTTTCTCTTTGGCCATGCCCCTCTTCCATGCCAGCCTGCCTTGGAGCCACTGACTGTGAACTGAAACCTCTATAAACTGTGAACCAAATAAACCTCTCCTTTAACTTGTGGGTTTTGGATAGTGTGTCCCAGCAATGAGAAAGTAACTAAGACAAAGAGACTCTTCAGGCACAGCTTCTCTAAAGAGCATTCTTCAACTGTCCTGGAGCTTGGGCGTGTTCAAGGTGGCTGTAAACATTTGTGTCTCCCAGTGTGGTAGACAAAGGATCCTTCCCTTGTGGTATTTATAACCTTGTGTTTTTGTGCATGGGATATACTTGGCTTTTTTCAATGAATAGAATATTGCAAAAGTAATGGAATATCACTTACAAGATTAGGTTACAAGTTTTTTCACTTATACTAAAAGTTTATCTTAGTTAATTGAAAAGAAAGTTTGTTACTAAATGTTTCTTTTTTGTAAGAATCTTTTTGGTTTATGTCTTATACTGAGTGAATACTTTGAAGATAGCAATATGCAATGTAATAATTATTGTTATTCTCTTAAAAAAAGATATAATTTCCCCAAACTTGGAAGCAGCCTAGCAACCTTTCTACTGGCATGGTACATTCAGACAACAGAATAATAGTACAGAAAGAAGAGCCATGAAAAGACATGTGGGAGATTAAATGCATATTATTAAGTGAAAGAAGCCAACAAGCCAATTTGAAAAGGCTACTTGCTGTATGATCCCAACTATATAACATTTTGGGAAAGAGAGAAGTGGAAACACAGTAAAAACATCACTGGTTGCCAGGGTTTAAGTAGGAGAGAGAGATGAGCAGACCTACCAAGAAAGAAATCTAGGGCAGTGAGATTATTCTGTATAACACTGTATGATGGATGGATAGCATTATATGTTCATCAAAACCCAGAGAATGTAGAGCACTAAGAGTGAACCATAAGGTAAACTGTGGACTTTAGGTGACAGTTTATCCATGTAGGTTCACCATATTTTTCAGTCATATCTCGTATGAATGTTCAAGTCTTACATCCTGCATAGGGATCTATGTGCCCAACAGATAAGTTTAAAATGGAAAACACTGTCCTGGTTTTTCAATTATTGTGGTGGTGGTGGTGGTGGTAGTGGTGGTGGTGGTACTAGTGACTGAATGCAAGGAGCACTCAACTATATCTCTAGCCCTTTTTAAAAATCTTATTTTGAAACAGGGTCTCTCTAAATTGTTCAGGTAGGCCTCCAACTTGCAACCTTCCCATCTTAGCCTCCCCAGTAGCTGGAATGTGTGCACCACCACACTCTTTTCAGCCCTGCTTTTATTACAAGCATTTGACTTTTTAAAGCTGAGTTTTCTGGCATAGGTAAATAATTTCAGCCTTTGGCAGGCTAAGGCAGGAGAATCATGAGTTCAAGGGAAGCCTAGATTACATTTTTAAAAATCTTTTAATTTTTGTACAATGGATGCTATCACAATATCTTGTGCTGTTAAACTGGAATAGTTCTAGCTCCTGTTGTACTTCCAAAGTAGGATTAACCCAACTTCAATTGTCTCATGTCTTTCTTTTCCAAAGAGTTCAGAATCCATATAACCAGTATAGAAGCAGCCAGATACAATTATATTAGGAAATACTAGCAGCAGTCATCACAGCAAAAATGACATTCCCAGATTCCAGTGCAATCTAGACCTATATTTCAGTTGCCAGGCAAGGATTATCTTGGGGAAGGGTGAAAAAAGAAAAGCTTCTTGTTTGAGCTTATTAGTCTCTCAGTAGACTGTACTAGCTGGCCATAGTCAGTGAACCTACACACAATTGGGAAATATCTGCAAATATCTTTTTTTTTTCTCACTGTGTAGTTCAGATTGGCCTTGAACTCACTATGGAGCCCAGCCTGGCCTTGAACTTGCACTGATCCTTTTGCGTCAGCCTCCCATGTGCTGTGATTACAGGTGTCCACCACCACACCTGGTTGGGAAATATCTTTTGTAAAGGAGTTGGTTATACTTCATTGTGTCCCTTCTGATACTTTTCATAAACCTGAGGCCTTCTCCAGCTGTGATGTGATTTCTATCACCACTGTGCCTGGGCCTCAGGCCCAGGGAGGGCACACTGGTATAAACTTTGCTACTCCAAAGGATTCATGAAAGTTTCTTTCCTGCAAACATATTCTTGCTGTACCAGGTCTAACCCAGATCCAAAAAATAAAGATAAAGGAGAAATATATTAGAAAAAATCCATTATATTCTCACTGTAAGATGACCTGGAGAAAAAGCTAAGTCTGAAGCACTTCATTCCTGATTCTGGTAATATGCCTGAAATCTCAGCAAAGTACAGCTGCCCACTCAGTATCAGGCCCCCTAGGGAGTTTCTTGTGACCCCAAGAAAGAAATTTCCATTTCTACTCAAGACTTAATCCTGACTTATGCAGTATTGAGGCAGGAGATTAGCGTGTGGCCAGCTGCCTGGGCAGGTGGGCAGGACTTGTTAATCTTGCAGCCATTTGCTGAAAACACTATCTTTTCCTCTGCTCTTGAATTGAGTTTATATTCTATAAAATGTTAATGTTAAATAATCCTGCAAAACTCAGTGGACCATATATGTGTGGTTCTATTTTTAGATTCTCTGTTTTATTCCAATGGTCTATATGTCTTTCCTTACACCAACACTGCCTTGATTACTGTAGCTTTAGAAGAACTCTTAAAATTAGGTACTAGATGTCTTCCAACACTGTTTTTGTT
>NW_004624733.1:2163592-2219677 GCF_000247695.1 Heterocephalus glaber | reverse complement strand
TCTAGCAGCTGCTGGATTGATTTCTCTTGTTCCCTTACAATTTTCAAGCAATTTTTCTTTTCCTGGTCACTAATTGCAATCTTATCTTCTATATCTGAAATTCTGTCCTCACATTGATTCATTCTGCTGCGTAGACTTTCTATGGAGTTTTTAATCTCCTGGAAATCTGTTTGCATCTGTTTTATGGATTCCATTTGTTTCCTATTTTGGGATTCCATCATGTTACTCAGATCCTCAATTTTTTTGTCTGTGTCCTCTCTAGACTTTTAATCATGTCTTGCACTATGAGCACAGTCTTTGCTGTTATCTGAGAAATTATTTCTGATTTCATTTTTCTCAGAACCTCGTTTGTTGCCAGTTCAGTGTCCAGGTAGTTGAGTATCAGATTGTTCCATCTCGTTTCCCTTTGGGGTTGCTGTAGGTGATCTGGAAGTCTGTTTTTGAGGCTTATTTACATGTCTTCTCATTTCCATGGTGGGGGAGCTTCTGACACCTGTGTGGCTCACCTTCTCTGCCTGGGGAGTGTGGAATGGCAGCGCAAGAGCCTCCTTCTGGGTGCTGGGACTGGCTCACCTTCTCTGCCCTGGTTTTGTTTGTTTTGAAAAGTTTAAATGTGTTTACATTGGTTGTCATCAAAGGGTTAAATTCTAAGTATGTTACTAATATGTGTACATCGGTCATCTTCAAAGAGTTTAAGAGCCAACTGGTTACAATATGACCTTCTCCTTTATAGTGAGTTTAAAAAACTGTTGGAAAAAGGCACAAATATGTCAGAACAAGGTGTGATATTTGAGATTTGACTTTAAAAAGGATAAAAAGAGGCTTGGTCCAGAGAAAAAATCATTTATTCTCTGCCAAGCCCCCTCCAAAATGCTTCAATTATTTTATTCCATTTTTGCTGCCTATTGTCCTATTTGGGAGGACTGTAAAAAACTTAGTAGAACTTTGTTAAACTCTAAAAAATACACAGAGTTTTCAGAAAAATTAAAAAGTTAATGCCACTAGAATGCTGTGTGATACATAGAATCCAGACGCTTGATATGAGCAGCAGTTTCCAGTAAATATGTGGCCTGATTGGAATCCCAATACCCCCAGTAGGCCAGGAGAGCTTAAGAAATTATCGGATGGCCCTTCTGGTAGGGATACGAGCAAGAGCCCTGGGAAATTTTATGAGTGGCTTTGTGAGGTCTACAGAATATACACACCATTTGACCCTGCTGTTCCAGATAACCATCAGTTAATCAATACAACCTTTGTAACTCAGTGAGCTCCAGACATTAGAAGGAAGATTCAGAAGCAAGAGACTTGGGAAGGCACAAATATAACACAACTGTTGCAATTAGCTAGGAAAGTATATGTGAACAGAGTCAGTGAGAGAAAGAGAGCAAGCAAGGAAGAAAGATGAGTGAGATAAGAGGAGAACAATGGGTATGGGAACCAAGGAAGAGAGAGAGAGAGAGAGAGAGAGAGAGAGAGAGAGAGAGAGAGAGAGAGAGACTCTGAATGAAACCAGAGGGAAAACAGAAAAAAGGCTTTAGGTGTAAAGACTTAGAGTTTGACCAGTGTGCATATTGTAAAGAGAAAGGACACTATAAGAATAAGTGCCCAAGGCTCAAAGAAAAGAAAAAGCAGGACTTAAAGGAAAGGGAGGATACTGGCACATTGTTGTCTGTGATGGAAGACAGTGACTGACACAGACTGGGCTCAATGCAGCTAGGCCCCCACAAGCTCATAGTCGATATAATGATAGGGGGCCAAAATATCTCTTTTATGGTGGACAGTGGCACAGAACATTCAGTAGTAACAGCTCATCACCCCTCTGAGCAGAAAGTGCATCCAAGTGATCAGTGCCACTGGAATTTCAGAAAAGCTCCAGTTTTGCTACAAAAGGACATGTGAAATTGGAGGACATAAAGTGAAACATGAATTCTTGTATATGCCAGAATGTCCTATCCCCTTACTAGAAAGAGATTTATTATCCAAATTGGGAGCTACAAAACTTTTACCCAATGAGGAAATGCGTCTCTGCATTTAGACCCAGGAAGAGATCTCATCATGATGGTAACTGCTAAAAGGGAGGATGAATGGCAATGTTACAATGTGAATGATGTTTGCCAGGCTCCACAAGAATTAAAAACTATGTTTCCTGAAGTGTAGGCAGATGAATCCCCCCCAGACTTAGCTAAGAATCATCCACCCATAGTTATAGAATTAAAAGACAATTCAGCTCCCATTGCTGTAAAACAATATCCAATGTCCAGGCAAGCCTGAATTGGAATCAGGCCTCATATCATGACATTAAAGGAATTTGGACTTATAAGAGAATGTAAGTCACCTTAGAATACCCTTTTGGTGCCAGTTTGAAAACCTGATGGGGACTATAGGCCAGTGCAAGATCTATGGGCTGTAAATGATGGAACAGTAACACTGCACCCAGTGGTCCCTGACCCTTATACTTTGCTGGGTCTAATACTCCCAGTGGCAGCATGGTTTACTTGTTTGGACTTAAGAGATGCCTTCTTTTGCCTTTGCATCGCTCCCCTTAGTCAACCCATCTTTGCATTTGAATGGGAGGACCAAAATGATGAAAAAAGACTCAGTTTACTTGGACCAGATTGCCAGAGGGATTTAAAACTCACCCATGCTTTTTGGAGAAGCCCTAGCCAAGGACTTGCTTGCCTTCCCTGTGGAACAATATAGCTGTGTCCTACTGCAGTATGTGGATGACCTCCTGTTATGCAGCCCAACCCAAGAGCAGTGCTGGGAAGGCACCAAAAAGTTGTTGCTGCACTTACAAGAAACTGGATAGAAGGTATCATGGGAAAAAGCCCAGATTTGTGTACAGCATGTTAAATATTTAGGATTTCAAATGATACAGGACATGCATTGCCTAGGAAATGAAAGGTTATTAGTGCAATCCCTAAACCCCAAACAAAGAAGCAGCAGAGAGAGTTTCTTGGGGTGGAAGGCTTCTGTAAAATTTGGATTCTGGGTTTTGCAGAAATCTCTGGACACCTTTATGAATCCCTAAAAGGACAAGAGGAGAGTCATCTTCATTGGACTGTAGAACAGGAGGAAGCTTTTAAGAAATTAAAATTGACTTAGGCAGCCGCCCCAGCCCTAGGCATACCAGATGTAAAGCAGCCTTTTACTCTATATGTGACTGGAAAAAAACATGTGGCCCTTGGAGTGTTGACCCAAGAAGTAGGGCCATGGAATCAACCAGTGGCATATTTGTCTAAGAATTTAGATTCAGTAGCAAAAGGATGGCCTCAGTCTTTGGGCCTTAGCAACTTCAGTTCTGTTGATTCAAGAAACAGACAAGCTGACTTTAGGTCAGGAACTGACTGCAGGTTCCACACATGGTCCTAGAATTGCTGAACACAAGGGAGCATCATTGGGTCTCAAATAATTGGGTTACTCCATATCAAGCCCTTCTCTGTGAGAATCCCCACTTGTGTTTTATTTCTATGAAAACTTTGAATCCTGCTGCCTTTTTGCCCACGGAGACAGGCTCTCCTGATCATGACTGCTTGAGTGTCACCGATGAGCTCTTTTCCAGCTGCCCTGACTTGCAAATGGCACCCTTGTCCATTGCTGACCTTGTTCTGTTCACGGATGGGAGCAGCATCATGGCAGATGGGGTTCATCATGCTGGATATACAGTAACCACAAAGGATGAGGTGATCCTAGCTGGGGCCCCTTACTTTTGGCTGGTTGGCACAATTGCCTGAGCTCTGGGTACTCATACAGGCACTCCAATGGACAAAGGGTAAAAAGGTAAATATATATACAGACTCTCACTATGCATTTGCTCCATGGCATGATTCATCGAGTGAGGTCTTTTCATAGCAGAAGGGAAGCAAATCAAAAATAGAAAATTATACAGTTGTTAGAGGCAATGTGGGAACCTAGCAAAGTCACAGTAATACATTGTTCAGGACATCAGAAAAAGAAAAACTTCATTACACATGGTAACAGTAAAGCTGATGCTGAAAGCCAAGAAAGACAATGTACTCAAAGCCCTGCTCTCACCACTCCGGAGGCTGGTGAGTCAATGCACGGCTGAAGAATGGGAGCATCGGGAAAGGCAGCATGGATTCTTGTGCTATGCCGGATCGCTACTGCTCTGAGTTTCTTTGTTTTCAAACTGTGGATGTTTAAGCCTAGTGATAAAAAGTTTGATGAACAATATGTAACTTTTAAAATGGTAAAATGAAAACCGGGGGGCTATCCTTTTATGATGCTCTTTGATGCTTGCCCAAAGGAACATTATGGGAGGCCTGGGGTAACTTCTGACTGTGGGGACTATTCTAATGAGAAATTATATTGCAAAGAGAAAACACAAGTTTGGATCAATGGCTTCCTTGTTGGATGAGCCATTGGTAATTGTAACAATTGTAAACAAGGTTAATGTAATCCTATATCTATGTATATGCCAGCTGCATGGGATCCCATTTGGCTACAAGGAGTAATATATTTCATTAGAACAAGAAATTAAAAAAAAGATCTTGAGGAAATTTGAGATGCACTTCAGGATTTAAAAACCCAGTTAGATTCTTTAGCCAACATGTTGCTACAGAATAGGCATGCTCTCAATTTGCTAACAGCCCAAGAGGAGGGACTTGCTTATTGCTTGGTAAAAATGTTGTTAATATGCTAATGAATCTGGTGTAGTACAAGAATCACTAGACAAACGGAAAGATCAGATCAAGGCTCTTAATGAGAAATTTGGTATAAAAGGACCACCTTATGGGATTCATTTTACTTGGGCAGGATAAAAAACTTGGATAGGTCCTCTTCTGAGTCCCCTTCTTGTTATAATATTAATATTAATGCTTGGTCGTTGTGTTATTCAATGCATCTCAAGATTTATATAGCAGCATATTGCTGCTGCTGAACACTATCAAATGCTAGTATTAAGAAATACAGATAAGTTAGATAAAACATATTATGGATAGAAGATTGATCCCAAAGTAGACAAAGGGAGGAATGGTAAGGAAAACTTTTAAAGTAAGTTTAGTAGATTAGCTATTAAAGTAGTTGTGAAAGCAAAATAGGTAGTGTATCCTTTTAAAAGCTTGCCTTAGCCCATTGCTTTTGTTGTTTAAAGTGAAGGTTATATAGCTTCTTTGATTTGTAGCTCCACTATAGATAACATCCTAGCTCTGAAGAACAAAGTGAGAATCCTTAAACAAACTTGTGATATATGTGCCTTAACTGTCATGTGTTTAGGACTGTAATCAGTGATCAAAACCACCCGTGTCTAACCATTAAACAGGAATTGGAACTTTATTTACTTAACAAAGACCACTAGGGATGAGATAATGACTGACAAAAGTATAAAAGTTGACGAACAAAGAACACAGTGGGGGACGCTGACCAGACCAGTTTCTGGCATTCTGGCTTGCTAGTAAGTAAAGGCTTTGTTTTTTTACCCTACTTCTGTGTCTCTGCACGTTTATTTCCACAATTCCAGAAAACAATGATCAATGTAAATGTATTGTATACCTAAATTGTATCAATAAAAGAATTTAAGGAAAAAAAAGATGAGGTAGCTGAGTATGTCTGGAGTTGTTTCTGTATCTTCTAATTTATTCCACTGGTCCTTGGGTCTGTTTCTTTGCCAGTACCATGCTGTTTTTATCACAGTGGTTTTGTAGTATAGTTTTAAGTTGGAGATTGTGATACCGCTGGTCATGTCTCTGTTGCATAGAATTTCTTTTGCTATTCTAGGTCCCTTCTGGTTCCAAATGAATTTTTGGATTGTTTTCTCTAGTTCTGTGAAATATTCTGTTGGAATTTCAATTGGGATTGCATTGAATCTATATAGCAGTTTTGGAAGTATGGCCATTTTCACTATGTTGGTTCTTCCTACCCAGGAACAAGGGATGTCTTTCCATTTTCTTATATCCTTTTTTCAAAGTGCTGTAGTTTTCAGTGTAGAGGTCTTTTGTCTCCTTCATTAGATTGATTCTTAGATCTTTCATTTTTTGTATGCTATTGTGAAAGGAATTGTTTGTCTAATTTCTCTATTGGTGAATATGTTATTTGTGTACAAGAAGGCTGTTGATTTTTGAGTGTTGGCCTTGTGTCCAGCTACTCTACTGAATTTGTCAATTAAGTCTAGAGATCTTTTGGCAGAGTGTTTTGGACTTCTATGTAGAGTATCCTATTGTCAGCAAATAATGACAGTTTAGTTTCTTCCTTTCCTATCTTTATGCCTTTTATTTCTTTCTATTGTCTAATAACTGTGGCTGATGTTTCCAGAACTATATTGAACAGGAGTGGTGATAGTGGATATCCTTGTCTTGTTCTCGATTTTAGCATGAAAGTTTTTAGTTTTTGACCATGTAGTATGATATTGGCTGTTGGTTTTTCATAGATAGCCGTAGTCAGGGTGAGATAAAGACTATCTATTCCAAATTTCTATAGGGTTTTTATCATGAATTGGTGTTGGATTTTGTCAAATGCTTTTTCTGCATCTATTGAGATGATCATATGGTTTTTGTCCTTGGCTCTGTTAATATAGTGTATTGCAATTATGGATTTACATATGTTGAACCATTTTTGCATCCCTGGGTAAATCCGACTTGGTCAGGGTGAATGATTTTCTTGATGACCCTCTGTATTCTGTTTGCCAGTATCTTGTTGAGGATTTTTGCATCTATGTTCATTAGGGAGATTGGCCTGTAGTTCTCTTTTTGGGTTGGGTCTTTCCCTGGTTTTGGAATCAAAGTAACACTTGCTTCCAGGATTGAATTTGAAAGTATTGCTTCCCTTTCAATTTCATTGAAGAGTTTAAAGAGCAGTAGCAGTACATCTTTGCTAAATGTCTTGTAAAATTGAGCAGTGAAGCCATCAGGACCTGGGCCTTTCTTTGTTGGTAAAGTTTTAATTATATTTTCAATTTCAGTGATTGTAATTGGGGTGTTTAGACTTTATATATCTTCTTCATTCAACTTTGGCAATTTGTATGTATCCAGCAATCTGTCCATTTCTTCTGTCTTTTCCATTTTATTAGAGTACAGGTCCTCAAAGTAGGTATTGATGATCCTGTGGATTTCTGCTGGATCTGTTGTGACTTCACCTTTTTCATTCCTAATTGCATGAATTTGAGCCTTTCCTTTCCTTTTTTTGATAAGGTTGGCTAAGGGTTTATTGATTTTATTTATTCTTTCAAAAAACTGTTTGATTTGTTGATTTTTGTATCATTCTCCTAGTTTCCATTGCATTGATTTCTGCTCTGATCTTTATAATTTCCTCCCTTGAATGAGCCTTGGGTTTGTCTTGCTCTTCTTTTTCTAGAAGCTTAAAGTTCAGCATTAGGTTGTTTATTTGAGTTTGCTCTGTTTTCCTAATTTGGGCATTTACTGCTATGAATTTCCCTTGTAGAACTGCTTTCATTGTGTCCCTCAGATTCCTGTATGTTGTATTGGCATTATCATTTAGTTATAGAAACTGCCTAAATTCTTCTTTAATTTCCTCTGTGACTCATTCATTGTTTAGGAGGGTTTTATTCAATTTCCATGTGTTTGTGCAGTTCTTGCAGTTTCTTATGCTATTCATCTCCAGTTTAATTGCACTAAGGTCTGACAATATACAGGGGATAACCTCAATTCCTTTGCATTTATTTAAACATGTTCTATGAGCTAGCATGTGGTCTATTTGGAAAATGACCCATGTGCAGCCTATTCTGATTTTGTGGGGTGGAACACTTTGTAGACATCTGGTAAGTCCATTGTTTCAAAAGCTTGGTTCAGTTCTATAATTTTGTTGTTGATTTTTTGTCTAGATGATGTTTATGTGTGACAGTGGGGTATTGAGGTCCCACACTACAATTGTATTAGTGCGTATTTAGTTTTTCATGTCCATTAATATTTGTTTTGTATAGTTGGGAGCATTAGTATTTGGTGCATATATATTTGTGATTGTCATGTCTTCCTCTTGGATTGTTCCCTTTAAAAGGATGTAGTGGCCTTCTTTACCTCTCTTAATTAGTTTTGGCTTGAAATCTACTTTGTCTGCAAATAAGATAGCTACCCCCACATTTTTCTGGGCTCCTGTTACATGGACAACTGTTTTCCTTCCTTTTAATTTCAGTCTGTGAATTTCTGTGTGAACTAAGTGGATTTCTTGTATACAGCGTATTTTTGGATTTTGCTTCTTAATCCATTCTGCCAGTCTATTTTTTTTGATTGGTGAGTTAAGGCCATTAATGTTGATGGTTATAACTGATATATATTGGCTTATCCTTGTCACATTATTTTCCTGATGTTGGCTGTTTCATTTTTTATTTTTCCCCTTTCTCTTTAATTTTTTGCCTTGCCTGGTGGATTTGCTGTGTTGGGCCTCATGGAGTTGTGACCTTCATTTTCTTTTTTCTAGGATATTGTTTAGAATTCATGAAATTTCCCAGGTGTTCTTTGTTGTGGAAGTATCTTATTTGTCCATCAATTTTGAAAGGTAGTTTTGCAGGATACATCAGTCTAGGTTGGTGGTTGTTTTAGGGCTTGAAGTACCTCACTCCATGCTTTTGTGGACTTAAGGGTTTATGTTGAAAAGTGCTGTGCTTGTGATGGGCTTCCCTTTTTATGTCATTTGTTTCTTTTCTCTATCTGCTTGTAGTATTTTGTTCTTCTGTTGGGTTTTAGGGGTCTTGATTATTATATGTCTAGGTGTACATACATATTTTTTGATCAAGGCTAGTTGGAGTCCTATATGCCTCACTCATCTATATGTCAAATACTTTCACTCTTTTTGGGAATTTTTTTGTCATTAATTCTGTGAACAGTTTTTTTTATGTCATTTGTACTTTCTCCTGATTTTTCATGGAATCCTATCAGTCTTATATTATTCTTCTTTGCATCGTCTAGGAGCTGCTGGATCAATTTTTCATGGTCCCTTACTATTTTTAAGAGATCTCTGTTTTCATGATCACTGACCAAAATCCTGTCTCCTGTCTCTGATATTCTGGCTTCACATTAGCTCATTCTGCTGTGAATGGTTTCAATAGCATTTTTAATCTCCTGGATATCTGTTTGAATCTGTTTCATGGATTCCATTTCTTTCCTATGTTGGGCGTTCATGGTTTCCATTTCTTTCTTATGCTGGGCATTCATGGCTTCCATCAATGGTCCTGAGCTCATCTATTTTTTTTATGTTTCTGTTCTAGAGTCTCTAATCATGTCTTTCATTCTGCTCACTATCTCTGTGGTTATCTGGGAAATTATTTGTTTTGAATTTTTCTAGAGCTTCATTCATTTGTTTTGTTACTTCCTGTGCCATCAGTGCAGGGTGTCCAGGTGATTGCTCAGACTTTTCTACCTCATTTCCCCCAGAATTTACCCTTGGAGGGGTAGAAGTCTGAGTTTGTGCCTTGTGTAGGTGTCTTCTCATTTCTATTTTTGTGGTTGGTATTGTTTTTGATTCAATTCCTGGATTGATACTTAAGTATTGCTTATTGTAAGTATCTTTGTTGCTTCTATTTAGAACCTTTATGGAATGATTGTTTCTCAGAAGTGTCTTCCAGATATATCTCACCTTTAGGCTTTGAGTCTCTAATGACTCTTGGGCTATCTCATTTTCCATATACCAGGAAGGACAACTGATTGAATCAATCACAACGCCTTAGCCCAAGTGATACAATCAGCAACAACAATAGCATCAAGCACAGTTTGGAAAATGACATTTTGTGGTAGTTATTAATCTATCACTTTTAAACATGTGAATTAAAATAAAAATCGAGGACTACCCCAAAATATGTCTATAGTGAATAAACTCTTCAATACAGCAACTTCACCCTTTGGGATGGGGAGTTATAAGGAGTTGAAGAGGGTGGGATAGATAGGTATGATAGGGAAAGGTTAGAAGTGAGGCCAGAGGGCACTGGAAGATCATGCAAACTGTAGGAAGCTATTGAAGAGGAGAAAACAGAATGAAGGAACAAATACAAGAACAGAACAACCTAACAGCAATAGGGTGGCTAGAAACTGTATTCACTTTCCTTTAAAACTAATGACAATTGAGAGAAGGAAAAGGAGAAGAAAAGAAAAAGTGAGAAAAAAAGATTCCAATTAGGACAGGAACAGGAATAAAAAGGGAGAGAAATGAAAAACAAGGTGGGAGGGAGAGAGCTAGAGAGAAAGAGAAAGAAAAGAGAAAAAAGAAAAGAGAAAAAAAGGAAAAAATTTTGAAAAGAGAACAGAAAAGAATAGATAAAAATTAGAAAAAAATATTTAAAATAAAGAGAAAAAATTACTTTGAAAATAAAAAATAAAGGTCCTCCCTCAGGGTATGTCTCTGTTGTCACTATAGGCAGCGTGGGCAGGAGTGGGCAGATATAAGTCCATTAGTCTCAGCAAACCAACAGCTGTCCCCTGAGTTTCAGGCTGATTTCTGCCTGCAAGGCCCAAGTTGAGATCTCTGACCTCCTGCAGTGTTGAACTCTGCAAGGTTCTACTGCAGGTTCCAGCTGGCCTTCCCCTGTAGATAGTCCAGGTTCCAATGTGAGGTGGTGATCCCTCCAACTTACCCACTATGGTGATCTGATGTGCCTTTCTTGCAGATTTTCTTCACTTTTCCAGTGGCCATCAATTTTCATCTAGGAGCCTCAGAGAGGCCTTCTTTCTTTTCACTTCTGTTTTATTTTCTGCAGCTCAAATGAATGTCCTTTCTGACCCACTGCCCCTCTGTGGTGTGGATCCAAGAGCTGGCTTGGCCCAGTGGCTAGAGGCAGGGGTGGGGCTGTGTTGGTGCCCTCGAGGCTCCTCAGTGCCAAAGAGGTGGGGCCCTCAGGGATCTTATTTACAAGCAAAGAAAACCAAAACAAAAACAAAGAACCCTCCCACACTCTGGTTGAATTAAGCATGAAAGAATTATTAAGCAGACAAAGGGTAGATGACATAATCTCAAGGGGGTAGAGAGTGAGGCTTTGAGAACTAGACCATTATTCTTGCAGTTGGATGCTAAATGGTGCCACTTAGAACTCTGAGATGACCACCTTGAATCATGCCCACTCTCCCTAGAACTGACGCTATCACTTTTTCCACCACTTTATCACCAGAATAGATTCTGCATAGTTTGTTATTCACTCCACCAATTATCATTTCTCAATGCAGCCTTAGGAAGAGGTATCTGATTGACAGACTTAGAGCACAATCATGCCTGACCATAAGGGAGGCTGGGATTATGAGAATCTGGTATTTTCAGACTTTGGGGGTAGGAAACAGGTAAGGAATTCAACAATATGAAGTTGGCTGAAACTGAGCAGCAACAAAGAAAAAGAATGTGGTTTCACTGTCATGTCCCTTCATGCTCTCTCAGCTTTCAATATATCATTAGGACTAAGCTTGCTATATTTCCAGGGAAAGTCCAATGAAATTAAGGCTCATAAATGTAAAAAGAGGTATGTAAAGAAGAACAAACTTCTATTCAGTGCTCTTGAGACTGAGCTGGTGGCATTGAAGCCAGTTTGCTCCTATTTTGTGTGTCACCGTGTTTTGTCTGGGTATTCCAGCTTTTCTCCTGCTGCAAACCTACCTTTTAGTTTCAACGAGTTGATTTACATTTAAATTTTTGGAAGTAGGAATAATTCATTTTAACTTTTTAAAGACTCAAAATAATGAATTATTGGATTAAAGAAGAAAGATTGTGGATGCATAATCTAAACAGATATTCCACAGTGGTGATCTGGGAACTTGCTCCACCATGGAGCTTGGCAAAAGGTTACTGCTTAACTCTTCAGGCTTCCTTATTGGAGCTTGTAGGGAACAGGGAAAGGGGACGTTACTAGAACCTCTGCAGTTAAGTCCTAGTCTCCTGCAAGCCACAGCAGCACAAGGAGAATTACAGGAAAGGTAGAAAAATGAGCCTGAGAAGAAGCTGAGCTTTGAGTCTGATCAGTGCTGCTCTGGGCAGCAAAGACGAAAGCCCCCAGTTTACTGCACTTTTTATTCAGTACATTGGGAGAAACAAATGTAACAAATGACTTGCAGAGAGTTCAGTACATCCGCGCAAACAAGATGTAACAATCCAAGAACAATAAGGAACTGAGTAGATGTTTGTTCCTCCCAGGATGTTTTCAGCTCCCAGGATGTTTGTCTTGGAGAATCACAGCATCAGCATCACCAGATCATTGAGGTCTCAATTGTGACCGGAGGCCAAAATGGAATTATGTCTCAGAATTCCATAGCTGGGCTGTAGGCAGGAGAAGTAGGCTAACCAAATGATTTTACCCTAAAATTATGTAGCATTGCTCCCGACAGGAGCTAGCTTGGGAAGACTTTGTTTTGCTTAGTTGCTGTAGTTGGATCAGCCTCCCCAGAGGGGAACAAAGGGTAAAGACCAACATTTACTGAGCCGTCCCACAGGCTTACCTTTGAAACACAGATTTTCAAGTGGCCATATCCTTAGCTCACTTTTTAATTTCAATTTAAGCCCATATTGAAAAATGCCCACAGACTAGGCTGCCAGGTGTTCCTCATGTTCAGTAAAGAAAGGAGATAGTCATTGATTTTAACCAAGGGTAGTGGCATGGCTATATTTGTGTTTGTGAAATGGGGTGAAAGGTGAAACGGGCCTTCAGACAGTTGCTCCATTGGCTGGAGACTCTAGTGTACTACACCCACCTCTTAACCATCTTAATTGACTTTTTTTCTATTCCAGAATTAGGCAACACTTCAGTCCATAAAATAAACTGTTCTGATGGTCCAAGCAAAGGAGGTTGATTTTAAAGACATATCTGCTTCCCATTAATCACAAAGAGTTACTGTCTTCATTTCTAAATATTCTGCAAAATATTCTCCCCAACATTTCCTCTTATTCCTTCTTAATCATCTTAATTGGAGTTGTTTTTATTCTACAGTTGGGTAACAGTACATAAAGTGCTCTGATGGTTCAAGAAAGGAGGCTGGTTTTTCTGCTTTTCTTGAAGAAAGCAGAAACAAAAGGAAAAGTCAGTTACTTTCCTTACAAGCAGGGACAGGAAGACAGGACAATAGGAAAATTACTGATTACTTAATTAATATCAGGTTATTTAAGGTTAATTCCTTTATGTAAGGATTAAAGCCCAAGGAATGTCATCATAATGACAATTGAAATTGGCCCTGTTTGGGAAACTCTCATGGGCTTTCTTTCCTTTCCTATCCTTTTTTTCCTTCTTTCATTCTGCCTTCCTTTTGTTTCACGCCTCTCTCTATCTCTCCTTCCTTTCTTCCATGCCTGCCTCCCTCCTTTCTTTCTCTCCTCTTTTCCTTCTCTCCCTCCCTTCTTCCTTTCCTCCCTCCCTTTCTTTTTTTTTCATTCTGTTGAGCCACACCTAAGCCCTTATCTTTGAGTTCAGTGCCCTCTGAGATTGTCTCCCTGGATTTCAGTCAAAACCAGAATGCAAGGGACAAAGGCAGATGTGCACAGATGAATAAGAGAGCAAAGTTTTCTTGTCTAAGGTAGGGCTGTCAATGAAAGGAGGAGCACTTTGGAGATTTTGGCTTGGTTACAGAGAGACCTCTCGTGTTACTGGAACATTGAAACCATATTTCTAGAGCTCAGAACCACTGCTTTCTGGTAGGCCTCTATAGCCATAAACTTCACTTCCTCTTCTCAAACATGGTTTGTCTAAAATTGAGGCCATATTCCTAGAAATTCAAATATATAAACAAGCTCTTTCTGGCTCTTCTTAGTTGTGTGAAGCAACTTTCTCCCCAAACTTAGCTAATGTTTCCCCTGCCTGTAATGCCCACCTTTCTGTATATGGCTCAGTTCTTTAGGCACTTCTGCTTCACTTCATTTGTAAAGTTTTTCCTCCTTCCCTTTGGGGGATTAAGGTGCATTTAATTTGCACTATCAATTGTATTTCCACACATCTGTCACAAAGTCTTTTAAAAAATTTATTAGTACATTTGTAGTGCTTAATGTTTATATTCCTTTTGGAAAGGTGGAACATGTATGTAATAGATCTTACTTCCTTTTTTCAATCCTCTTTCACTTCCCTCCCTCCTCCATCTCTTGATCCCCTTCCTTTATTTCTATGTTTTCAGTACAGTACATAATGTTTATATTCCTTGTGTCAGAAAGTCTTAGCGGGATGCATTATCATTGAAAATTTACCCCCTGACTTGGAGTAGCTTCAAAGACCTTATCAATTATCTGTAAACTTGTGTCTAAAATCTAGTAGATACTCAGTAAATATTGAATGAATGAATGACACTCGATGACTGTTCTCAAAAACTCTCGGGGGAACACTTGAGACTTGTTAAAACTTTTTTTGTTGTTGTTTTTGTTCCCTGTGATTCTATTTCAGGAAGTCAGAGGTGGAAGTCCAGTCTAGGACTCAGGATAGTTCCCAGATGATTTTCATGAAGGAGCTACCACGATTACATTCTGAAGAGTCTTTGCGATCACTGCAAGGAACTTTCCTTCTTAGAGGCTGTATTTGAAAACCCCTCACGGATTGGGGCGTTGTGCTACTTCCCTAGGCCTGTACCAAAACCCAGAAAACCTCTCTTGAATGAATGACAAAACCACAGGGGAATAGACGAACGAAGAAGCCGAGTCAACCATTTGCTACACATTTGGTGGCAGCTCCTACTTCTGTGGCAGCAGAAAGACCGCTCAGAGCCAAGCCTTTTGGCCAGATTCTCTCAGAGAACGAGCTGACGGAGGACTACGTTTCCCAGGGGTCCACGCGACTCTAGGCAGGCGCACTTGGAAAACAATCGCCAGTTTTCCTCCCAGGAGTCCGCGGCCCGCCCCGCCCCGTCCCTTCTCGCCTGGTCCGTAACTCCCCTCCTGCGGCGCCCTTGGCTTAGAGAGCGTTGGACTTGCCTGCCGAGGTCATGGACTCGCCGCTGCAGTTCCACGGGCGCGTCGTGCTGATCACCGGCGCGGGGAGAGGTGAGCCCTGGAGCCGGGGGCCAGCTCGCGCCTCGCTCCTTGCGGGCCCCTTTGGGGGGGGGGGCACCGGGCGGCTGCAGCTCCGGTCCCCGCGACGCGCGTGGTTCAGGGACCGGCGGGAGAGGACAGCTGGGAGGGCTGGTCTGGTCTGAATGGAGACCGGGGTCAGAAGCTCCTGCCCATCCAGAGGCAGGGGCAGCCTCTCTCCCTCGGACCCTGTAGAGTGTCCTGAGGTCCAAGTCCTGCAGGGCAGAGGCCGGGCGGCTGCTGGTTGGAAAACTGGTTAAAAGTTCATCTTGGCTCTTTGAGAGCACGGATCGTCATTCTTCTGCCCTGAGACTTAGGCCTGTCAGGTCTCTTAAAGGCCTGAAAACTCTCTCAGAGCTTGGAATTCACTTGAGTCAAGATCTCAGCCCTGCTGCTGTGAAAAGTCATTCATGCAGTGTTTCTTTTCCTCTGTCAAAGGTTTTTAAGTTCTTGAGAAGGCCTTTCCAGAGGGTACCTATCCGATAAAAGCCTTCTTTCTTGAAGTCTGTAATGTGTGCTTAGCAAACCGTGCGCTATTCTCAAAAGTCCACAAGTGTCTTGGTAGAGGCGATAAAGGCAAATATATGCAGGGGTGAGTGAGGTAGATGATAGAGGAATAAACTGGAATGGATTGGTAAGGGTGAAGAACTGGAGAGCAGAGACATTTCTGAAGTGGGGCAGCCAATGAGCAAGTTGCCATATTTCCCCATGTTTCCCCGTATTTCGAGAGAACCAAAATGGTGAATTGTTATGTGAAATAATCCCCTTTCTAAAAGACAAAACGTTAAAACACTCATACCCGCATAGATGCTCTGCAGTGAGATTTTTACACTAGTTTCCCACTAGTGGAACCTCCAAGTGCAGGGATCCTAACTTCATGCACTATACCTGAGGGCCTTAATACATGAATTTGAATTACATATTAAAAGTCACCAGCAGTGGAATTCTGTCAGCTGACTCCTGTATACTTTTACAGCTCTACTGATAAAATGAATCCTTAAGGCTGCCTTTCAGAAGATCGTTTGACTATTAATTGGTGGCTATTACCCATAGCTATATTCATTCTACTGAAGTTTTTGAGAAAACATTTTGTTTACACTTTGCTTTTGAGGAAAGGATGTTTTAACTTCTTTTGACAGTGACTGACAGTATGTATGTTTCATATCAGGACCAAGTACACACGCACACATACACGCTTACATATATGTATCACACACACCTTCTCGGTATTCAAAATAAGTTCATGACCCAGTACATAGTAAATTTAACATGCTCTGAAATTCTCTCTTCTCTCTTAATAAGTGCTAATTGCAGTCCACCAAATTGACATGGTGGAACATTAATGAGTTGTAGACTAGATAATTATGACATTAGCACCTGTTCATAAATTTGCTGAGTTCTTTTTTATCCATTCAGAGTGGGTGAAATACTAAAATAAATTATTTGCTGATAGCTTCTAGTTTGGAAAACTTATATTTTGGATTTTTTGGAGGGAAAGCCTAATAATTTATCCATCTCAGTGATAATTTATCTGTCTCACTTTTTAATTCTTTTTCTTCCTTGTGTGCTGGGGATTGAACATGCTGGGCAAGTGGTCTACCTCCAAGCTATACCTGCAGCCTTTTGTTTTTTTTTGAGACAGGGTCTTGCTAAGTTGTCCACGTGAAACTTGAACTTGTTATCTTTCTATCTCTGTTATTTGTATAGTTATTTATTAATTGATTGAAATTATCAATAGAAGTTATCAGTGAAATTTATCAATTAAATTTTAAGATGTACACATTTTAAAACAATACAAAAGTCTTTTAACCTGGTTGTTAGCCAAATGGTTCTATTCCCCAAAAGTAACCACTAATTGTTAGTGTCACGTATTCATCCTCAGGTATTCTAAATTATGGCATATTATTATAAAACATATATCAAAGTTACATATATGTGTACATACACCTTTTTGAGTGTATATTGTACACTTCATAGCTTGGGGCATTAAATTGTTTTTGTATTTGTTAATTGTATAGCCAAGGTTCAAAGCAGGATACAAAATTCACTAGATAGGTAAGCAGGAAATTAATATAGCAAATTAGGTTTTAGGCAGGTCCTCTTTGGAACATTGGTTAGAGGACCCAATACCTTTGAGGTTATCATTGGCGTGCTCTCACAGCCCAGCTGGTCACAGAATATCAGAAAGGTGAGGTATGAAAGCTTCCATCTATGGTTTAAGAAGCTGAATCAGTAAGTTACCGCTATTGTTTTTTTTTTTTGGTACTGGGGATCAAACTTGGGACCCTGAGCTTGTGAGGCAGGCGGTGGCACCACTGAGCTAAATTGCCAGCCCTTCTACTGTTTTTTAATACCTAGGAATTTCAAGAAAATCAGTTTCTTAACCAACAGTAATAGTCAGAATTACAGTAAGATGGTTTCTGCCTCATTTGCACTGTCTTAAGTTTTATGGAACTCTGATAGTGGAACCCTGTTCACGTCTAGCATTCTAGCAGGTAGGTGGAATAGTAGGAAATGATAGGTAGAATAGGTGGAAAAATGTAGTTTTAAACTTTCTAATCTCTGTAAGCAGAAGAGATGGAGTAGAATTGGGAGTACCAATGAAGACTAGTATTGTACTGTAAGTAATTGGTCACTTATTTGAAAATGGTGATTGAGTTGAGTGGGGCAAAATAATTATGCTGACATTTCCTTTGACCTTTTTTTTTTTTTTTTTTTAGGATTGGGCCGAGTCTATGCCCTGGCTTTTGCAGAAAGAGGAGCATCAGTTATTGGTAAGTTGATGTATTTTTCTTTCGATTTTTTGTTTGTTTTGTTTTTTGAGAGCATCTTGCTATGTAATTCAGGCTGGCCTTGAATTCTGTTAGCCTAGACTGGCCTCAAACTCGTGGGAATCCTCCTGCCTCACCCTCCCAAGTGCTGGGATTACAGGCATGTGCCTCCACACTCAGCATATTTTTCTTTTTAATCAACATCTGATAACTAAAATACAGTCTTCAAGAGCTACTTTTGTCTGTAAATACTTTGTCAAAGTTTAATTTCATGATCAGTTTTTACTTTTGCTAGCAAATTTTTTACCCCCTTAAGGCTGACTCTTTTTAAGGTTGACTTTTAAATTTTTTAAAGTAAACTAGTTTTATAGAATTTCTAATTTAATAGATTTGATAAAGAGAAGTAAGCATTCGTTATATAAAAGGGAATTCTTGACTTTAGTACTGTGGGCTGTACATTCTTGAGATAGAACACATCTATTGATGCAGGATGAAAGAAGAATCTGTAAATTCATTGATAAATGGAAGAAATAATTGGAGTTTTAAAATTTAAAGTTTGGAGTCAGGGAATCAGAAGAATGGGTTTCTTATCTCTTTCATCAATTTTTTTTCAATTAAAAGCTTTTAAAAAATTTAAATTTAATTTGAGGTCAGTTATATGAGTTTTTTTAATTGCTACATGTTTGCAGTACGTAATGATTACATTCATTGTGGGAGTTGATACATGTACATGACACAATGTAGTTCTCTATTTGTCCTGTTCCCCTTATCTCTCTTCCTCCCTCCATCTCTGGACCCCTTCATTGATGTTTTTTTGGGTGCATATTTGTAGTAGGTAATGATCACATTCCTAGTAGGACTATGGTATGTGTACACAGCACGTTACAATCCCCCCTCCCCCGCCACTTTTTTTTTGGTACCAGGGATTGAACTCAGGACCTTGGACTTGCCAGGCAGGTGCAGCACCACTGAGCTACACCCCCAGCCCAGCCCCCCCCCGCCCCCATCTTATTTTCTTTCATTCCCAGCCCCTCTCTCCATTTCTTGGTTCTTGTGAAAGATCTATTTTATTATGTCCTATTGTCTGTCTTTTATTTTGCTCTTTATACATATTTTGGGTTTTTCATATGAGAAAAAACATGCAATATTTAACCTTGTGTGTCTGATTTATTTCACATAACATTATGGTCTCAAGGTGCATCCATTTTCGTATAAATGACTCAAGTTTATCCTTCTTTATGGCAGAGTAGTACTCTATTGTGTGTAAATACATTTTCTTTATTCATTCATCTGTTGGTGACACATAGGCTGCTTCCAAGATTTAGCTATAGAGTTACAATGTTATGGTGGAAGTGTCAGTTGAAGCTACTGTATTGAAAAATCCCAAAGGTTGGACTTTAGTAATCTTGAAACTGGCCTGATTATTTGGCAGTTGGTGTGAACACAATCAGTTTGTCCATATCCAAGCCTTTATAGGGAATAACTGAATTAGTGTTAAGTGCTGGGGGGTGTAGGGCAAATCTTAGGACCTAATATTTTATTAGCATCTTTCCTGTGGTGAAATTTTCTGTCTACAATGACCTATTTACAGCTTTCCCACATCTTACTAAGGAGAACAGAGAAGCAAATTTCCTTCAATTGGTTGTAGAGACAGGTATAAGGAGAGAATATTTCTGCACGCAGTCAGCACATTGGAGATCCTTTTCTCCCCTGTGTGGAGATACAGCTTTATGAAAGGGACATGGAGCCTTTGGGTGTTCTTTAAGCCACTATCTGCTGATCCAATTGGCTTCTTATGGCAAGGACAAATTTTTTTTTTTTTTTTGATACTGGCGATCGAACTCTGGACCTTGTGCTTGTGAGGCAGGCGGCGGCACCACTGAGCTATCCCTGGCCCTCAAGGACAGATTTTGACATTGTAATATTTGAATAGGGATGATGTACTTCAGATCTTTGTGTCAGATATTTCCAAAAATATTTTATACCATATCTTTTCTACTCAGTTTTTGTAAGTACAAGGATCTTGTTTGATCTTTTTCTGAGATTGAATATATTTCTATTTTTTTTCTTTTGTTTTGACAAAGATACAAAGTTTAAAGGTTGTGTCATAAAAATTTTCTTAACCATGTATGTTTGTGTGTACCAGATTTTCTTTGTTTTTATATTTGAATTTGTTAAATTCAGATGAAAATGTACAGGAACAATGTGTCTGTTTATTCTCTGATTACCTCATGATAAAGTTGTTATTACAGCAAATCCTCACTAAAAGTCCAAGAAGGCAGAAAAAAATATTTGCTAAATTTGGCTGAAGACCAAGATTTAGTTTGGTGTTGAAGGGCAGGACTCAAACTTTTTTTTTAATGGTATGGAATTAAGCCTAAAGGTGCTTTACCTCTCAGCTGTATCCCCAGACCTTTTGATTTTATTATGTGACAGGAGGATCTCACTTAGTTGGTCAGGCTGTTTTTGAACTTGCCATCTTTCTGCCTCAGCATCCCAGTTGGCTGGTATTTTAGGTGTGTGCCACTATGCCCAGCTGAAACTGAATCTGTAGAACTTTTAATAGATGCTTCCTATTCCTGTGTAGTCTGAGTTTTACCTCTGAACTTTGTAGGCCACTAAGGCATTGCGTTCTTCTTCCCTAATCACCATGACTCTACTGTAGCTCTTTTGTTTTTTTCCCTTTACTGGAGATCGAACTTGGGGCCTTTGCACTAAGCTGCATCTCCAGGTCTTTTTATTTTTTTTTAAATTAATTTTGTTGGTACATTTTAGGTATACACTATAATGACATTCATCATTGGAGATTTGCACCTTTACGTAATCTCTCTTGGTTATTTTTTCCCCATCCCCATCCCCTTGCCCTCCCTTCAACCCCTCCATCCCTCCCTATTTACAAAGACTGTTTCCATTTTTTCATTTTCTCATATTAATTCCATTCCCTTCTTTCCTTTCCCCTACCCCTCCCACTTCCCCTTCCTCTTTGCTCCAGTATATTTTTTTTTGGTACCTGGGATCGAACTCCAGTCCTTGTGCTTGCGAGTCAGGTGGTGGAACCACTGAGCTAAATCCATGGCCCTTGTTCTTGTTTTTGGTACTGGAGATCGAACTCGGGACCTTGTGCTTGTGGGGCAGGCCCCAGAACCACTGAGCTAAATCCCCAGCCCTAAAATGAGTTTTTATTTTTATAGTTGTTTTGGTACCAGGGATTGAACTTGGGACCTTGCACTTGCAAAGCAGGTGGCAGAACCACTGAGCTAAATCCCCGGCCCCTTTTTACTTTTATTTTGAGACATGGTCTCCATAAGTTGCTTAGGTTGGTCTCTTGGAATTCTCCTGTGTCAGCCTCCAGGGCTGGGATTAGAGGAAGTTGTGTGCCATGATACCCTGATCTAATCACATTAACCATTCAGCTTCTAATTGTGGCTGTGCTGTGTCTTTCCAATTTCAGGATCCTGGCTGAAGGTGCAGCTCCTATCTGAAATGGTGCTACTATTTGGGCAAAAGGGAACATAACATTCTAAAGAGTGACATTTGATTTTGCATAAATTACATCTTTCAGGCATGGTTTGCATATATCTGAAGTGGCTACTGAAAATTGAATAGTTTTGAACTTTCCTCAGAAGGTGAGCCATGCCCAGTTATTTGAGAAGCAAGTTTTATCTTGAGGGCACGAATGCAAGGCATTCCATGTTACAAATGTTCCAGCAAGAACACGTTATTTGTAAGAAAGGCAGAAAGTTTTGTACTCTGACCTGAAGTAACATCTTTGGGTAAATTAAATTATCATCTGTGAAGTAAGATTGACATGATGTTTTTCTGTGCTGCAGTTACATAATAGCTGGCAATGCCCAGTCTGCCATTCCCATTGACTGTTGCCAATCTGTATTTGAAACTGCTGTGCGATGTTGCCAGCTGAATGGTGATGCCAGCGGGGAATGTCTATTGATCATCCTTGGAATTAGGTTAGGGTTCAAATCCTGGCTCTGTTGCCTAATTATATGACTTCTGTATTTGTAGCTTTTTCCCCTATCTGCTAGAATTATGGTGAGATTAAATTACATAAAAATTAGACACTTTTGTAAAGGGGAAGGGATGAAACTATTCCTCCCATTCACCATGTACCAGGCACTGTGCTCAAGAACTGCATAAATCAGTTCATCAGTGAACCTGAGGTCTTGGTTCCTCAGGGGCCACCCGGTCCCCTTATTTAAAACATGTTTCTCCTGTTGATGCTTAAAGAAAAAGGGCTGCTTTAGGCACCAGTGTATTCTCTGTGAGTAGAAGCATATTTTGCTTAGTAATCAGGAATTTTTGCTGTTTGATTGAGTATCTTAAACTTACATAACACTAGGAGAAAGATCAGAAGAAAGCACGTGTGGATTCCAGCTCACAATGAATGAGCCATATGTGCAACATCCACATCTCCCCTCAGTGTCTTCATGATGATCACCAACACAGGTTACGGGGGAAACCTTTGAATTACTGTTACTATTTATCACTTTTAAAGCCTAATTTTAAAAAAATGTCATAAAGTTAATGGACATAGCATCAGTTGGATTCATTTATTCGTCCAAAAAAGTATTTCTTGAGTGTCTGTTATGTGGTATGTACTGTTCTGGGTGCTAGAAGATTACAGTGGGAATTAGACCAGATCCTTACTTTTATGGAACTTTTAGGGGGGACAGTAGAGAGACCATAAAATATGTATTATTTAAAATGTAATAGGAATGCTATGGAGAAAAAGTTAGAATGAGCAGGTTAGAAAATGCTGAAGGATGACTTGAGCAAGACCTGCAGGAAGTGAAGGAGTGTACCTAGAGATCTGGAGCCTGAGAGTTTCTGACCAAAAGAACAGCTGAAGTAGGAGCTGACTTGGTGTGTTTCATACCAAGAAGGCCCTTGTGGAAAAAGCCCTTGTGGATAAGGCGCTTGTGGCTGGCCAGCATGAGGTCAGGTCAGTGAAGGGAACCAAAGCAAGATGAGAGGAAAGAGATTGCAGGAGCTTTGAATAATGGTATTCCTGCCAAAATTCATATGGAAACTTAATCCCCACTGTAACAGTATTAGGAGGTGCAGCCTTTGGAGGGAATTAGCACCTGCATAAAAGGATCAAGGTTGAATCACCTTCTTGCCCTTTCTTTCATTCTGCTATGTGAGGTAACAGCATTTCTCCACTCTGGAGCATGTGGCAACAAGGCTGCATCTTGGAAGCAGAGAACAGCCGTCACCAACAATAATTTTTGGACATCCCAATCTATGAAGTAAGAGTGACTTTTTTTCTGTGCTGCAGTTACACAATGGCTGACATTGTTGAGTCTTACATTCCCATGGACTAATGCCAGAACTGCAAGAAATAATCTTCTGTTGTTTATGAAATCACACAGTCTGTGGTATTTTGTCATACCTAGTACAAGTGGACAAAGGGACCTAATTCAAGGCACTGCTTTCTAAACTACCACATTTTGGAGTCCTTCAGATATTTAGATATGGTTATTCTGGAAAAAGATTCCTCATGAATCTTTCTACCAAAGAGTAAAGACAGTATGACAACCTGTGTTTTCCTGTTTCTTTGGCTGGCAAGTAGTTTAAGGGTAAACCTGAGAAGGTCCTCAACAACTATTAGCCTATACATCCAGTATGTCTGTCTTTTTCTGATGTAACATCTTGTTAAATTTCTCCCTCTGTAATAGTATTGTTGCACATGTATTAAAAAATACTTTTTGATAGTCACAATATAAAGATAATACAGGTAAAAAGAATTTCCATTGATATCACAGCTCTGTAATCAGTGAAATGAGTTTTTGTTTTGAGTTTTGTTTTTTGGTGCTAGGGATTGACTCTGGCCTTGTGCGTACATGCTAAGCATATACTCTACAATGGAGCTAATACCTTTTCCCCAGTGAAATGATTATTTTTTGGGGGATGGGCAATATTGAGCATTGAACCCAGGACCTCACACATGCTAGGGACATGCTCTACCACAGAGCTATATCCCCATCCTTGAAATGAATTGTAATATTTTTTTGCTACATGAGAGAAAATGCATCAAGGATAAAAAATAGGAATGCCTGGTTACAGTTCAAGAAATAAATGGTTAACAGCAGGTGCCTCTGGGAGAGATTTAGGTAGGAGCAAGGGTAATAAAATTCTTTTTGAGTTTACGTAGTTAATTTCCTTAAAAGCATTATTAAAAAACATAAATGTATTCATGATGTAATATTGTCTGTTATACCTCTTGGATTACTCAGTATAAAGATATCACATAATCACTACATATGAAAGTTTTCCTGATTGTGTAGGATTGGAAGCACCATTTTACTTTGGAAATAAAAAGCAATTTTTGATATGTCATTGGTAATGATATAATTTAGTTGGTGACAAATCCTTGAATTGATGTGTATGAAAATTAATATAGGTAATTATAAAGCACTTTATAAAGTATTATAACATTATTACTCTTTGTACGTAGGTGAGAAGTTAAAAGTTGATATATAGTTGGTTGTGGTGTTGCATGCCTAGAATCCCAGCACTCTAGAGGCTGAGGCAGGAGGATGCAAATTCAGAGCCAGCCTGGGATACATAGCAAGACTGTCTCAAAAACCAAACTGGAAAAAAAAATTGCTGTATATACTGTGACAAAAAGAACTGCCTGCTTGTGGTAAATTAAAGGATTAAAGTGAAGACAGACTACAAAGTATTTGAGCAAGGTACTGACATATCATGAAGAGTGCCTTACCTCAGCAGCAGTCTGCAGACAGGTTAAGATTGGAAACAAAAGATGACCTGGGAGGCAACTCCAGTCAGCTAGGCACAAAAAGATAGAAAGGGAAAGAAATGAGGATAGCAAATTCTTTAAAAGAACTGGCAGCTCCTTACTACATAGAAAGAAGACCCCTAAGCACCCAGCACAATGCTGGATCCAGAGTGGGAACTCCATAAGCATCTCAAAGAGTCCTAATGAAGTTGGTGACAAGATGGGATGTCTCAGGGCCTGTGCTTTTCAGAAATGGGAAAAGAGAATGAGTAAGAACGAGTAACTAGAAGAACTCTTATCAGTAGAGAAGTGACACTGAGGAAGAGGACAGTTTTATGGGGATAGTACTGGGTTTGGTTCACCTTTTTTTTTGTGGAAAGGTAAGTTATATCCCTTTAGCTAGTTTAGTAGTCCTGATACCAGGAGATCCAAAGCATATTTCTTAATATTTGGAGCCAGTAGTTAAAGAATGCTAGAGTGAAGGACAGAGAGAACAAGAAATTAGCCGCTCTCAAAACAAACTATACAGCAAATAGAATTATTAAAGAGAATACTTAATCTGGTCTGTGTAATAAAACACTGAAAAACAGTGTTCATATCTTTACATATAAAGGACATTTATAAATATATCAGAAAGACAAACACCCAGATAAAACAAAATAGGAAAAACAGTAAGAAATGTAAATGGTCAATATGCCTATGAAAATAAAATCTTACTTTATTAGTGCTCAGAGAAATGTAAATTAAATCAGTGAGCTACAATTTATAGTTACAAGTATTTGTCTTACTGAAAAGAGTAATAGTACTGTAATGTGGGGGAAACAGGCATTCTCACAAACATATGGGTCTCTTTTTAGGCGATGCTTAAAAATAATTTGGATAATTTGGTACTTCACATTTAGGTGTCCATTTATTTACTTACAGAATACTTTTTCTAGGATCCAAGTATATTTTGGAATTCCCTGGATCACTACATTTCCAATATAATTTTATTTACTCAAACTTTAGGGTAGATTTTTAGGAAAAAGTTTCTATTAGTATTTAATATTCAAGCCACTACTTTAAAAAAAATGGCAAAAATAGGGGAAGATTTTTAAAAAATAATAAAAAAACTTTCTTGGCTATGAGTTGGATCTTATATGGAGAATTTACAAATATATCACACTTTGGAATACTTTGATGGCTTCACCTAAAAATACTTTTTCCTTAGCTATCATAATTTACCATGTATACAACTTATTTGCATGGAGTATCTGGTTTCTCTATACCTTCTGATGTGATTTTATTTTTCCTGAGTGGAATGATTATGTTCTTTTTAAAATAAAAAAAAAGTTGCCTATAGCATTAGAGGAGCAGAATGGTAAAATAGTAGGTCCAGGTTGTAGGCTAAATTTTGCCATTTCATATTAGTCTATAGGAGTTGGGGTTAGGACCCAGTCGTTTTCCAAACTTTTTTCACTTGTGCAGGTAGGAACAGTTACTGCCAATCTCTTAAAAAGCTGTATAAAGATTAAATGCATCAGTGTACCTATTGGCTCATCGAAAATGTGAATTAAACACCTATTAGTGTGAGTTGATGATACTGTTATTATTACTGTAATTTTAGTCATACCTTGAAGTGATAACAGTGTCATATAGTGCGGATGTATTTTCCATAACTGCAAGAGTTCTTTTTAACATTGTTGCTATCCAAGCCCTTGAGCTGGAAACCAGTGCTTTTTTGGTAGTAATCCCCATGATTTATAGCTCTGGCGATAGTGGGATGATTGAATGGATCAGGGATTAATTTAGTACTGTCTAATGTACAAACTTGTTTTGAATAATTCTATTCTGATACTGTTTACATATTATTGTCCCCAACAGATTATTTATCCAGGCTTCAGTATCTACCTGTTTGGTTGTACTTTGTGAAATTTCCACTTGGGGGTAGTATTTTATTGCAAAATTGAACAGTTTTTCACTTCAATAATGTACTTGCCAATTTGATTTTGAAATTTCCTATGCTTATTTAAAAAGTCATAAAAGAGTTATACTCAGGGTTAGAGTATTTGACTGCATAAAAGACTACTAGCCAATTGTTTTAAAATCTTGATTTTAAAAAAACTGATTGTTTCCTGTCATTTGAATACAGTAATTGCATGGAAGTGAACAGTTAATAGTAATTTAGTCATTTGAGAATTTACTATTTCATCACTTGAAGGAAAATGTAAAACACACACAAAATGTTATTTTGTGTCTTTGCAGAATTTTTATTTTCAGTTAATACACTTTTAGGAAAAATATATCTCATTCTACTGAAAAACTCACTTCCTTAAAAAAAAAAAAAAGTGAAAACACATTTGCCATTGTGGGTTTTAAGTGTGGCTAGGTGTTGTATTTTTTTTCTCTGTATCATCCTTTACCTTCTGAACCAACCTAACCCACTTTGTACCCTCACTTCAATTAAAAAATAAAAACCAGCTAGAAAAACCTCAAAAAATTTTTCTTCAGAAAAAGATCTTCTTTTTTCCCCAATCATGAATATTGAAATTTTAGTATATACTGTCATATCATTTATTGATTAGTAATATTTATTGTTGTAGTCCTCAGAATCTATGCAATAAACAAAAATGGCCACTTTGGTATGCAGATTCTTTGTGGCAAGTGTTTTTCTTAAATGTTACATTTTCCCAGTTATTTGTTATTGATCCAATATTTTTTCATTAGTTTTTGCATGTTTTATAATTTTGTCTTGAATTATTATGTAAATAACTTTCTTAATTTTTCTTTGTTAGTTATATTGGCTTTGATAGGTAGTTTATGCTAAAATCTATGCATTACTTGGTTATAAAACACTTAACTTTCAATACATTAGAATCTCTTAGGGCAAGCATCATACTTACTATGTAAGCACTTCTGTGCCCCAGTGTAGATTTTCTTAAAAACAGTAAATGCACAATTAATCTTAGTATCCATCTAATTGGATATAGGGAGGCATTATGTGTGGTTAAACATGGAAAGCTCAAGGGATGTCTTAAATTAGTTAACTGAACACACATCTGTATGTAATTTTTTTTTTTTTTTTTGGTACCGGGGATCGAACTTGGGACCTTGTGCTTGCAAGGCAGACAGCGGAACCACTGAGCTAATTCCCCGGCCCTGTGTGTAATTTTTGATCTCTTTTAATAAGTTTTTATTTCTTTAATTCTCCATGAAACAGGTTATTTTATGAAAATTTCAAGTGTTCTTTTTTGCCTGATAAGTTAAAATCATGCATGTGCATGTTTTATCACTATTCTGTAAACAAAATTTTCCTCACATGGAGAATATATGTTACATTGTATGCTAATAACCTCTTTCTAAATTTTCTTATAGTAAGAACACAATGTAAGATCTATCCTTGTAATAAATTTTAAGTTTATAATACAGTATTGGTATAGGCACAGTGTTGTATAGTAGATCTCTGTAACTTGTTCATCTTGCATATTGAAACTTTATACCCATTAGTTAGCAACTCATTTTTAACCTCTCCTCAGTTCTTAGCAACTACCATTCTTTTTTTTTGTACCATCAATCAAACTCAGGTCCTTGCACTTGTGAGGCAGGTGGCGGCACCACTGCTTAGCAACTACCATTCTATATTTGCTTCTGTGTGTTTGAACTATTTTAGATACTGGATGTGAATGGTATCATGCAGGGTTTGTCTTTTTGTGACTATCTTATTTCACTTAGCATTCGTCAAGGTTATCCTCTTTTTTATTCATCTATCAATGGACATTAGGTTCTTTCCACACCTTAGCTATGGTGAACAGTGCTATAATGAATGTTGGAGTGCTAATATCATCTCTCTAGTATTTGAAGAGATCTACAATTTTTTTTCTTCTCATTTCTATTTTGGATAAAAAATGGAAGTGAAATTGCTATATCATTAACTTTGTTTTTAATTTTTAAAAATTAACATTAATTGCACATATTAATGGATTCAGGTGATATTTCCATACATACAGCATGCCTAGAGCATATCAAAACACATTTCTTTCACTTCACCCCTCTTTGCCTCCTAGTAATCACTGTTCTACTTTTAGCCCCCCAAACTATTATATTGTCTTGTTGCATATTTAATCTTGAAGTGATTTTCACATTGTTTTCTTCTTTCTTTTTGCTGAAAAGCAGTTGAACCATCTTTTTTTTTTTAAAAGAGGAAGAACCTTGCAGAGTTAAAATTTCATGACATGAACCTATATTTAAGTATTTCTGCTGTTTATGATAAAAAACAGAGTATGATTTGAAAATACCTACCTTATGGAATGTTTAGTAAAATGGGGATAGGGTAGGAGGGGATTAGACAGATGATTGAAAAAATAAATTAGTAATTAGAATTTCATTGCTAATTTTTTTAAGGTCTAGGAATTAATTGTTGTTTGCTTCCTATTGCATTGCAGTGAATGATTTAGGAGGGGATTTCAAGGGAGTTGGTAAAGGCTCCTTAGCAGCTGATAAAGTTGTTGAAGAAATAAGAAGGAAAGGTGGAAAAGCAGTGGCCAACTATGGTATGGTATTTGAAAAAACTATGCTGTTTATTTTCCTTCAACTTACGCAGTTGCTCACATAATAATCTTTGTGAAACTACCCCAGCATTCCAGTGTAATATGATGTTAGATTTTGTCTAATTCTGCCAAAGCTCTTTAGCTACATATTTTACCTGAGAATTTAAAAAAATTTGATATAGATTATTTCATAATTCTAACTTTTGCTGTGTTTAGTTGTTCAGTATTTTTATTAATGAACATATGATATATTCAGTAAATTATTCTAGATATGCTATGTTCTTGTTCTTAAAAGACCTGTTTCAGTTAAAAGGTCTTACATGTTTCTGTAGAATGATCTTAAATTCTTTTTAAAAGACAAAGCAATACAATGTAAGAAGTGTAATGCCCTCTTCCTGTACCAGTCTCCAAATTCTATTCTGCACAAGTAGTCACAGCTGGTATTACATAGCTTCCCTATTGCTGGGACAAAATATCTGGCATCCACAACTTACAGTAGGAGAGGTTTAACTTGGGTCCCAATTTTAGGGAATTCAGTCCATCATTGCCTAGCTCCAAGGCAGTAATGGCACGGTGGAAAGCCATAGCTGAAGAAAGCTGCTTACCTCATGGTAGCCAGGAAGTAGAGAATGAGGGATGAGCTGGGAGGGAGATATATCCTCCAACTGCCCACTTCTACTAACCAGGCCCCATATCCTAACAGCACATTTGGCTGTGGACTCATCAATGAGATTACTCTAGACAAATTGAACGTTTAATTTTTTAAAACATTTTGAATACTCAATAGCCATACATGGTTAGTGGTTACCATATTGAACCGTGTGGATATAGGAAGTTTCCATTCTCACAGAAAGTTATATTGGACAGTGCTGCTTTAGTTAGTATTTTTCAAGTATTTATCTCCCTCATCCCTCATTTTTTTGTAGGTTAAAAAATTGTCTAGGGCTTAATTTCTTTGGTAACATTAAACCATCTATGTTTTATTATGTGCCTTTATTATAAATGTGTATTTCTTGGAAATCTGTTGGGTGAATAGTAGCAATCATATGGTCTGATAAACAGAATTTAGTCATTTATGAGGTGATTACTGACTTTTCTTACTATTTTCTCTTCCCTTCAGATTCAGTGGAAGCGGGAGAGAAGGTTGTGAAGGAAGCACTGGATGCTTTTGGTAGAATAGGTGATATTTCTTTTCATTTATGGTCCTAAAAGAGCACCTCCTGCTTTCCTAATGAAATATTTTTCAATTTACCTTTTTTACTTTTATGATCTGATAGCTTACAAATTAAATAAGGTGAATTATATATAGTAAAATCTACGTTATTAAGAAGTGTTCCAAATACACTGTTTAGTGCATATTTCTCTAGATAATCGTCCTGGTTTACTCGCACACATTCTTACTAAAGGTTAATGAATTTCTAGAGGGAAAAATTATCATGGATAGCCTAATATATTTACAGTCTAAAAGACATTACTTTTTGTAAATTGAATATATGCCTTACTCTTTTGTTTGGTCGAGCCTATTTGTTTTTCTAGTTAGGTCGTACTCATAAGAGCTGTGTTCATATCATTTGACAGAGACAATAAAGGCTGAGGTCATAGGGAGAAAACAGCCACAAGATGGTGGTTTAATCTGAAAGAAATAGTTGCTTTCTTTGCAGAGAGAGCCAATTATAAATCAAAATATGGCAAGTTTCTAACTTTGTCTCTCTTTGAGCTTTTTGCCTTTTGAGTGGCATGGAAAGATCTTTAAACTTTTAATTTTCTTAGTGAATTTTCATTTTGAGTGCAGGATGACTTATGGTTCTGAGTCCTCAGAAACTAACAACAGCTAATTCTGTATATAACCTGGTAGAATTTCAGTACATAATTGGGGTGGGAAAACGGAAATATATGTTTGAGAAAAAGGTACTGATGTAATGTGATATTTGTACTTTTATGAATCAGTCTTTTTGTTACAGGTATAAATTTTTTTTTTTTTTTTTGGTACTGGGGATTGAATTCAGGTCCTTCTGTTTGCGAGGCAGGAGTTGGAACCACTGAGCTAAATCCCTGGCTCTTAAAATTTTGTTTTGATAGTATTCTTACTATATTTACTTTACCATGGGGATGGGAGAAACCCATTTTGAAAAAAATGTGAGTTGTAAGCAAATGCAGATTAATATGCTTGCTTTTATATTTGTGACCTGTTATCTTTTTATATTGTAGATGTTGTGGTCAACAATGCTGGGTGAGTATTTCCTTTTTTCATTTTTAATATAATTTATATAGTTGTTTTTGTAAGTGTATATTTCCCCCCCTTTCTAAATAAATTCTAATTCTAATATCATTATTTTAGAATTCTGAGGGACCGTTCCTTTAGTAGGACAAGTGATGAAGACTGGGGTAAGTTATTTTTAATACGTCTCCGTGGAACATACCTATTTGGCTTTAAAAGTCTGATACCTTCATATATTTAAGAAACCTCTTTTGCTGCAGCTAGTATAAATGACAATCACTATACTGATAATAATGAATAGTTGCAAGTAGCCTACTTTTTTAACATTTGATAAACTTAAAAAAATTTAAATTATTTGGCAGAAAGGATTTTCTTTCAGTTTGTTTCTGTTTTTTCTTTTTTTTTTTTTGGTACCGGGGATTGAATTCAGGACCTTGTGCTTTCCAGGCAGGCGGTGGTGGCTTGTTTCTCTTTTTTCTTGAGAGATTGTTAGCATTTTCTTACAGTGTTAACTCTTTCTGATTGCCTTTAACATGTTATCAAGCTGTATCATTCTTTTTTTAAGACCAGAGCAGAACATGGGAGAGTGTCTAGGGCACAAAAAATGGGAAGTAATAGAGATCTGCGAACAGGGTAGGACAAAAATCTGGATGTATATTTGAAGTTTCTAATAAATAAGGATTTCCATTTTCCTTTGCCATGTTGGACTGATTGAATTTAAATAAATCAAGAGGGATAGGGGAAAGGAAAGAAGGGAATGGAATTATTATGAGAAAATGAAAAAAAGGAAACGAAGTCTTTGTAAATAGGGAGGGATGGAGGGGTTGAAGGGAGGGCACTGGAAGGGGGAAAATAATAAGAACCAAGAGAGTATGTAAAGGTGCATATCTCCAATGATGGATGTTATTATATTGTACGCCTAAAATGTACCAATAAAAGGATATAGAAAAAAAATAATCACAGTTGTGGTTTTTTGTTTTCATTTTTCCTACTCTTTTTGTCCTTATGTTCACTGAACATCACAACTAATTCTAACAGTAACAAGTGAGACAGTGGTCAAGCTTGAGATAACTGTGACATTGTTCATAGTACATGCTTCTGTCTCCCCAAGTCCTTTTAGAGGAAGCCAAACATCCTTATGATTTAGAATTAATCGAAGAAGAACTGTTAGTGTCCTCTTCCCATATAATGAGTAAAAAAGAAGTTAGATTTGCTGGTAAAGGGGCTTATGTTGGTAGTTTAGAGCTCTGTAGGGACTGAGTTTCCTTCCCTGATTCCATCCTGCTGAGCTCACTACTCCTGACTACCCTTTTGTTTTATTTTGTAGCTGTTTTCACTCTTACTTTCTTCTGATAGGCACATGATATTTATTGAAGCCCCACATTGAAAGAAAAATACATAAGAGTGGCTAAAAAAATTTGACAATTAAAAGAATACATTAAATCTATAGAGTTGTCTATCTGAATAGTACTTCTTAACTGTTCATGACTGAAATTTCTGAAAACAAGCCTCTCAGTTTTTGCCTTTTGTGCATTCTTACTTGCTGCAATCCGCACAGCATAGGGTCCGGAGCCAGGGAGAGTGGTGGGAGATGAAGAAGAAATGATGAAGAGACCAAGATTATTCTTGAAGTTTGGGATCAGGTGGAACCATAGGGGTGGGAGCTAATGGTTGGTTGGAGGACTACGCCCTCGTTATTTATAGTGGAAAGCAAACAGGAAGAGAAGGCAAGGAAAATAGTGCTACTTGACCTATGTGGCCTAGGCGAAAGTAGTGTGATTGTTTCGTGATAGAGAATGCGAAGGATACAATGTAACTGTCTTCTGGAGCTGTGCCATCCAGGGTCTGCAATATGAGTTTTGACTTCAATTTATAGAGGAGAAAGGGAGCAGGGAGGAGAAAGGAAGGAGGTAAGAGGTGAAAGCCATCTTCAGGCGTGGCTGGTGGCACTTATTCATCCCCATTCCAACTCATTTGTAAACTTGTAAAAAGTAGAGATACAGCGAATATTGTGTAGCTATTTCTTGACAAGAAAATGTGTGGTTTGTGATTATGTATTAATACTAGTTGTGAGTGCCAATATATATGTAAAATTCTTGTGTGTCTATATTAGCTGGCTTTTACATAAATAAGCATTAAAAATAAGCATTATATTTAGATATGTATGGAGACTGCAATAACTAAATTTTAGGGAAAGCTGTTGTAGTGTGGGTATAAACTGGCGATTGGTAGCAAGCATGATTGGAACAAAAGCAAAAATGATCACTCAGAATGGTTAACAGTAGCTGATTTTTGAATACTGGGTACAGAATGAACATCTTTGTATAGGTGAACAAGCCATTGCCTATTTGCATAATAAAAGTGACTTCTTGTTTTAGATCTGGTCCACAGGGTTCATTTGCGTGGCTCATTTCAAGTGACCCGGGCAGCGTGGGATCATATGAAGAAACAGAACTATGGCAGGTAGAGTTTCACACAGCTGTCAAAGAGGACTGCAGATGTGCGCACACGCGCGTGTGTGTGTGTGTGTGTGTGTGTACGCGTGCACAAAGAAGAAAGATTATATGATGTTATTAAATGATTGCTTGGTATTGGGAACAACATCTTCATGTTTTTAAAATGTAGTTTTGGTACTCATTAAATTGGTGTCATTTATAGTCACAGATTAGCTGAGCTAGATAGCTTTGTATATCTTTCTTACCTCCTATTTTTGATTATTAATGATTTTCCTGGGTTTTTTTGCATTTTAGAAAGTAGTACAAACGTTGAGGATCGAGATGTATGGTATTGTCTAACAAAGTGTAATTGTGTGTCCAGTGATCAGCTCGGGAGAGATCAGTGGCTATTTCCTGTGAACTGATATGGACTGGAATGTATTAGCCTTATAATCTGTTTAGCCACTGAGGACTCCTCTTGGTTGCTCCTTCTTGTGTAACTCAGAATGTGGCAGTGCTAGTGCACTTTTTTCACGTACAGTAATGCTCTCTGGTGTCAGGGTCATCCCTATTAATTTAGGTTTCAGGCATACCTTTCAGAGGCAAGTTGTTTGTAATGCCTCTTATTGAAGACTTCTAGTTTATTTTGATCTTGGCATTGTCTGAAAGTAAGTGATGTGATTTATTTGTTTTAAGTAGAATGAGGTTTGGTCAGATTATAAAATGGCATTGTTTTAGTGGGGAATTTAATATTAAGCAGAAAGAGGGGTGAAAGTGGTGAGGACTGAGGAACGCAAACTACTTGATCTAATACCTTTTGCTAAAAGTATAACATATATTGCTAGTTTGTTTTTGAAAGATAGTAAATGCATTATTATACTTGAATTCTTTTGGCTGTAACCAAGGATTCTTTTCAAACAGTTAGACCTTAGTTGAATTTTGAGAGATTACTTTTATATAAATCCTATTTTTTATTTATGAATTATGAGTATGAGAAGCTAATGACAGTACACAGAGTTAATTTTGATAGGTGCAACAGTACCAAAACAGGGTTAGAATGGCAGTGTTATTAAAATATAGAAAAGATGACGTGGACAGATTTATTTTCCTTTTAGGATCATTATGACTTCATCAGCTGCAGGAATATATGGCAACTTTGGCCAGGCAAATTATAGTGCTGCAAAGCTGGGTCTTTTGGGGCTTGCAAATACTCTTGCGATTGAAGGCAGAAAGAACAACATTCACTGTAACACTATTGCTCCCAGTGCTGGGTCACGGATGACTGAGACTGTTCTGCCAGAAGGTAAGTTAGTGTAGATTTTTCAGTGCTGTTACAAATGTATGGAAAGACTTTTCTAAAGTATTTAATTTTTTGAATACTTAAAAAATGTTTTCTTTCCAATTTCAACAGCATTTTGTGTAATTTGTGTTCATTGTTGAAAAATTTAAGTAGATAAAAGATTACCTGTAATTGTACCATACTGAAGCTGCCCCCCTCCCCCCATGGTACAGAGAATCTTTGCACTGAGCTACATCCACATCCCCAGCCCTTTTTAAATTTTGAGAAGGGTCTTATTTGAGTCGCTAAGTTCCCCAGGCTGGGTTCAAACTTAGAATCTTCCTGTTTCAGCCTTCCAGTCATCCTCTTTCTTTGCACAGACAGATACAATACATGTTTTGTTTTTTTTTTGGTACCAGGGATTGAACTTGGGACCTTGCACTTGCGATGCAGGTGGCAGAACCACTGAGCTAAATTCCCGGCCTTACATGTTCTTTTTTAAGTAAGATGAGGTAATAACATTCTTACTGTTTTATAATATTATTTACAAATCATATATTTTTTTTTAGAGCAGTTTTTGCTTTACAGAAAAATTAGAGTTTTTGTTACTCTATGTCCATGCCAGCATTTGTTGTCATGCTTTTAAATTTTAATCTTTCTAATAGATGTGTAGTGCTGTCTTGTTTTAACTTGGAACTCCCAAATAACGTACAGTGCTGGGCACTTTTGCTGTGCTTGTTTTTCATTTATTTATCTTCTTTGGATCTATTCAGGTCTTTCGCTCACTTTTAAATTGGGCTGTTTTTTTTGAGTTTTAATGTTTTCTTCTTTTTTATATTTTGGAATAAGTTCTTTATTAGATAATGTGTTTTGCATATTTTTTTCCCCAGTCTGTACTTGTCTTTCTATTCTTTTAATCGGCTTCACTTTTTAAAGTATCAGTGTTTATTGATAGATACAAGTCGATAAAATCAGGGCATGAACATGACCTGATAAGTTAAATAGACTTAATTTCAATACTATACTAATAGGCACCAATTCAGATTCTCACCACTTGTTTCACACCCACAAAAACCTCTTGAAGGCATTAACAGTCTCTCAGAACTGATCAGTTTGTACAAGTAAACCATGTTCCTTTTTTTTTTTGGTACTGGAGATCGAACTCGGGACCTTGTGCTTTGAAGACAAGGGACAGAACCACTGAGCTAAATCCCCAGCCCAACCACATTCCTTTTAAAATGACTTGTGTACTTGCTTGGGCTGAAGGATGTTAAAATCTGGCACATAAATTGACTTTTGAAGGATAACTTCACTTTAAATATTTTACTTCATGTCCAACTTGATTCGTGGTTTCTGAAGCAGTCTGACAGCACCCTCACACTCATTGCTGTAGGTGCAGTGTTTTTCCCCTCTGGCTTCTCTCAAGGTTTTCTCCATGTATTTGGTTTTCTGCCATTGGAATATAAAATGCGTAGGTAGAGATTTTTGGTGTTTATATCACTTGGTGTTTTCTCAGCTTCCTGGATCTATGCTTTGGTATCTCATTAATTTTGGAAAGTTCTCAGCCACCATTACTTTAAATATTTCTTCACCTTGCTTTCCTTTTTCTTCCCATTGCACACATAGGACAACTTTGTAATTATAGTTCTTAAATATTCTGTTCTACTTTTCTCTGCCTTTCAGTTTGGGAAGTTTCTAATTATGTATTGTCAAGCTCAGTGATTCTGTATTTCTTTTATAGTGGTTTTGGTTCCTAGCAATTTTCTTTTGATTGTTTGAGTTTCATTTCTCTGCTTATAGCATCTGGCTGTTCTTGTGTGTTGACCACTTTCTCCCTTAGAGCCCTTAGCATATTAATTATAGTTACATTAAATTCCCAGCCTGATAACTCCCATATTTCTGTCATTTTTGAATTTGGTCTGATTCATGTCTGAATTTGGTTTGCTTTGCCTCTTCAAGGTTATGCCTTTTCTTGCCTTTCAGCATGACTTGAAATTTTTTGTTGAAAGCTGTACATGATGTATTAGGTAGTAAGAATTCAGATAAATATGCCTTTAGTGTGAGGTTGTATGTTTATCTCATTAGGAATTTGGCTGTATTTGTTAGTTGCTTTAACTTGTAAATACCAGAAGTTTCAGTTTCCTTTCTGTTTTTATATCCCGTTATTTTAGGTTTCCCTAGAAGCTCCTTGTTAAGTAGAATTTGTGTCTTGAAATTCTTTCAGCTGTAATCCACTGTTATGGACTATGGTGGAGCCCTATTGATGTGACTGTGAAATTTTGGGGAGGAAAAGTGTTCTATAATTTTATGGCTAACTCACCTTTTCTTAAATGGGTCACAGTCCTGTGCTGGGACCTTCAGAAAAGATTCTTACCTTTTCCCCCTTTCTTTCTTTTATTTGAGATAGGAAGACTGGAGGGGCTTCAGTTGTCTGATTGTTCTTCTCCTAGCTCACTTGAGGGTCTGGTAATTTCTCCTGTGGACAGGACTTTGTTAAATAGAACAGAATGCTCTGGGCACATTTCATAGTGGTTTATTTTCCTGTGCTCCTGTCCAAAGCTTGAGAAGACTTCTCTCTGATCTTCATTATGACAATCTGGTGGAGCTTTTGGAAATAAAACTGACAAAAGTATCAGAGCCTCTCTAAGTCAGGGCTCCCTAAGATCAAGTTAATCCACATCCCGCCTCTAGCAATTTGTCAGTTACCGTTGAAATACTCTTATTGGCTTAGGCTATGAGGTTTCTTTCTCAGTAAGCCATGATTTTCTGAATTTGCATTTCTCCAGTTTTCCAGATGGTTGTTTACCTCATGACTTCAGTTCTCTGGTAGAGCTGTGCAAAGTTGTTGATTTTTAACTTGTTGATTTTTAACTTGTTTGTTTTTTTTACTTGGTTTGAGGATGGAAGTGATAATTAAAAAGTTTTATATGTTAGGTTAGAAACTGGAAGTCTGTTTTTTCCCTTACTATATCATGAACACGTTCTAATTTAATAAATGTCTAGATTTTTTTTAATAGTTGCATTGTCTTTTATCTTGTTCATGTTCCATAATAAATACTTTGTGATTATACTTCTTTTTTGGTAGTGGGATCAAATGCAGGGCCTCAGGGACATTAGGCAAACCACGCTGAACTACATCAGCCCTACACTGATTTTTTAAAAAAACTTCTTTATGTAACTTTCCAAAGTATATTAAGAGTGCCCATCGTCAGCTCCAGCAAATGATTAACAATTAGACAATTTTGTTTGTTTGGGTCACCTTATTTTTTCCTGAAGTATTTCAAAGCAAATTTTAGACATTGTATTATACCTAATAAAGACTTGGGAATGTATCTCTTAATAGATACAGACCTTATAACCACAATACCATTATCAAATCAAACAAAATAATGTTAAATGACCTAATAACAAATTTGTATTAGATTATCTAATTTTCTTTCTTTCTTTCTTTCTTTTTTTTTTTTTTTTTTGGTACCAGGGATTGAACTGGGGACCTTGCGCTTGCGAGGCAGCCGGTGGCACCACTGAGCTAAATCCCTGGCCTTAGTTTTCTTAATATCTTTTTAGAGTTGGTGAATTATACTTAGGATATAGGCATTTTGTTATTATGTTTCATAACTGTCTTTTAATACGTAACAGTTCATCTTTTTTTTTTTAAAGCTGTTTATTTTTTGAAGAAAGTATTTTATTTGTCTTACAGACTATTTCTCTTTCTCAGTTTGAGTTGCCTTTGCCCTTTTGTACAAAATTAGATGATGACCTATGTGTGGCTGTTTCTGGACTCTCCATTCTATTCTAGTGATGTGTGTACCTGTTCTTTAACCAGTGTAATGATGCTTCAACTGCTGAAATTTTACAATAAGTCTTGAAATTGATAGTAAGAGTTTTCCAACTTTTTGAAAATATTGATTAAAACTTTAAATGTGTGATTGAGAGCCTATGCTTATTTATTTAGGTATATTCATTTTAGAACTTGGAATTTTATTTTCTGAGTGAATAGTTTTTTATACAATATATTTTAAATCACAAATGTCTATTTCATGTAGTGTAAATTTGTTGTTTCTTTTGACTTCTACTCATGGTGTTGGTCTTCATGGGTGCTTGGTGATTTTTAATCATGAACTCTCCTTGATCTTCTTCTTTGTTTGTTCTGTATTTTAAATTGGCAGTGTTTTCTTCAGAGAGAATTTGTCTTTGCTAATGCTGGTAACCAGGAGGCATAATCAGCTTGTTGGTCTATTTTGATACTCCTTGAAAGATGAAGTTCAGTGTAGAAGATTTTAGGCTAGGGACCCCACTTTGATGTTGGCCTGCCTCTTAGATATTTTATTGGTATCTGTTTCAAGTCAACCCTGCCTTCCCTGGAGTATGGTGGTAAGACTTTTTTGTTTCGTTTTGACCAAGAATTCTTCCTCTATTTCAGCAAGGCTTAAAGCAGTCTCATTTCTGGCAGTAGAACAGAGTGTCTGTCAGAGTTCTGGGCTCGATGTGATGCTAGATAATTGTGATATCTGATATTATGGAAGAAACACTAGGTTGAGTAAATAAGCCTCAATTCAGATTTTGATTTCATATATCTTCCTAGCTATACAACCTCCTAGACATTTTATTTGTCCTTCTGAGCCTTAGTTTTTTGTTTATAAAATTAAGTGTAATAGATGCTGTCCGACCTAGCAGTTTGAGAATGAACTGGAAAGCTTATAAAATTAGTAATAATGTGTGAAATAAGGTAAAAAGCAGAAGTGATTTTCCTATGTGGCTTTTGTTCTTCTTTTTTCTCATTTATAATAATGGATACCCAGTTGGATTTTATAAATGTATTTATTTTGCATTCAAAATGAAGTTGGTCAACTCACATATCTAAATCCATGCATATAATTATTCTTTAACATTCAGTTCTGAAAATTGGTATGTGGGAAATTGGAGGACAATTATATATTGAGATGAATCTTATAAAGACTAAGAATTTGTCATATGGTATGATTTGTGATGCTTAGAACCTTCCTTTGGTTTTCCTCATACAGGGAGTGGAGAGTGGGAAGTTGTGTGCCATTGGATTGCTCATGTACCTGAGAGCTTTTAGAGGCTAAGTGAAGATTTTGGAGCTGCTTTTTAATTATGGGACTATAAATCTCTGTTACTTTAGCATATTTCATCATATCACAATTAAATGTTTACTTTTTTTATTCCTTAGATAAGATTATAAAGTGTTATAAGGTATATTAGCTGTTATAAAATGCTATACAATTGTATCTCATTTGAGCCTTGGAACAACTTGATGAAATAGGTGGGGAAAGCCTTTTAACTACCAGCTTATTGATGAAAACTGAAGTCCAGGGCAGGTAAATTATGTGTTCAAGTTCCTGGTTGCCTACACAGCACGGCAGCACTAAAATCCAGGTCTTCATGTTCTTGTGTAGTGCCTTCCTGCTCTACGTACCCAATTGTGATTGGGGTAAGTGATTGTGATTGAGGTATGCAACGGCAAAGTAGTTCTTAAACTTTGTTATTCATGATGGTTTAGGTGTATCTCAACCATTATCCGCCATTGCAGTTGTCACAGATGTTTTGTAGTTTTCTAGAATCTCATTAAATAGCTAGGAGAGTAATAGTTTTGGGAATGAATGGTACCTCAGTTTCTCAAACAGTTTTGCTCACCAGTCTTTACCTAGGCAGCTATAACTCTTATTTGTTATGAATAATGTTAGCTATTGTGGTAACAACAGTAAATCTGGTGCCTACAGTTTTAGAAGCTTCAGTTGTGATGAAAAAAACTTTTGAAAACTTTGAATATTAGACTACTTATGTGTATGTAATTTTGTTCTTATTTAAAAAGTATCTTGATTACCAATATAAGTAAATTTTCAGAAAGTAAAATGAGGAAATGTGTATATATTCTTATTTTCTTTTGTATTTCTTTCAGATCTTGTTCAAGCCCTAAAGCCAGAGTATGTGGCACCCCTGGTCCTTTGGCTTTGTCATGAGAGTTGTGAGGAAAATGGTGGCTTGTTTGAGGTATTCTGAAGTTTCCTTATTTTCTTCTAAACAGTATTTATGTAATTAAGTATTAAAAATGGTTTTAAAATTGATATTTTCCAAATGCTTACATTTGTAAAAATCTGTACCAGTTGTCATCCCTTGTATATTTTTATTTATTTACTTATTTATTTTTGGTACAGGAGATCAAACTCAGGACCTTGTGCTTGCAAGGCAGGTAGCTGCACCACTGAGCTAAATCCCTGGCCCACTTGTATATTAAAAAATATTATGTATGTGTTATTATTAAGGAACAAATGTAGACTAGTCACCTTTTTGAGAAAGTTAACAGCAGGTTTATAAATTGTTTTTCCTTAGTTTTCCACTTCTAATATTATTACCAAATGAAAATATAGCTGATTTAATGTATTTATGGAAATACAGAAAGGCTCATTAATTTAAGAAGCTGAATGATGAAGTGGAAAGAAGAGCTTAAGGTTTAGAGTCAGCTAGGTTACACTTTGAATTCTTTTGGTAATTCTGTCTTGCTGGGTGCCTATATAAATTAATGTTCCTTTCTTGGGCTTTGTTGTGACAGCTACAAATTGTATAGGGCCAAGTATATAGCAGTCTTTCTGCAATGTTAATTATCAGTAGAGCAGGAATTTAGTCTGGGTCTGAGAGACCAATAAACATAACTTATTATTTTAACTTTAGTAGTAAACTTTTCTACTTTTTCATATTACATGTCTTTAAATGTTTATGGTGAAAATAAAAATCGCATATAATCCCACCACCCAGTGAGAGCCACTGTTTATGGTGAAAGTCCTTAAAAGTGTATGTGTGTGTGTATATACACAAACACACATGTATGTATGTATACAATTACATATATATACATACACTCACATATATATAAACACACACACATATATATACACTTATTTGAGTTTGATATCTTTTTCTGGTCTGAAGTTTGTATATTAGAGGGTTCTCCTCCTTTTTTTTATACTCTGTGGCAGTGGTGGCCACATGGTGCATGTGCTGTGGCAGCCTGTTTGTTATCATTGAAAGCTCTAAAAGGTTTGTTGTCACCAGTTAATGGTAATAACGAACCTGCTCTATACTGATACCGTGGCATCCAAAATATTCCTTGGAAGCCAAAGGACCTGGTTCAGTTTGAAGTGAATAACATATCATTAGCCTGTTAACATTTTAACACAAAGCTGATGAGTAAATTAAAGAATAAAAAAGCAGTCTCCATATGTCTAACGTGGTTCCACCTTTCTAATCATACCCACTGGATTCGAGTTGCAGAAATTAAAAGAAAAAACTTATAAACTCTAATTTTACAGAATAAGAAAATTTAATATCAAACCATCTCAAGTTTAAAACTTGGCCTGACACTCTTTTACCTAATTAAAGAACTAAAATTATTTATGTTTTATAATTATATTAACTGTGAACAAAAATGTGTCCTACTTATGAAAATTTCAAATATCTGAGAACACAGAAGAAAATAAAAATGACACACATTATCACCATCCAGAGAGAACTGCCATTAATATTTTTATGTATTTCCTTCCAATCTTTTATTAGATGTGAATTTTACACCAATAATTTTTTTAGATGTGCATTTTACACACACACCCCAATCATATAAATTAGGATCATACTGCAGATAAAGTTTTATGTTGCTATTTTTTTTACTATATTATGAACATTTTTAGTGAGTATTGCATACATAATTGATAAAATATAGTAAGAGATGTGTGGAATATCCTGACTTAAACCTTAAAAGTGAGTAAACTGCCACTTTATTTGCAAAGTTCCAGTAGATACCTAGAGCGGCAGATCCAGACTCTGGTTCAGGTGAACGGTTGTTTTTATCACCTGAGAAAAATCTGTTGCTTTTTAACTTTGCTTGTGAAATATGGTAAAAGGTGATGAAAAGTTTGCCTGTTATCTCACCTGCTGCTGATTTATCTATTACAATGTCATCAGTGCAGACTGGGTGCCTTACACAGGTGTGGGCATAGTAATACAAAGGCAGGAGATGATGAGAAGTCCCACTCTTGTGCTTGGAGCCACAGTGTCTGCTGTCTGCTGATGTGAAGACACAATGAGGAGATTTTCTTTACACAGACATTTTTATCCTTAGGACTTTCCTGAGTTACCTCTAAAAAATTGTAGAAATGAAAGATTTATCTTTCTGTGTGGCTGTGAGTATTTGAGCATTTTACTTCTGTCTGTATAAGGTTGTTTTAGTAAAACGAGTATGTGTAGTTCATTAAGTCAAATACTTTATTTGGCTTTATATTTAAAAAATTCACTAATTCTTTCTTCAGGGACATTTATTTCAAGCCTATAATTGTGTACTATTTATATTATTTAAACTTCATGATAATCCATGAAATATGTATTGTTATCCTTATTTTACATACAAGAAAACTTGGATTTAGGTTGGTTAAATGATTTGGGAAGGTTTCAGAAGAAGAGCTGGTGTCTTGGTCTCTGGCGTTAGGTTCATTGTTTTTTACTACATGCATTTATTTCTACTACATTGTGTTGCTTTAGGTTTCTACTCTTATAACATGAATGCTACAAAGTCATGGGTCCGAAGGGCATTTGTAGAACCATATATTACTTTTATTCATTATCATCTAGCATCTAATACTCCTAGGATGGTAGTTGCCTTTTTAAACAATTCTGTTAGTGATTTTATATTAGATGATACAGTGTTTTACTCTTCTCTTTTCTAGGTTGGAGGAGGATGGATTGGAAAATGTAAGTCTCTCATTTTTTGGTTGTCATGTGTTATTTCCATATTTTTAAACCTGCATATCCATTAGAGCTGGTAATAAGAATTTTGTGAAATGTCTGATCTAGTGCATGCATTTCGGACTTTAACATTGTTATAACAACAGTATTTTTGTAGGCCAGAGATTCTTGGAAGAACCTATCTATACTCCCTATAGGTAGTCCTTCTTCAAGATTTGTTCTATCTTGGTCAGAACTGGATACTTTTTTCAGACAACATAGTCTCTCTATACGGATATTTATCCATCAATGTCTATGACATCCCACATATTTGTTCTTGATGTTTCACAGAGAATTGAGAGGGAGGAAGAACTGTTTTTGAAAAGATAAGTTTATTTTAGCTAGTAGCATGAGACATCCGGAGAAGGGAAAAATCACATTGGATAACTTTCTGGAACAGAAATTGCACCTGATTAATTGTGCCCTCTCCCCCTACCCCATAAATTCATTTGGCTTCAGTGTTCTGTTCCATTTCTCAGACTTTGGGAGCCTCAAATTTGATAAGAGCATTTTTAAAAATTGTAAAAATCCCAGTGCTCAAGTTGTTTTCAATTGACTGGCTGCTGGTATCAAAATTAATCACATATTTGAGTTATTTAGAAAGTTGCTATCACTGGAGGGGATTGTTACAACATATTGTGGAGTATCAGTATTTTTAGCAGTAATGGCTGTTTTCATGTTGTTACTGATTTATATTTCTCAAGCATTTGGTCATGTTATGATACCCATTTAAGAAAGAAAGATAAGTGTTGTAATCAAAGCTATATCTGGCAATTTATCAATAGGGAAGATGTAGAAGCAAGCATTTATGTCAATCACCGAGACAAATTTTAAATTTAACAATCATCATCAAAAAAAAAATTTAACAGTCATCAAAATCTGACCATTTTGTTTAAATAAGGTTAACTAGAGGTTATTCCTCTGGATTTTAAAAAAGAAAACACTTAAAAATTGTAATAGATTTTATTCAGCAGTATTGATCTGTGTAGCCTGTAGAAATGGAAGAAATAGGAAAGGAAGGATAGGGAGAATTACTTGTGGCTAACTGATTTATTAACTGGAATATTTGACCAGTTACCAGTACTAGTCCTGAGTTTGCTACCCAGCAAAGTTCTGTTCTGTTAATCTTCATTTTATAAACAAAGAGAGTGAAGTATCTTTACCTGTGTGATCTGTGGTTATGTGGAATGATTATTATAATATCATTTGGTATGATTATTATAGAATGTCAACTTTTCAGATTTAGCATATTTTTTCCTTTGTAGTGCCTGGCATAATAGGAGAAGTTTTCCCTCTCAGCTTCACATATATTTAAAAGTTTTTTTTTTTTTTTGAGGAAAATGATTTTTAGGCTATCATAAAACTCTTTAGAAGTTAGAATATCTTTTTCTAAATTTCCTTTTTCCTTTTTTTTTATTGGTACTGGGGATCGAACTTGGGACCTTGTGCTTGTGAGGCAGGCGACAGAACCACTGAGCTAAATCCCCAGCCAAAATTTCCTTTTTCTTGAAGTTAAAATTTTAAGGGGCTCTTTATATGTCTTGCTTTCTATCACCTTCAAACTCTGCTCAGTTTTTTGGTTTTGTTTCTGTAACTAGTACGCTGGGAGCGGACCCTGGGAGCTGTTGTCAGACAAAAGAACCAGTCAGTAACTCCTGAAGCAGTGAAGGCTAACTGGAAGAAGATCTGTGACTTTGATAATGCCAGCAAGCCTCAGAGTGTCCAAGGTAAAGAGTCTTGTAACTTCTCCTTGATTAAAAAACCAGAGGCAACAAACATTTTCTTCTCTCAGGGATGCTTCTCTGACCTTAACCATGGTGACTTTGACACTTAAATCACCTGTGGCACAGTCTTTGCTCTGCTAGATATTAGAACTCTTCATGTTTAAGATACTTTATTCCCACTATTTTCCAGGGTTTTTTTTAATAATCTTTTGTTTTGTTGTTTTGTTTATGTGTGGCCGAAGGATGGATGGTAGGAGGTATTTACTCATTTGTGTTAAATGTACTTATTCCCCAGTTGATGATTGTTTTTAAAATCATTTATGATCTAGCCATATGTTCCTTATCTGGCTCAGTTTTTCCTCTGTTTTTCTGATGTTTTATTTAAACCTGTTTAAGCTTAGATCTTTTCTGTCCAATGAATAGATGTGGCTTCATTTTAGGGCTTTGGTTTTGCTACTGTTTCTATGTCTTCTACCACAACTTTTCCTCCTTTACTCACCTGTGCATAATGTTATGCTTTGTTAGAAAAACTCAAACCTCAGATATTCTGGGCTACATCGATCTTTCTGTTAGCTGAATTTTGACTACTTGAACATCTAATAGTAACTGCCCTACCCTCCACCCCACCCCATGAATGTGTGGTTTCTTACCTGCTTGGTAAGTTTCTTTGGGGCAGAGATTGTACCTTATAGGTGATTTTTTTCTTATGTGCAGGGTATCAAACCCAGGGCTTTGTGTGTGGTAGGCAGGTACCCTGCCACTGAGCTGTACCTCTCAGTTGTATGTAATTCTTTTGTATTCAGTGTTAGCATAGTGCTGAACTCATAAAAGAGAGCTACCAGATGCCTGTTAGCTTGAATTATTTAATCACCTATGATGTGCCCACAGTAGTAGGTACCAAATAAAATTTACATTATTTTTCCCAGTATAATTCACATGTATGTTTGGTATATGAAGTTTAAAGAGTTTTCTGAGAAAGATCATGAATCAGTGTCATTTTAAAGAAAAACATTTTTTCTCTTAGTGATTTTATATTCAAAGTTTGATAGACTATATCAGAAAAATGACTTTTAGTTCATAAATGGTAGCATTCTTGTATTCTGTATTTTGGTATTTCAGATAAATCTGTGATTAACAGTCATTATCGATGAAAATGAAAGGGAAAATTTATTTAAAAACTTCAGATTTCTGCTTTAAAAACTATTTTTGCTTCTAAAGTATTATGAGTATTACCTAAAACCCTAATTGATGACTATTTGAAGTACAGTGAAAAACAAAATCAACAAAAGAACCCCACTTTACTATGAGTTGACTCTCTAGACCACGTAGTCCAGTGTTTTTATTTTACAGAAATAAATCACAGAAAAACTGAACTAGTCAGTGTTTGAGCAGAGAGCCAGTTCAGGTTGTCTCTCAGAGTGTAGTGCCGTGAGCCTGTGTCAAGGTGCCTTTCAGTCATGTAGCCTCCCCTCAAAACTGTGGCCTGAATGGGGAGGTAGGGAAAGAAACTGCTCCACTAGTGTCACCTGGCATGGCAGATATACTTGGTTACCTCAGACACTGCAGTTTAGTTTATGGTTTTTCTCTGGGTTCAGAAGGAAGTGCAATATCCCGAGGTTTGTTAGGAAGGTCCCAGAGCCTGCGGAACATCATAGGGCATACATGGATGCTCTGGCAGGCTCCTTTAGAAGCTTTAGACCCCGGAGCAGGAGCTTCAGTCCCTTTTGGAGGCCCTGTTTATGAGGATGATTTTTTTCCTTTTTGTCTCTAGACGAATTTTTTTTTTTTTTGGTACCAGGGATTGAACTCAGGGCGGACGGTAGAACCACTGAGCTAAATCCCCGGCCCTCTAGACGAATTTTTAGTGCTCTTTTTAGACCTTTTACTTATGTAGAGACCTGGGATAGAGGTAATTTTGGTATTGCTCCATATCTGTAAATAAGTATCCCACTTTACAGTGACAAAATAGCTCAAGATACTGAAAAGCTCAGAGCTCCCCGGAACCTGGGAGGGCTATATTAGCGCTTTGTTTTTCACTGAAGATAGCTAATTATTTTTGGTCTCTTCAGAGTTTTTTTCTACAAGAGCCTAACATCATACATTCAGTTTGTGAATGATGATGGAGGTTTTGTAGCAACTTTTACTTAGCATACTATAGTTTTTTAGTCACCTTTTAAGCAAAGCTTTTTTCCTTATTTTCCTGAATTTTAGAATCGACTGGCAGTATAATTGAAGTTTTACATAAATTGGATTCAGAAGAGGAAATTTCACCAAATCCCACCAGTCATGCAACATCTACAGCCTCACCAGGATTTGTAAGTGGGACAAAAAGGCCTTTGCTTTTGTCTTCTCTGGTGATTATTTTTCCTTCCTCCTCCTCTCTCTTTTGGATGCAGTCACTGTCTTTCAGTTTCTAATAATGGAGAGAAACAGGCACAAATAATTTGAAATAGAGAATTTGTTCAGAAATCATTTATGATTGACTTTAGAGTAAGGCCAGTTCTGACACACAGACCTGTAGAACAAGGCATATTCTGATAGACGACAGTTGAACCACATGAAGAGGTGGACTGGGTGATTGTACAGCAGTCTGCTTTTTGTTCAATTTCCCCCGTCCTTCTTTTCTTAGATTTCCCTGGACTATATTATGCTTTTCTTTCTCCTGATGGAGGACTCTCTTGAGAGATCAGGGCAATTGAGTACCAGTTTTCCAAGCTCTTCCTAGTGCAGTGATGGTGAACCTTTAGAGGAGTGCCCAGACTGCAACCCAAACCCATGTATTTATTGCAAAGTGCCAACATGGCAATTAAACTTGAATACTGAAGTTTTAGTTTAGGAAGAACAGCTCATACATTAACATCTTTTGTCTTAAAAGGAAAATAACACGTGTGCCATAGGTTTGCCACCACTGTTCTAGTGTGAGTGGGGTAGGAAAAAGGAAGCTCACCTACCCAGCTTCTTCTTTTGGCTTTTCTGGGTGATTGGAAACAGGTGCTGGAAGCTTATCTGAACTTTTCAGAAGGATTCTCTTCACTAACCTATATGTTTTGGTAGTTTCTTTCCTGCATTGCTGTTTGTCAGTTAACTTAGGGAGGTATGATATGGAAGGGGAAAAAGGAATTATGACTTGAGGTGAAGCTGTTATCTGGTCTTGGTATCTCTTTCTGCTTGCCTACCTGTCTCTTTCCATACATAATTTCCATTATGCCCATTGATACCTTGTTATCTCTTCAAGCCTAGCCATAAACTGATTAAAATAGGTCTGCTTTTTGTGAAAATCTGGCTGGGGGGCCGGTCAGGAGGGTGGGGGATGAACAGTGGTTCTGTGCTACAGTATTTTTGTTATTTTTTTTCTCCCTTATGCTACCAAACAGAAGACTTTGAAATGTACACAATTGTGAAACATTATTTTACATACAAAATGTTATTTTCTAAGCTGTTGACTTATTGATAATTGACCACAAAACTTTTCATAAAATATGTTCTAGACAGTGATAGAATGAATGAATATTAACTGAAGGTTAAGTGTAACTTTTATTTTCTCTTTGTCAGTATAGTTTGAGGAATACTTTTTCTTTGATAATCCTTTGATAATCCTAGTCACTATTTTCCTAACTTTTTAGAAAAGGATATTTATTTTAGTGACTCTCTAGGTTTCTTCTTTTTTTTTTGGTACCGGAGATTGAACTCGGGTCCTTGTGCTGGCGAGGCAAGAGGCAGAACCACTGAGCTAAATCCCTGGCCTAGGTTTATTCTTTTAAGGGAAAGTATTAACAGATTATATTTTGGAAATATTCAAGAAATTTCATCTAAGAAACTGGCTATGAGTTCCTTCACTGAGATATATACCTTGAACTGTTTTTCTTTTTTTTAACCACCTATTAAAATTGTGAAAACCTTTCTTAGGTTTTAGCCTTTATTTTCTGACTCCTGCTTTAGAATAAAAATGATTGAAAAATTGGACATTATTTTATAACAACATGCTTCACACTGTAGCTAGGCCTATCATCACTAAATTGGAAAATACAGCATTCAGTTAGAAAAAATATATTCCTGGGAAGAAATGTCAGGTTAAAGCTCATTTTAACTCAAACTGTTTTGAGGCAGTCTAATTTACAAGCATTAAACAATGTTTTACTTACCTGTTTACAGGGAATTTTATACAATTGATCTTACAAAGCAAGTCACTGTCCCTATTATAATAAATTCATTTCTTTATTTTTGTGTAACCATTATTTGTGAAGTTTAGTAGGGTTTTCTACTATGAGAGACAGGAAAATTAAAAATGAGACATCTGTTAGCTAGAGTTAAGCAGTAAAAGTACTTATCTGTAAATGAAAACCTTTTTTATATATTAACTAATTGACTTCTATTAAAAAAATCAAATATAAAGGAACTATCTCTGTCAAATTCACTGACTTTCTAGTCATGTCTTTTCAAAAGCAAAACTAGTTAAAATTTCAAAGATTTGATGAAAATATTAATGAAAAAATCATTTTTAAATTTTTTATCGGTACATGTTTGCAGTTCATGCAGTTTACAGTCATCTTGGGGAATGGGTACATGTACCTACCATCACTTTTTTTTTTAATCCCCCTCCTCAATTCCTCTATCCCATTTTTCATTCTTATTGATATTCTTAATTTTAACTCATGTTACAACATATAAGGTTTATATTAATTGAGTTTATTAGGTTCCTATATACAGCATATCATTATTCTGCTTATATCCCCTTCTCCTTCTCCTCACCCCTTGCACTTTTTCCCCTTCAATTACTACCCTATTGCAAGAGAATCATCTCCTTGTCCCCTTCTATCCATCCTTTGTTATTCTCTTTGTTTATACCTTGTTTCACTCAAATGAGAGATGCCATACAGTATTTAAGCTTTTGTGTCTGGTTTATTTCACTCAACATTATAATTTCCAGGTACATCCATTTTCCTACAAATGTCTCAAATCTGTCATTCTTTTTTTTTTTTGGTACTGGGGATTGAACTCGGGTCCTTGTGCCTGTGAAGCAGGTGGCAAAACCACTGAGCTAAATCCCTGGCCCAAATCTGTCATTCTTTATAGCAGCATAGTATTCAGTTATATAAAGATACCACATTTTCTTTATCCAGTCATCTATTGATGGGTATACAGTGTGTTTCCGGGATTTAGCTATTACAGGTTGTGCTGCTATAAACATTAGTGCATTAGTGTTCATGTATCACTGTAGTATGATAACTTAAGGTCTTCGGGAAGATACCTAGCCAGGGGGATGGCTGGGTCGTATGGAATTTCTAATTTCATTTCTTTGAGAAGTCTCCATACTGATTTCCATAACGGTTGTACTAGTTTACATTCCCAGCAACAACGAAGGGGAAGGTTGCTTTTCATTACAGACTCACCAGCATTTGTTATTGTTTGAAAAAATAATTTTTTTACAACTGTTCCATAGGCTAGCGCTATTGGCTATAAACTTCCTTCATATTTTTCTGCTTATACGGAACTGGACACTATTATGTATGCCCTTGGAGTGGGAGCATCATTGAAAGATCCAAAAGATTTGAAATTTCTCTATGAAGGAAGTTCTGATTTCTCCTGTTTGCCTACCTTTGGAGTTATCGTAGCTCAGAAATCTATGACCAGTGGAGGATTAGCAGAAATTCCTGGACTTCCAATCAACTTTGCAAAGGTATGCCTACTAAGAAATTTTCTTTTGCTTGTCTTCTGTTTCTTTAAATGTTATTGGTAAATGTCACATTTAAATGTTATATTGGTATATGTACACATATATTCAAATATGTACATATTATGTACAGTCCCCAAACCATGCATAAATAAATGTTATTCTCTTTCTGCTGTTTGACTAAATATAAATAACTTCTTTAGGTTTCAGTTTCTTTATTTATAAAAGAGATATGATAACCTAAGCTTATGTCATGATACTGATAAAGGAGAAAACCAAGTAATTATCTGGAGGAAAGAATATTTGGAGCACAGAGAACGGCTGTAATAAGACACACAGAGGTAGTTGCATACTTGACTTTATTTTGGAGCAGCATGGAGATCAGTACAACTACAGTGAGCAAAGGTCACTTTATTCAGGGCTGGTAGGAAAGGAAGACTTTGTAATCATTGTAAGGACTATAGCTTATACTCTGATTAACAGGGGAAGCCATTTGTCTGGCTGTATTCACTGATAGTTTCAGTCTTGCTGTGGTTTGGAGAAGACATGTGTAAGAGCCAAGCATAGAGTCTGTGGTAGTGATCCAAGCAAAAGTATTAGATACAAGGGGAAGGAAAAGAGGAGCCAAGAAGGGAGGTGTTTGTTCTGGACAACTGAAATTATATGTGTGTGTACATATATATACACAAAATATATAGTTATGTAATATATTTACTGTGTCCAGTAGTCATATGTTACTATAATATGATCATATACATGTAAAATTATTTGAAGGAGTTGGTTTTAGGTAAGTTTGAGATGCCTATTACCTAGTTCATTGGAGATGTTGAATATTAGTGCAGAGTTTGGGGGAAAGGTCTAAACAGGATTCTTAGCATATAGATGATGTTTAAAGACATGAGTAGATGAACAACACCTGGTGTGTGAGCAGAGTTAGAGAGGAGACCTGAGTTCAGAGGCCCTATAGTGTTTCGAGATTAAAGAGATGTAAAAGATGTAGCAAAAGAGACTTAAAGCATGGCCCATGGATATGAGGAATATATTGAGAATATTTGAGAAGTCAGTGAATAAAGTATTTCAAGAAGGAAGGAGTGAACAGTTTGTGAGAAAGTTTTTGAGGTAGTTTATATTTTAGTCCTTGAAGTAAAGCTCAGGTTGAGCCCAGAAATAGTTGTTGGATCATAAAGCTATAAGCAGATTTCTGTGATTTTGATTGATTGGATCAGTTTGCCCATTGTTAATGGCTATCCCTTCTTCAAGGATGGGAACTTACTTTCTTAGAGCATTTTATGAATTTAGGAGGAAGACTAGAAATATGTGCTGAGCTGTTTGCTATTTTAGTTACTATTCCATGTCATTTGTGGCACATTGTTCTGTTTGGATAATGTAAATGTAAAAAATTGAATATTTCACAATTTCCCCTCAGAGTTGGAAATCATCAATAGTGTTTATATTCTGTTACCAGTAATGATAGCAATCTTAGAATTTGAATGCCAGTCTTGTCAACCTTGAGTTTCCAAGCTGTATGACACAGTGAGGCAGGCACTCCTTCATTTATTTTCTCATCAATTTCTTTTCTATCTTTTTTTTTCTGAATTCTGAGGAAGACTGGGAGGTTATCCCACTGTAGTGGAGTACAGTCATCTGGTTGTGAAGGTCTCCTTTTTATTTTCTTGACCTATTTTTCCACATAAGTTGGTGTATTCTTTTTTTTTTTTAGTGTATTCTTGCTTTAATACATTGAAGAGGCTATTAAATTACAATGAAGTTACACTGTATCTTCGATATTTACTCTTTGTAAGTAATTATAATATATACAGTGTTGACATTGATAGTGCTTTCACTTTGAACATGGTTTTAAGGTTTACCTTTGTGTTTTTGTTGAGTCATTTCTATTTGGTATGTATGACCTGAACTTACCTTATTAGTTTGGCTCGTTTGTTCATTTTTATTCAGTGGATAATTATGTTTCAGGCACTGTCATAAGCACTGGGAGTACAGCCTACGTTTAGGGTCTTTTATTGGTAAATAGTCTGCATTTATCAGTCAACAAGGATTCATGAATGCCAAGAAAGAACACAAGTATATCTTTCTCGAAAGTATTGGCTGCCTTTAGACTAGGGAGCGGATTATTTCTGGATGACAGGATTAAGAAGTAGAAGCCAAGCTGAGATAGATAATATGGGAAAAGTAGTGTTGTGAGCATGTGAACAGTAAAATGTCATTTGTGATTAGCACTATCCGCAGGCAGAACCTGGGGACAAGAAAAGTTACTAATAAAATTTTGCTTATCCTAACATAGGTTCTTCATGGGGAACAATACTTGCAGATATATAAACTATTTCCTAGAGCAGGTAAGTACCTGGTACAGTAATCCCATAATATCACAATTTTATTTTCTGATTAACCCTCCACAGTCTGCCATGGTGTTAAACTGGTATAGAGTAGCCTGGTGAAATGTAGCAGAAGTAATTATGTGGCCACAAACCATTTGATTAGGTTGATTTTTAGCTAGTACCTGTTTTGGTTACCTTAGACAATACCATCAGTGTAATTCTATTAATATATGTGTCATTAGCAGCTGAAAGGGACACTGTGTGTGTGTGTGTGTGTGTTGTGTGTTAAACATAGTGATTGTGCTAACACTTGTGATTCCTATGATTATAGTTCTTCATTCTTTTTCTCAGGTATTTATCTTGATAATTATTTTCATAAAGTGAACAATATAAAAAGATACCAGACTTCTTGTAATTTTTCCCTTTTTTTAAAGAAGGTAAAAAGTCTGCATTGGTTCTCATCGTTTCTCAGTCTTGCTTGTTCACCAGATTTTAATTTGATATACAGTACTTTTTTTTTTTTTGGTCTGATGTCACAATGTTATCTGATATATTGGCCATATGAGGTGGTAAGAAAAAGGTATTTATCATTGCATATTGTGTAATCTACAAGTCAACAAATAGCTAGAGTTCTATTTTTTCTTAAGCCTTTATATTTAACTAAATTTTTTGAGTGTTTTATTGCTTTATTTCAGTATAAGTATTTCAGCATAAACTGCAGACAGCTTGTTTTATGTGAGACAGGGCTCAGTCTGTGGTGACTATATATTCATCGTGTATCTGCTGAATACTCACCATTTGCAAGACATAGTAGGTATTAGATATTTCTCAACCTGGATGCATATTAAAATTACCTGAATTATTACGTTATTTGTTATTTTTAGTAAAATATGTCATTAGTCACTGTCCCTCCCTAGGACAAAATATCTGATGTGCACAACTTAAAGGATGAGAGGTTTATTTGGGGTCACAGTTTCTAGTGGGTTCAGTCCAGAGCTGGTTGATGCCAAGGCAGAAGCAGCATGGTGGAAGGAATGGGAGAGGACACCCTGAGGCAGCCAGGAAGCAGAGAGGGAAGAGGAGCTGGGACAAAAATAAGCCCCCAGTGATCAGCCCCTTCCATCTGGGCCCCATCTCTGAACATGAGACTTCTGGAAGATATTTTAGATCTAAACCATGACGAATGGATTCTGGACCCCAACCTAGGAGATTTGTGTGTGTGTGTATATGTGTGTGTTTGTGTGTTTGTGCTTATGGGTGGTGGTAGTGTCAGTGGCGGGCAAGGTCCTTTCGTGTTTCATATACAACTAGCCTGACTGGTTTATTTGGCATCCATTGTTGGAAGTGAAACAATATATTAGAATGTATTAGATTCTGCTTTAGGGGTTTTTAAAATATGGAGCAATTAGACATACACTCCAAAATGATTAAAATGGTACAGTTATTTTTCTTAATGTCTTTTACCACCTTAGCCTCAAGTTATGTTTCTCATGAATTATTTTTAAATAGCACCTGTGTGTTTTCATTATGTAGTTGTAAAGTTTACTCTCATAAATGTGAATATCCAATTTTGAGATATGTGTGGTTTTTAAGTGCAGAAAACCAAAGGGTATATAGGTACTATACCCTTTATAATCTATCTATAAATTATACCAGTTGATAAGGCCTTGAGCACCAGCAGACTGATGCCAGCATCTTCTAATGGCTCTTTTGTGAGCTACAGTGGTACTATCGTAAGCTGACTTTCCCTCATCAGTAAAAAAATAACTACTAGATGGAGTGAAAGAAACCTACTAACAGCACAGTTTTTCTTCATGAACCAGAACATATTCTATTCAGGATGTTCTGTTCTCTAGATTTTCTGAGTTTGAGTTTGATTTATTATGTTGCTATATGATCTTTATTAGACTCATTTCTTTGTCAAGATAACTTAGTGCAAAATAATACATTATTTCATCTGGGAAGTGAATGTGACCATTAAAGACTAGTATATATAAAAGTGCTTTTGAACAGTTAAGCATTATGCAAATAGAATTACTGTGCCAGGTTTTCAAAGTAGACTTTTATAGAGCTGTGGCTTTGTTAGTGTAGGATCTAACCTTTTTCTCTTAAGTACTCATTTAGCTAGATTTTTACAAAATTACAGAATTAAATATAGAAAAACTAGAAACTACAGAAAAGTAGATTGTGAAAACAATTTGTCTGGAATTACTTATTTACTAAGTACCTATTATGTGTCAGGCATTTTGCTAAGGGTTGGCAATATGGGAAAGATAATATCCTTGGTTATGCAGCACTTAGAGTCTAAGAGACAGTGGGCAGTGATGAACATTGTATGATACTTTATAATGGAAGAAATGTAAGTGCACACAGGTACAAACAAAAGGTCTCTAACCTGGAATTGGATTTAGGGTTGGGGAAAACTTCTTGGTTGAAATAAACTCTAAGGCGAGAGCTGAGGGTTGAATTAAGATTTAACCATGGAGTAAAGAGCTTGAGGGAAAGGGGAGGTGGAGGAGTAGGGGAAAAGAAAGAAGGGAATAGAATTAATATGAGAAAAAGTAAAAATGGAAACAAAGTCTTTGTAGATAGGGAGGGATGGAGGGGTTGAAGGGAGGGCAGGGGAATGGGGAAAAAATAAGAACCAAGATGG